>JAFMSR010000011.1:41869961-42207461 GCA_022818135.1 Saxidomus purpurata
ATCTTATAATCTTCAGAAAATGAAAATATCATATATCATACTGTCGTATACATTGACTTAATATGTCTGTCAACACTTCTGAAAGCATTATAATATTTTATCTACTTTGCATAGAATACAAATACATATGCCCATTCTCCATCATGGTATTATCCAAGAATATCTATATTGACGTACGTTTGAACGTAATGTATGCTCACCCAAGACAATATTTTAGAGGAATACAAGAACCATGGACAAGATGACTTAGAAGCATACGTTTTTTTCGCTATCACTATATATAATTTAATGCATGTCACAGAATAGTGCACACCTCCTTGGATTATGTTTACTGACATTTTAAATGAAGAAATTATAAACGTCTTCTTGAAAAGAAACTTTTTTTTTCAATTAATTATTCTTAAATATTAGACTATAAATGTTTTCACACGTTTTTCTCATCCAGCAACCGATCTTAATATACATTACTTCTCTTTTTGCCACCTTACTCCTCCTTACTTACATTTGTATACCTTACTGTAATTAGGTACACCGTTATTTTAGTATTCTGTGCGCGTGATCCAGAATCTGCCTGTGACAAGTCTGATAAATATTTCGTGACATGAGTAACATTTTTACGATATTCATAGCCGTCTGTATCTGACCTAATCAAAATGCCATTTCCTTCCTTTGCAACGACCGTACGCGTATTATTTGGACTGATCGAGCGATGTGTCAAATATCATTCGTTTTGTTTTGTTTAACTAACACTGTATCCCCATAACCTACTCTCTTTTGCACCGCGTTTTTCATCCACATATACCTTCTCTTCTCGATCGCGTATTTCGCTATCTACTGGATGAAATTGTGAAAATTCTGAAATTCTAGTCCTGATTTTCCTACCAACAGTAGTTCCGCAGGACTTAATTATTCCTGTAACCGTGTGTGAAATAGACCTATACATTATGGGCATTGGGACAAAATTTAAACATTTCCAATACTGTCGCCACGCGGCGTCAACAAGCAATTCACACGAAATAACATAGACACAAATAAATGAAACAAATTCACGTAGTGGGGCCATCGTAGCACAGTGGTAGCGCGTTTTCCTCAGGGTCGATGAGTCCCGTGTTCGATCCCAACCATAGCCATGTTGGTAGTGTCCGTAGTACAAAAATAATTCCATATATTGCCTCTCTCTCTCTTCGAGTTTGAAAACATCTGGAATGGGTCTAAAGAGCGTTTAATCTAAGCTGTAAGAACTTGTTTCGCAATCAAGAATAAATAAATTCGTATAAATTAAACAAATGCACAAACATGAACAAAAAAATAAGGGATGCGTGGGTGTGGCGAAAAAAAATGTAACTCTAACAAAGACGTGTCAAACCACACATGCGCCAATACTTTACCCGAGTAACGAATGTAGCTGCTTAAAATGATGACGTCAGCTCGCATGTTTAGCAGGTGCCCGAGACGTGGAAGGTGAAAAGACTCAATAATCAAGACATTTCAGTGAACAATCCAAGACAGTTACACGCTTTTAAAGGATGCATATGCTAAGAAGAGACAAGAAAGAAGAAGAAGATGGTAATTTGTTTCTGTGTAGACCTTGTATACTGAAATCCTGCCTGCCAACGATGTACCAAAATTTGGACAGTTGAAATTCGGATAAAAGACTGAAGTGTAAATAGGGCCCATTATAGAACCGTATTGTTGGCAGTGAATAATCTAGCCGTGCGTCCTGCGTGATAGACGCACAAAAAATGCAAAGGACGCAAAGATTTGAAATATGGGGGGGGGGGGGGGGGGGGGGGGGGGGGGGGGGTGTTTTTTTTGGGGGGGAATGGGAAAGCGAGACTGGGGTATATGCTCGCAGCAGTTTGTTTAAAAAGAATATGGTCCGCGGATTGATTTCCTGGGGGGGGGGGTGGGTTTTTTGGGGAGTATTTAGAAGAATTTTCGCATGAAATTGTTAAAAATCGCGGCACCTGGGGGGGGTGGAATAGGGGTACTTAGAGTGGTATTTTAGACAGCCAGTACACGGGACTTCATATTAGAATTATTTTCCTTGAAAATATGTATACAGGTATTTTGTTTACTTTTGTACATTTATCAAATTCGAAAAATTTGCCGACCAACGTACATTTGTATAGCTTGATATAGTGCATAACCGAAAAAAACTTACTCATATTATACATGTCTATTCCAAACTAGTTTTATAATCCAAAATTATCAGAACTGTCCAAATTGTTGGTACCGGGGGGTGGGGTGGGAAAAAAAGAAACTAGGGGGGGGGGGAGTGTTTGCTTAATCGCTGTAAAATTATTTTATTGACCAAGTTAATGCTTTAAATAAATACATGTAAAAGAAAATGTTTCTAAAAACGCCATGAAGGGGCGCGATTTTGTTATAAACATAACGCTTATTTTAAGTAAAGAATAGTTGGAACTTATTAAGTTAATTAAGTTCAATTAAAAAAATTTTTCGCATTCACAAATTATCAAACGTTACTCAATCATGGTGTCACATAGCTTGAAATTTCAAATTGGCGTAGTTATTGTCATCCTTATGAATGCTCGCATTTTTCACCATGCGCGGCATTTGCGAGTGACAAATGCAATTGGAGAGTAAACCTCGAATAACTACAGCAGTTTTAAAGGAAATAAATATTTAAAATCTACGTAAAAGGTAATTAAATTTTCAGAACTCAATACTTTTAGAAACAATTATATTTGAAAAAAAAACAATCACAGCGGGCATGCGCAAAGAAAATTATTCGGTGGGGATGTCGATTCTATTTTCTGACTTTTTCGGAAAGGGACCCATTGTTTCATAGCTGGGACTCATTGTTTTGAAAAATGTGCGTCCCAGGGACTCATATAAATCAAAACCTAGATTATTCACTGTTGTTGGTACCGCTTAATCTAAATGACCAATGCTCCTCCCAGAAGAATTTAGTTATTATAGGTTCCAGGGGCAAGATATTTGATTTGAAGCAAATTTTATGAAGGTCCTTCCATGAGCATGATGAGCTGATGAGAGCAGTTTAGTTTGTATATTCGTGGATGAGACCTCGGCATGTCTCCTACCATGCACTATACCTAGCAAAATGTTATTTGTCTGTGTCCAAAAAAGGAGAGATTTACCTGCCAGTTTCAGCCAAAGATTGAATTTGATTGGTTTCCAAAAATTAAATAAATTGCAGTGACTAATGAGATCGGTGAGTGCGATTGACATAGTTGGGGCCAAGATACAGAACGAGTCTCGTTTAAGTACAGACATTCCGGCCACATGACATTTCGGCCCCACTGATGTTTCAGCCCTATGACACTTCGGCCATTTCTCTCAAATGGATGCATTGTTTGTTTTATACCTTAGAGTTAGATACATCAAGGCTGAAAGTTTAAAAATGCAATTTCATTATATATATTTTTTAACATGCTGGTGAAAATGCCCAATATGAATATCTAAAATCAGCCTTTAAAAGATGTTCTCATCAATTTGTCAAGTTTGATAATAACAGCTTGGTGTAATAATATATATTTGTGTCAGTTACAGCTCAGAAACATTTGTTATTTCAAAAGTGGTCATGTTTTCTTGCAAAATCTTGTCTCCGAATTGTCAGGAAAACACATTTTTGGCATGTTTTTAAAAACTATTAAATGGATAGAAAGCTCTTAAAGTTAAACGGCTCAGAATCATAGAAAACACACACATAAAAAAAAGAAACCAAAATAAAGATGTGGAAACTTGCAGTTTGTTGCACTGGGGCTTTTTTTATTTCACACATAAAATATATGGAAACTAAGTAGAACCTAGCGCAAGAAATGTTTGAATAAAGACGTTGAGTATTTTCATACACTACTATTACAAATAGTATTTCCTATGTGTTTAATATGATTTCCATCTCGTTTTAATTACATAAAACCACCTCAGTTTTGTGAAATCAAGATTTATCTATTTATTAATTAATAAAACTTAGAAACCCCTCAGCTCATTTATAAATGTTTTGTACTGACCCCTTTACGATCAAATTAATTGTCTATTATGCTACTTTGGCTCGGTCCATGTTTTGATAAGTGTCAGATATGTGCAAATTACGAGCTTGAAATTGCAAACATTACATTGGTGCAAGTTGTTTTAATAATTGACACGTGCAATCATTGTCTGGTACGTTCAGATCATGCTTTGACAACTTGCAATTTTTATTTGCTATTAACTTGAGTAAATGCAAGTTATTTTGCATGTGTTTATTACGCAGTTGCCAAGTGTGTTTTTGTTGTTTTTGTTTTTTTTAGAAAATGAAATTAATTTTAAATCGAGACAACAGAAAATTAATGATCCTCAACTTTTCCTCTCTTTATTTATTTATTACCAAAAGCTACTGATTATCCCTACAGAAATTGGTAATTTATTTTTACAAAGACCGCTCAAATTTCAATATAAAGTTTTAATTGATCTCTTTATATTATCGTTATACAAAAATCTTTACATAAAAACAATCACAATACACAAAAGTATACAACATGAATCTAGCATTCTGGGACCGAAATGGACATAAAGTGAGACTGAAAAAATGTCATGTGGCCGGAATGTTGTCATAATTTTCTTTAGGCCGAAACTTCTAGCTTTGGTCCTGTTCAAGAGACACCTCTGGTTCTTTCACATGCATTGTGTACAACACCACTACATCAGACCTCGGTTTTGGGCTGGTTTTGGGTCTCATCCGAAAGGCCATTAGTTATGTCAGGGGAGGAGCAGAGGATCAAACCTGCAATCCCTGGATTATAAGTCTAGCACATTAACCACTGATCCGCTTTAAGCTAAGTTGCCAACATAGCATAATTACACCAACAAGTCTTATCCCTGCAATAGTAAGTCTACTGTAATCTAAATGATATTCTATGTTATAATAATATATGTTTACTATATTCTAGGAGGAGGTAATCCATTCTATAATCTTGACAAGACAACAGTTTTACAAGAGGTAAGGCTCAATTATATATGAGAAAGTGTCATAATTCCCAGTTTATTAGAGGAATATAATGGAAACACCATGTAGGGTTGCATGTATAGAAAAGTTATCCAAAAAATCTTAACCAACAGATGAGTGTCCTGTTAATTTCCTGAATTCTGTGTAATTGAAGGTAATAGTTGCATAATCCTAGGATAAGATTTGAATGCTGTATTGTATCTGTATTAAAAGTAAGCTGCCATTATGAATAATCAATCATATATTTTTTAAAAGAATTGTCTGTTTTAAATTAATAACACGAATGCAATCTGTTTTTTTCTAGGCACGGACATTCAATGAGACACCAATAAACCCAAGGAAATGTGGACTGATTCTTACCAAGGTCCTGTATATTATCAACCAAGGTGACCAGAACATTGGAAGCACTGAGGCAACAGAGGCATTCTTTGCAATGACCAAATTGTTCCAGTCAAAAGATGTAAAACATGCTTCTTTATTGTTAGGTTTAAATGTCTAATTTGTCTGTAAGGTGTGCGCCCTGGCCTGCTGACAAGAACTACTTTCACAGTCTGAAACTTTTTTAAACATAAATGCCATAAGAGTAAGAAGTGTTAGACATTTTGTGTGTATAATGTTTCAATGGATTAAAGCATTTAAGAAAATTTAGATAAGATAGGTAATTTTGTGTAAATTTACAGGCTTGTGAAACCTTGTGACATGATCTGCTTCAACACTTTGCAGTGATTGTGAGATTGCAGTGTACAATGTTCATACTAAAACAAGCACCTATCACTTAGTTTCCAGACTTCTCATAATCATGTTGTAATAACTTTTTGAAGGACAAATGATATGGCAGTGAAAGTGTAATGGATGTTCCGACAAGAAAACAGCCATAGTATTTCCAGTTTTGTTTTGGGCTTTTTAGAACAACAAATGTTCGATCCTCAAAAAGAAATTTTAAAATATCATGGAAGTATATTGTTGTAAAATGCTTCTGTATTCTTTATTGACAGCCCACATTGAGAAGATTAATGTATATGGGAATCAAGGATATGTCAAAAATCGCTAATGATGTCATCATTGTAACAAGCAGGTAATTAATACATACTTTATTACAGTTTCAGATTTTTCAGAAAGCCTTCGAATTATTTTTATCAAACTTGAGTCAGATGTTAGTCTCATCAGGATGAAATGTCATGGACACTCCTGTGGTCAAAGTTCATGGGACTATATCTCCCTAACTCCTTGGAAGGATGTATTTATTCGACCAAGTACCAAGGACACAAGAAAGGCAAGCCTTTCCTGTGGTCCTTTTTTTAACAGACCCTTGGAAGGTTTTCATGAAGCTCTAGTCCTAATACTAATTATTAGGTTCATTTCATCCTGTTGAGGTGATTATATTGCCATCCATCCTCTTGTTTCTACTATCGCTAGTCTCAGCAATATTCATACTTGGAAGTGCTCAAGTTTCATTTTACTTTAGGAAGGCAACATGTAAGGAGTATAGATTATAATGTGCAGTTTAGTCCTACATAAACAGAAGTTTTCCCGCAATTACGTTCATATTTGTCTGTTGTCGTTAATCCCTGGGTTATATTGTGTACATGTTCATGATTTTGCTGTTGCTTGAATAAGTTGTTATTTTATCAGTTTGATGAAGGATATGACTGGAAAAGACGATCAGTTCCGAGGACCAGCAATACGAGCTTTGTGCTCCATCACTGATGTAAGTGAAACATACTTTATTATCCATGTTATCTTGGATGTTTCTTTATAATATCATGACAGCTGTAGGTGGAGCTTCAAGTTAAATGATCAAGTTCATTGGTAGAGAGTATCAGACCAAAAGTTAAGTGCAAAATGTTTTAACATTTTTGTCGGTCCAGTTTCTGTGAAAAGTATCAAAATGTATTTGAGAAGTACATCAGCATTTTTGATAATTAAGTACTGCTAAAGTAACTAATACAACTTAGAAAGATAATTGAAATAAATATATCTGTGCCAATGTTTCAGACGACCATGTTGCAGAGTATTGAACGTTATATGAAACAGGCTATTGTTGACAAGAACCATGCAGTGGCCAGTGCAGCACTCGTTTCATCACTGGTATGTTCCTAACTTTGTTCAGAATATCAAAATATACTATCACCTTAAGGTGGCATTAAGGCTGGAAATTTGTGAGAAAGTTGAAGTTGTCAGCTTTTCTAACTGAAGATTGGAACTCAGTCATAAGAAGGTAAATTGCCTGATGGTAGATAGCTGAAACACAATTGAAGTAGAAAAGAAAAATATCTGGGGATCACACATGAAGCACTGACTTAATGTTTGTAGAATAAAATTGATCTGGATATATGAACCACTAATTTTTGTCTATCCTAGTTTCTTTCACATTGGTAAAAGTAAAAATTAGGATTTTTTAGGAGAAGTAGCCAATGTAGCAGTAAAAGTTTTACATGATGCATGATTTTATGTATACATTTCATGGTTGTCTTTTTTCTTCAGCATTTAAGCAAAAGTAGTCAAGAAGTAACAAAGCGATGGGTGAATGAAGCACAAGAGGCTGTCTCCAGTGACAACGTCATGTGTCAGGTACTTACTTCAAACAGAACTTCATGTATACATACATATGTTTGATTTATGATTTTGGTCTGTGTCAACAAGTAAAAAATATATTGCTTAAAACTTAGTTAGAAATTACTTGGCAAAACACAGAAATTGAGGTGTCAATGAATGGGTAAGTACAACACATTTTTTGCAATTTTAAATTCCATTCGAACCTTCATGTGTAATTTTTATGTGTTGTCTTTCTTTCTAATAATGTTACAGAAATGTGTTTAATGGGTTTCATTTAATTCATTATTTCAGTACCATGCACTAGGATTGTTGTACCACATCAGGAAACATGATAAACTAGCAGTTACCAAGCTTGTCAGCAAGTTCAGTAAACATTCTCTCAAGTCTCCTTACGCATACTGTCTACTGGTAAGTATAGCTCATAGGTGTGGTTCCTGTTGTTCATAACTTAAACCAGCTGTTAAGCTGGCTGTTGAAAAAAATTCTTGTAGGGCAACACTTGTATTTATACCCCCAAAACGAAGTTTAGGGGGGTATATAGGAGTCACCCGGGTGGTTGGTGGTGGTCGGTGGTCGGTCGGTCGGTCGGTCGGTCGGTCGGTCGGTCGGTCGGGCGGTCTTGCATTTTCCTTGTCCGAGCATAACTTGAAAACTACTAGTTGGAATTCAAACAACTTCATACAAGGTCAAGCACATTGAGAGGAAGGCAGGCACAAGAACTATAACCCATCTTCACTAATTACAGAGTTATTGCCCTTGTTACTTTTCCTTGTCCGGACCATAACTGAAAACTACAAGTTGGAATTCAATACAACTTCATACAATGGTCAAGCACATTGAGAGGAAGTGCAGGCGCAAGAACCATACTCCATCTTGACTAATTACAGAGTTATTGTCCTTTGTTACTTTTCCTTGTCCGGAGCATAACTTGAAAACTACTAGTTGGAATTCAATACAACTTCATACAAGATCAAGCACACTCAGAGGAAGGCAGTGTACAAGAACTATAACCCATCTTGACTCATTACAGAGTATTACCCTTTGTTACTTTTCCTTGTCCGGAGCATAACTTGAAAACTACTGGTTGGAAATCAATACAACTTCATACAAGGTCAAGCACATTGAGAGGAAGTGCAGTGCACAAGAACATAACTCCATCTTGACTAATTACAGAGTTATTGCCCTTTGTTACTTTTCCTTGTCCGGAGCATAACTTGAAAACTACAAAGTTGGAATTTAATACAACTCATACAATGATCAAGCACATTTGGAGGAAGTGCAGTGACAGGAACTATAACTCCATCTTGACTCATTACAGAGTTATTACCCTTTGTTACTTTTCCTTGTCCGGACATAACTTGAAAACTTCTGGTTGGAATTCAATACAACTTCATACAATGGTCAAGCACAGTGAGAGGGAGTGCAGTGCACAGGAACCATAACTCCATCTTGACTAATTAGTGTTATTGCCCTTTGTTACTTTTCCCGTCTGGAGCATTTTTCGAAAACTACAAGTTGGGATTCAATACAACTTCATACAATGGTCAAGCACAATGAGAGGAACTGCTAAGAACAATATCTCTTTTTAGTTTGTTTGCAAGGTATTATGTTGCTACGAACTTCTTCAGTTTATAAAGCAATCCTTTTGGGGGTATTAATCACATTTAGTGATAGCTCTAGTTTGATTTTGTTTTGAAAATTTCGTAGTCCCCTTTCTCTTGAACGTAATAAAATGTTTTAAAAAGTCTTTCAAACTGTAACTTGAAGTTATTTGAATGTTAGCTTAAGCGTTGGTTGAAGTTTTGAACAACTGGGTCTTGGTCATGTTAGAATGAGCTTTGTGATGCTAAGGCCACACTGGTCAATTAATTTCATTTTCATATCAACAATAAAGATAGGTACTTGTTTTATCCTTAGTAAAACTGTTATTGAACATAGTGAAAACATGTCTTGCAACTTCTAAAGTCATAAATAGAAACAAAAGTATAACAGAAATTCATAAGGCCAAACATTATTTTCGTTGACAAACTTGTTTCCCCTTATCCCAGTTGACAGAATTTTATATGTAGTGATGTTTTTATATCTCTTTCTTTGCATTGCTTCTGTAACAGATCAGAATAGCAAGCAAGTTGTATGAGGATGAGGACTCCAGCATTGGCAGCCAGATGTTTGACTTCATTGAGAGTTGTCTGCGACACAAGAGTGAGATTGTAATTTACGAGGCAGCACATGCAATGGTGAACATGAAAGGAATCACAGCCAAGGAGCTTGCCCCAGCTGTATCAGTGCTACAGTTGTTCTGTAGCTCACCAAAACCGACACTAAGGTTTGCTGCTGTGAGAACTTTGAACCGGGTAAGTTGATGAACTTCACTAGTAAGAAGTTCTGTAACTTTAGATATAATTCTGTATATATCAAAGTGTGCAAGAAATTACTGTCTTTAACCTCTTTAAGTACTGCAGATCAGATTACTGGTCATGTTTTACAAATTTTGTTTCCTATAGACATTAAAAATCAGTGTCAAAGTTAGTTCTGCCAAATTTTAAGAGAATTTCATCTAAACTTCAACTGTCTTTCCCTGAGATAATAAACTAACACACAAATTGTAAATATTGACTTTGTTTATCTAGGTTGCTATGAAACATCCAGCAGCAGTTACAGCATGCAACCTTGACCTTGAAAATCTTATCACTGATAGCAACCGTAGCATAGCAACACTGGCTATTACCACTCTCCTTAAGGTAAGTCAACTATTATTCAGAGAAACATGAAAAGCAATGTGATAAAATCTCATATATTCAGACATTATATTTTCCAAGTTAATTTATGAAAAAACAAAACAAAGTGATCTATATTTGTAGCTGCAGTTTTTCCCAATAAAGATGTTCTAACATTAAAACAGCTGGAAAGTTATGAAATTATTGTTTGGTTTCGAGTTATATGTAATTTTATTTTTCAGACTGGGAGTGAAAGCAGTGTGGACAGGTTGATGAAGCAGATTTCAACTTTTATGTCCGAAATCTCAGACGAATTCAAGATTGTAGTGGTCCAGGCGATCCAGTCTCTGTGTCTGAAATACCCACGTAAACATGGCGTCATGATGAACTTTCTGTCATCCATGCTGCGTGATGAAGGTGGTTTTGAATACAAAAAAGCCATTGTTGACAGCATCATCACTATTATTGAAGAAAACTCAGAGGCAAAGGAAGCTGGATTGGCCCATTTGTGTGAATTCATTGAAGATTGTGAGCATACTGTCCTGGCAACAAGGATCCTTCATTTGCTTGGCCGGGAGGGACCTAGGACACCAACGCCATCAAAGTATATCCGTTTTATCTACAACCGTGTGATACTTGAGAATGCTGCTGTGAGGGCAGCAGCTGTCACAGCCATGGCCAAATTTGGTGCCCACTGTGATGAGCTGCTGGACAGCTGTGTTGTTTTGCTAGAGAGATGTGAGCTGGACTCGGATGACGAGGTCAGAGACAGAGCAACGTTCTATGTTAGGGTCCTCAAAGAGCGGCAGAAGGCACTTAACTCTGCATACATTCTTAATGGTAGGTGTAACATACAATGTATAAGACCTGCAATTTTTTGCAAGTTTATCCTGAAATACATGAGATATTTTACTGAAGAAAATTAAAAATAAATCTGTTACAGTATTTTATTGTTGAATAAAATACAGCCAGGAGTTGTGTAGTAATGAAATCTCATTTAACACCTCTCAAATATTTCGCTATGTAAAAGCAGGTATCAATTAAAGAAGCTGTGCATTAAGTATTACTAATACTGTATTTTAGTCCCTGCATTGGGTAAATTTATATTCAAATAATGTGCTTACACAACACACCTTTCCCAGTGCCAGATGTGAAAAGAATGCTTTTGCAAAACAATTGGGATACAAAAAATAGGTCAAATTCTCTCATCACTTTGTAAAACATGTCCTTTTAGTTACACTGGATGGTACACATAGCATTGTTTTCTTACTTCAGGTCTGCAGGTATCTGTAGTAGGTCTTGAACGTGCTTTGCACCAATACACACTGGAACCTTCAGAGAAGCCATTTGATATGAAGACTGTACCACTGGCCACCCAGCCTATCTCTGAGCAGAGACCTCAAACAGGTAATTATATTACAAATTAAAGGAAGCTGGCTCCAGAAATACTGAAATATGTAACTATAGGAAAATCATAAGTCATTACAAATGTATTTTTAAGAAAGAACTGTAAAAAGTAAGTTAATTACACAAGTTTCATCTGTTTTATTCAGTATGGTTTCTGATTATGTTTCAAGATGAAGCCAACAGATATTTGTTGACTGCAGAAGTTTGAAATTTTAGTTTTCTGTTGGGAAATTTTAATTTTCTGTTAGAAAATTGTTTTTGATTTTTAGAAGTATGTGAGATATCTGTGTAAGTCTTGTATAGAGTTTGTACAATGTAGATAAATCATGTATGTTGATTTATAGGGAAAGAAGCTGGAGATGGAATACAAGCTAAGTCAGCAGAGAAAGTGGCCACCTCTAGACAAGATGTATATGCAGGTACATTTTACTGCTACTCCTACTATTTCATCTAAAAACTTCATTATTCAAAGTTATCAAATTACAGTGATCTTGGTGTATATATATATATATATATGTCTGATTGACAGGGAGGCAATTGTTAATTTTTCTATAGAAAGGCTTGTCACAAGGACCACTATGGATTCAAATCTGTCGGCACATCCCCACAGTATGATAGGAATGCATATCTTTTTGCATATCTGTGAAAGACAGCTTGAGTAATAACACCCACAGTCATTTCTGAATATATGGCAGCTTTGCTCTTCCTTTGAAGCTTCCTATTTAATAATTTTACCTTCTTAGAAAAAAAACTGCCTGTCATTAGGCACATTTTGATATTTAGAATATTTCTGCATCAAAGATATTTTATGGCTGTATTTTATCTATGATAGATTCATCCTTAAAACATTTGGCATGCTTGTAGCAGTATGGTAAATGAAACAGCAATTAACAACTAAAACAGCCAAAACAAGTGAATGTAAGATAGTCTGAAAGCAAAGTTTTTACCTTTTTTATGCTCCCGAAGGGTGGCATATTGAAATCGCACCGTCCGTCTGTCTGTCTGTCCGTCTGTGCGTCCCCACTTACAATTGGGTCCGGACGTAACTCTGTCAGCATTGAAGGATTTTAAAATTACTTGGCACACAGTCTAGCACATCAAAGACGACGTGTAGCGTAAAAGAAGAGCCACGTCCTCCCTAGCTCAAAGGTCAAGGTCAAACTTAGAGTTTGAAGGTAGCGGATTCCTCTATATAGCATATATGCACACATTCGTGTCCGTACTGTAACTTTGTCATGCATTGAAGGATTTTTAAATAACTTGGCACAAAGTCTAGCACATCAAGGCGGTGCGTCGCGTGCAAGACCCAGCCCTAGCTCAAAAGTCAAGGTCACACTTAGAGTTTGAAGGTAATGGATTCCTCTATATATGCATATAGCACACATTCGTGTCCGGACGTAACTTGTCATGCATTGAAGATTTTAAAATAATTTGGCACAAATGTCTAGCACATCAAGATGACGTGTCGCCTGCAAGACCCACATCCATACCACAAAGGTCAAGGTCACACTTTGAGTTTATAGGTAATGGAATCCTGTATATATGCATACATTTGTGTCCGGACTATAACTTTATCATGCTTTGAAGGATTTTAAAATAACTTGGCACAAATGTCAGCACATCAAGGGGATGTGTCGCGTGCAAGACCCAAGTCCCTACCTCAAAGGTCAAGGTCACACTTAGTGTTTAAAGTAATAGAAAACTGTATGCATGGTTACTCTGTCATGCATGGAAGGATTTTAAAATTACATTAATTGAGCACATGGAGAGGACACAGACTGTGAGGCACCTCTTTCGGGGGCATTCGTCACTTGTGAGGGACAGCTCTTGTTTAACTAGAAAATGATTTACAACACATCCATTTATTTTACAGAACAACTTGCAGCTATACCTGAGTTTGCTAATCTTGGACCACTGTTCAAGTCCTCTAGCTTGCCAGTAGAGCTGACAGAGTCGGAGACTGAGTACATGGTTCGCTGCATCAAACATGCATACTCGAGATACATTGTGTTCCAGGTAAAAGTCCTTCCCATCATTTTCATGCACTATGTTTACACATGTGCAAGCTTGATATATATTACACATACCTTACCCTCACAACCAAGAAGCTTAATAAAACTGTGATTTGTATAGCTTTATGTGCATCTTTTGAAAGAATGCAACAACATGTTAAGGAAATTTAGTAAATCCGCATTTGATTAAAACTTATTTAAAGGCAGGGTTACTCTTTTTCAGCCATTTTATAATCTTTCAAGATAAAGCAGGTCATTTACATCAAGTTTTCAAGTCTTACCTGCTTGTTTTTTTTATGCCCCCAAAGGGTGGCATATTAAAATCGCACCGTCTGTCCGTCCGTCCCCACTTACAAATTTGTGTCTGGACTGTAACTTTGTCATGCATTGAAGGATTTTAAAATAACTTGGCACACATGTCTAGCACATCAAGACGATGTGTCGCGTGCAAGACCCACATCCCTACCTCAAAGGTGAAGGTCACACTTGGAGTATGAAGGTTATGGAATCCTCTATATATGCACACATTCGTGTCCGGACTGTAACTTTGTCATGCATTGAAGGATTTTCAAATAACTAGACACACATGTCTAGCACATCAAGACGACGTGTCACGTGCAAGACCCACGTCCCTAGCTCAAAGGTCAAGGTCATACTTAGAGTTTGAAGGTAATGGATTCCTCTATATATGCATATATGCACACATTCGTGTCCAGACTGTAACTTTGTCATGCATTGAAGGATTTTAAAATAACTTGGCACAAATGTCTAGCACATCAAGACGACGTGTCGCGTGCAAGACCCACGTCCCTAGCTCAAAGGTCAAGGTCACACCTAGAGTTTGAAGGTAATGGATTCCTCTATATATGCATATATGCACACATTCGTGTCCGGACTGTAACTTTGTCATGCCTTGAAGGATTTTAAAATAATTTGGCACAAATGTCTAGCACATCAAGACGACGTGTCGTGTGCAAGACCCACATCCCTACCACAAAGGTCAAGGTCACACTTAGAGTTTATAGGTAATGGAATCCTGTATATATGCATACATTTGTGTCCGAACTATAACTTTATTATGCTTTGAAGGATTTTAAAATAACTAGGCACAAATGTCTAGCACATCAAGCAGATGTGTCACGTGCAATACCTCAAAGGTCAAGGTCACACTTAGTGTTTAAAGTAATGGAATACTGTATGCATGATTACTCTGTCATGCATGGAAGGATTTTAAAATTACATAGCACATTTATTGAGCACATGGAGAGGACACAGACTGTGAGGCACCTCTTTCGGGGGCATTCGTCACTTGTGAGGGACAGCTCTTGTTTTAATTTAAGTGATCTTTGCTTAGTTAGAATATCATCAAATTTTTAAGTCAACAGCCTATTTGCTGCATAGTTTTTTATCAGAGAAAGAAAATGCATTCATGCAAATTCCTTGTTACATCAAAATACTTTTGTGTTGTTTACAGTTTGATTGTACAAACACATTGAATGATCAAGTGTTGGAGAAAGTCACAGTGGGTATGGAACCATCAGATGGATTTGAAGTCATCAAGTATGTACCATGCGCAAGCCTGCCTTATGGCACACCAGGGACCACATACACCCTGGTGAGACTGCCTGAAGATCCTACCTCTGGTAAGACTGTAATAAAGTAAACTTGTACAGTTTCGAATTTAGCAGTATGTGCATTTCTTATGCATTTTTTAACGGCTTAAACAAATTATCTTAATACCGCAGCATTTGCTTCTAAGTTATCACCGCATATATGAGTAGATTTTTCAAGGAAATGCTTTTCTCAACATTTAAAGTGCTATTTTTGGCCATTTCTAATCGGTGATTTTCACTCAGAAATAAGTGTTTAGATTAAACCGTTTCGAATTTTGTTTACTTGAATTTCTAACTAATAAATGTCTACTACAGTGACTGGGACATTCAGCTGTACATTGAAGTTTGTTGTAAAGGACTGTGATCCGAACACCGGCGAGGCGGACGACGAGGGATATGATGATGAATATGTGGTATGTTAATAGTTTGACAGTAAAAATTAACTAGAACATACTTGAAAATAAAGCTTAAAAGATTTTGCAGTATTGACTTCCCAGCGAGGTTGTAAAGGGGGGTGGGGGGGGCATATACTGTGTGAGCTTGTCTGTCAATCTGTCTGTAGATGTAATCTTGTGGATGCAAGTTCTACCAATGTTTTGCATCAGATGCTTTTAAAGTGACATTATGCACATTTTTTTCAAGTAAAAATCCAGCTGAAAATGGTGTGTGTACAAAAGTGTAGAGGAAATAATAACTTTTAACCCAAAACACCAAACTCTTCCCGCTACCAGTATGAAAAAATAACTTTCAAAATATTGATTTTCTTATTTGACTGGGAGAGTCAATTTAAGAAAAGAACAACTGCATGCAGGAGTTGCTTCCCTTCCACTGCCGAAATCTCTACCAACATCAACAACGACACATTCAACTATCATTTTATCAGTCCGATTTTTTTATATCTAAAGCACCAACTTCAAATACTAATGCGGCATAATCATTAATTTAACACATTTAAATGCACAGCAACCAAGAACTGTCACCAAAAATACACTTTGTGCAGTAATATGCGCATAATGTCACTTTAAGCTTGGCACAGTAGCTGCACATGATGTGCATGAAGCCAAGAATTTGTTGATGTCACAAATGCTGTGTTATGACCTTTAGTTGTGTTTTTCAAGAATATGCTATGTAGTACATAATTATAGTGTATGTGGACGTAACTCCTCAAACAGCTTTATTTTATAATCCAAGATTTATGAAGTTAAAATGTATGATGAATAATTGTTGGTGTTTTCTTGCCTAGCTTGAGGATGTAGAGGTGGCTGTAGGGGATCACGTACAGAAGGTGATGAAACCAAACTTTGGTGCATCTTGGGAAGAGGTGGGGCCGGACAATGAGATGGAGGATACGTATGCCCTTTCCACGATGAAAACACTAGAAGGTATACACCTTACATCTAAAATAAATTTGCTTCTTTGTTACACCATCTCTCTCTATATACATGAACTATACTTAAGGACGAAAGTTCTGTATAGTATAATTAAACTAACTCAAAGACTGAAATCAAGTGTTTTATTCATAATTACAAAAGCTTAAGAGTTTCATCATTTTCGATTCAATTTACAAATTTTCAGTGTTCCTGATGTCAAATAGAATTTTCATGGATGTTTAACACATGTGCAGCATGTGTTGCAGGTTCACTGACCTCCAGTCGACATAAAACGCGCAAAGTTTGCTATCTTGATAGCTTTGTAATATAACAACATACATTGAGTATTTGTTAAAATTTCTACGCCTTTCGATAGGACTATCCTTCGGTAAAAAAATTAACTGGAAATTTTTGTGATTATAAGCTTTAAGTAAATAAAATTTAGATAGATGTGAAATTCATGGTTTATGCTGTCACGGTTGATTGAATGCTTTTGTATTGAATTCTGTTTTTGATTGGAAAGAGCAGTAATTTTACATTAAAGGAACACTTTGAGTGTTTAATTAAGAATCAAAGCGTAGAAGTCTACTCGATAGAAAAATGAAATAGGCCAATTTTGAAATAGCCTCCAACTGTTGTTGCCCATACCCTGCCTGGTCAAGGTCACATTTCAGGGTCAAAGGTCATGAGACTATATCTCCTCAACCCATTGAAGGATATTTTGATACTTGGGTCAAAGGTTCATTATTGATATCACATGCAGAAGGTCCAAAGAAGTCACCTCCTTAATCTGTTGGAAGAATGTTAACAAGTTCAGTCGTATGTTCTGTGTGTCCATCATATCGCTTCATATTGAGGACTATGTATTGCATAGCAATACTCCATTCATTTGTTTGTTTAAACCATACTATGAAGAGCTTTTCTATATTTTCAGATGCCGTGAAAAATATTATCCAGTACTTGGGTTTACAACCATGTGAAAGGTCTGATAAAGTCCAAGAAGGGAAAAGTTCCCACTCCCTGTACTTGGCTGGTGTATTCCGTGGTGGCCATGATGCTCTTGTGCGTGCAAAGTTAGCCATGGCAGATTCTGGTGTGACTATGCAGTTAACAGTGAGGTCTACAGATCCAAATGTTTCTGAAGTTCTAGTCTCTGCGATTGGCTAAACATTTTTATTTTAATTTCATATTTACAGTAGACTTTCTAAACAATGTATGTTCATGCGTTTGAAAGTGATTTGTGTGTGTGTTAGAGATATATTTATAATTGGCAAAATTAAGAATTTCATCTTCTGTAACATTTTTGTATTCTATATATTGTGTATTAAATTTGTGAGGGACATTTCTGTTAAATAGAAATTAAATATATAAAACATGAAAAACTACACTTTATATTGTTACTACTCTGTGCTTGATCAGTCAGAGTAAGGTGGATATTTTCAAATGACATAAAAAAAGGTATATTTAGTGATTGTGTTGGCAATTTAATGTGGCTTGAGACTTTTTATGCTGTTTATGACAACTTTAAAGCAACAGTAGATATAAATTTGACATGTGTAAAAGATTTTGACAAAAGTGGAGAAGTTACCAACTTTGTAGGATGTGCTTCTAGGTAAATGTCATAACACACCTAACTGGGGAGTCCACTGTTAGTAGAAAAAGCTGCAAGGTCTTGGAACATCTTCAGTCTTACAATTGTGTTGTCAAGAGTTATCTACATGCTGGATAAATAAATTAACATCTTGAGTATCAGTACATGAGTTGAGTATTTTTTTCCTTTAGAGAACATCAAGCTGTCTAAAAAGGCAAGTATTGGTCAAAAACAATTCCACCATTTTGAACCAAGTTCTAAAAAAGACTGGGACAAAGTTATTGCTCCGAGAGTGTTCAAACATTTCTATCATTTGACCTAATAACCTAGTTTTTCACTGGGCTTCAGTTAGATAAAAGACGGCTTTCTGACCAGTTTTCGTCAAGAGCTGTTCCGAAGAGTCTTAAAGGCTTTCCTCAACATAAGCCAAATGTTGGTTGGTCATGACCAAAAGACTCCTGTTGATTTAGAGGTCAACGAATCGAGGTCATGGTAATCTTTATAGCAATACAACTAATTGACTGCTGTCTTGGGGGCATACATGTTTTACAAACATCTCTTGTTTTTATTATACTCCAGTCTCCTAAAATGAAGTTTAGGGGGATATATAGGAGTCACCCGATGGTCGGTCAGTATCATTTTCCTTGTCCGGAGAATAACTTGAAAACTACTTGTTAGAATTCAATACAACTCCATACAATGGTCGAGCACACTGAGAGGAAATGCAGTGCATAAGAACCATAACTCCATCTGGACTAATTACAGAGTTATTGCCCTTTGTTACTTTTCTTGTCCAGCACATAACTTGAAAGCTACTCGTTGGAATTCAATACATCTTTATACAGTGGTCAAGCACATTGAGAGGAAGTGCAGTGCACAAGAATCATAACTATATCTTAAGCAATTACTGGAATTCAAGACATTTTCATGCAATGGTCAAGTTCAATTAGAGGAAGTGCAGTGTACAAGAACCATAACTCTATCTTGATAAATTACAGAGTTATTACCAAGAACCATGTCTTTATTTTAGTTTTTTTTTGCAAGGTATGCTGTAGCTACTAACTTTATCAGTTGATAAAGTGGTCTTTCACCTTTAGTGATACGTCTAGCTAGCTCAGCTGAGCACTAAGTGCTCAAAGGTGAGTTATTGTGTCTGTCATTTGCCCACTTGTGAACACTAGAGGCCACATTTTAAGTCCAATCATCATGAAAATTGGTCAGAATGTTTATCTTGACAATTTCCAGGCTAAATTAGAGGGGTAACATGGGGTTAAAATCTAGGACACTCGGTCAAATCGTAGAAAAAGCTTGTGAACAGTCTAAAAGCCATATTTTGTACCCAATTACAACACCTTGCAGAATTGGTTAGAATTAGGAGCATTCTGTGAAATATCAAAAGCGTTATTTGAATCTTTGAACATTGCCGACGCGCCTGTCAAAGTATGCATTACCTCACATTTGTAGTAAAGTGAAGTCATTAAGTAAACTATTTCAGTGTTGCAAAGATTGATAAACGAGAAGCAGAGAATAAGTCAATGAAGCGCCTTTAATTTCAATTGTAAATTTAGACTGCTTTTAGTGAGCTAATTAAAAGTATCGGTGGAGGTGTTAATTCAGTTATTGGTGGAAAAGGACTTAAGTATGAATGAAATAGTTATATTATGACCAAGTTTTAAAGTATCCCATGAGCACGAAGTTCATCGATCTACAATCTATGTATATGTTGGGCAATGTGTGCTTGATGGATAACCAAACAATGTATTTAGATACACGTCTGCACAGATGTGCAGGCTGATCGGAATCGATGCCTGTGCTAAGTTGCAGAAATGTAACATTGGTTTTGACATAGCCGAGTACATGTATAACTATGCACAAAGGCGTAGTTACAAGTTGTCAAAGCGGCATGTAATTTATTTTTATGCCCCCAGAGACACCGGTGGGCATATAGAAATCTGCTTGTCTGTCCGTACATACCCAGGAGTCATTACGAGGTTAGGGTTTGTGAGCATCTTAGCTTTCTGGGGTTTGCTTCAGTTCATTTCATCATTGTGAGGTTAAAATTGGTCTTGTGGGGTTACAAAATGGTCTTGTGTGGTTAAAAAAGAACAAAGAAAGATCAAAGGGATAACCTTACAAAGGTCATCTCGTAAGTACGTTGGTCCATCTGTCGATCTGCTCTTACGAATTGGTTCTTGGGCACTGCACTTCCCATCTTTTTGTTTGTAATTGTGCTTATTAGGTCCACCAACCCCGTTCGAGGTATAGTCGGTACGACCCGTCACTTCCCATCATTAGATCATTTGTTACTCAATTTCGTTCATTCACCGTTGGTCCGTCCACCATTTCCTTCAAAAGATGTATCTTCTCTGAAATCACTGGGCCAATATTTCAATGGCAGGGAGGTTCCTTGCATGAAGTTTTATCAAAGTTGTTTAATGAATTCCATGAATTTAGGACTTGTTCTGGTAAATCTTCTACTATGAAACCCCAGGCCTAGAGCTTAGATATGTAGCATTGCATAGTGGGTCGCTACCAAAAGTGTTCAAATCATGATCCCTTAGTTAAAATCTCCAAAGAGAAATCTCGTCAAAGAACCTTTATTCACTCATTTCATTACAATGAAATAATAAGGTTACAATAGTACAATACTACGAGGCTCATACACAATTATTGTAATTCAAAACATTCATAATATTTTCAATCGTGAAGTTCATAAAATTTATTTTTTTTTTTGGTTGTTTTTATTTTGGGGGGGGGGGGGGGGGGGGGGGGGGGGGGGGGGGGGGGGGGGGGGGGGGGGGGGGGGTGGGGGGGGGGGGGGGGGGGGGGGGGTTTTTTTTTTTTGGGGTATAGGGGGGGGGGTTTTTTTTTTTTTTTTTTTTTTTTTTTTTTTTTTTTTTTTATAAACTTTTTTTTTTTTTTGGGGGGGGGGGTATTTTTTTTTTTTTTCGGGGGGGGGGGGGGGGGGGGGGGTTTTTTTTTTTTTTTTTTTTTTTTTTTTTTTTTTTTTTTGGTTTTTTGGGGGGAGCGGGGTGTTTTTTTTTTGTAAAAAAAAAAACAGATTCCTTTTATGGAAGCAGCCTGTATATAATATAATTTCGATTTGGAGAGTCGTGCAATTTAACATGTTAAGACTGAAATTACTGTAAATGTTGAACCATTGTTGAAGCTGACATTTAAAAAAAAACAACAACATTGTGTCAGCTACTCAACGACGATACCTATCAATGCAACCTGATTCCATTAATACATCAATACGGGGCTGGCCCTTTGTTTGTTTGGGATTACCTTACTTCAGTTAAAAGTAATTTAATAAACTTACACAGTTTAATATATTTGCTTTTACTGTCCATATTGAATAATTGCTCCATTTTATAAGTATTTTGGACGTGTGTAATAATAAGGTTTTAATAATTGCGTTCTTTCATTTTCGAGACTTTTACATTTGAACAAGTAATGAAATTCATCACCTATTTCATAATTACTGTTACATTTGTTACAAAGATGATTATTTATATCTATTCTAGACCAACTACCTATTTCAACCGAAAGTCTATGATTCCTTGTTCTAAAACGAATCACATAGTACAAATATTGAATAGGGGTTTCGACTAGGTAGTTTTCGAATACTAAGCGTTTTTTAAAGATTCTGTATGTAACACTTTTACTAGAAATGTCTAAAGCGGAATACCAGTCATTTAAATGTAGATCTTTCAATTTCTGCTTTACTGTTAGTTTTAACCATTTGCTGTTTGGAAATCTTTGCGATTTCCAGATATCTATAATCCAACATTATCAGGCTTTTGTCTAGAGCAACATTTTCATGTCTCAAACTGTTAAAATCTCGGTCTTTTTGATGCCACGTGCTTCACTAAGATGGAACAAAACTCACATGTACAATGTAGCGTCGGCGATCTTTGATCTTGTAACACCTGCTGCTTTATCTTTATCCTTATTATTAAAAGAAGTTGTAGTAAAATAAATACGACACATCAATTATGCTAACAAGGAAAATTCAATACATGTACATAATCTGTCATATGATAGACCCTGACATTACCTATAAATAGACACATTCTGCGTAATATCTTAAAAAGGAAGGAACATGTCTAAATCATTCATGTTGAAATAACTCGCCTTCATTAAGGGCAGTTTAGACTTTGGCTATTTAACTACTTATATAGGACTAGTTGCTAGGTGTAATGAAAACAAAGCATGCAGGTGCTTGCTGGATGTAATTTTCATTTACAATAAGCTATCAAACTTTAAAGAAATGGACTGGAATGATGGATTTAAACATTAAAGATATCTAGTTATGGCCGTATCAGGATGTAAAATATCAGATTTTCAGGCCTCAATATCACAAGGCTCGGCCGAAGACTTTGATCACAGCTGTGATTCTTGTTTGGCAGATGATCAATATGTGGAAGCTCACGGATTCTGTGTCAACTGCCAGGAGTGTCTTTGCAAACATTGTCTCAGATGTCACCAAAGGAACAAAGCCTCAAAGCTTCACCAACTACTGGACAAAGATCAGATGGACAAACATGCAACCTCCACTAAACCTGAAATCTGCACTGAGATATGTTCCATCCACAGGAATGAATTTATCAAATTTTTCTGCCCCAAGCATGATAACTTTGGCTGTTCTGACTGCATGATCATGAACCATAGGAATTGTGACCTGGACTATATACCAGATAAATGTGTGGGTATAGGGGACGGTGAGGAGTATGGGGAGATCATGAAAAAACTTGAAGTGAAAATAAAAGAAGCTGACGTTGTCGTGAAAAATGCTACAACTAAAGATAAAGAGATAGATTGCAGCTATGATAGAGTCAATAAAGAATTTGTGACATTTAGAAATGAATTAGATGATCGTTTGGATATTCTTCAAAGTAAGATTGCAACCAATGCCAGCACTATGAAGTCAACAAACAAACAGGAAGTTCAATCAGTCCTTACTTCATGTACAACATTTACATCTGACTTGAAAAAACTACAATCTACACTGCAACATAGTAAAGCTGGTGGACAAAATGGTCAACTCTTTCTTGATATCAAACGAGCGGAAGCTAGATTCCAATCAAAGGAAGTGGAACAAGGTGAGCTTGCCCTAGACAAAGTAATTACACAGATTACATTCAACCGTAACAGAGATCTAGAACACATCATGTCCCTTGAGAACTTTGGAAAGCTGACTGAATTCTCTACAGCTACTTCTTCCCAATCCAGAGCTAGCACTAAGAAGACATTCAGCTCTATAAGCCACAAAGCTGACATAAATGTCAAAACAAAGTCGAACAAGAGTAAATGTTGTATCACTGGGATTGCTGTACTGTCTTCCAGTAGAATGGTACTAGCTGACTGTGACAATAAGACACTGAAACTTGTAGACATACAGAAGAAAGCTGTGGTAGAGGAGAAGAAGCTTAATACTGAACCATGGGACATTGCTGTACTTCCTGAGGACCGCATTGCTGTGACATTGCCAGATAAGAGAAAGATCCTTCTAATGACAGCAAGGGGTAAACTCTCAACTGACCAAAGTATTACAGTTACAGGACATTGTAAAGGTATAACCTATCATCAAGACTTTCTGCATGTGGTGTGCTGGGATCCACATAGTGTTTATGTACTGGATATGAAAGGGAATGTCAAGGCCTTAATCTCACTGGCAGATACAGCAGTTTTCCTGTCTCCAAACTACATAGTGCTGAGTCAGGATCACAAACTTCTATATGTCAGTGACTATGTTAAAGATTCTGTAGTAAGTGTAACATTAGAGAGTAAAGTATCTGCTGTATACAAGGACAAGGATCTAGATGGACCTGGGGGGATGTTGGTGTTGGATGATGGATCATTGCTGGTATGCTGCTTTAACAACACCATTCAACATGTATCAGCAGATTTAAAACAAGGTCAGATAGTAATGAAAGGTTTGAGTGGTCTATGGTCTATAGTTTACAGTGCTGACAGAAGTCAGATCTATGTTGGGAGTTGGAATAATCAAATTAAAGCTTTTGATATTACAAACCATGACTAAACTGTTGCTGCTTTCCAAATTTAAAATGTTCTTTTATCAATTTTCATACTAATCAACCGTTATAAAACATCGGGATATTTCGGAGACATTATAAGGCCTGGATATAATACAACTGGTATTAGTTAATTGCAAGAAAGATGATTCGATAAGAAAGTTTTTAATGTTTTGTTTTTCAGTACTCAAAACTTTCATACACATGTTGTACTAAAATGTATGCAATACTTCATTTTGTCAGTCAATAGGGTTCTATGATTTTATATAATTTGTATTTTGTACATTAACAAACCATCAAAATGTGCAGTGAGATAGTCTGTATTGTTGCTATAATGTTAAATACAAAGTTAGCCAAACAGAATGAAAATTAATTCATGTATGCTGTCCCTTTTCAAAGGAACTACATTGTAATAAAAACATTATTTCAACAAATATTAAAGTCTCAAAGACCTAGCTGCCTCTGCTTTCAGAGTTTAAGATTGTTGACTTGAAATCACAAAACTCTAATTTAGTGTCATTGATTTGATGCCCACCATCAAACTGACTATGTATGGATGATGACTGTTTCTTACAGAGGTTTGGCATCTAGCACTGGTCCTTCCTGAGGTAAATACCGTTGAAACAGGTGTTAACACCGAAGAAAAAAGGAGACTTGAATACAAAAGAGAGAAAACAATATCAGTTCTGACAATTTTAAATTCTCCATGTTACTTAGACATTGCAGTATAGATATTATTACTTTGCAATTTGTTTAATGTGATAAGAGCTTGTTTCATATGCAGGTAACAGCAATAAAGTGTTTGTTTGTTATCATTATTAAAATAAACCATTATTCAAGTGTCTTTGTTTTGATTACTTAAGATCTTACATAAAACAAAATCAAAATGTATCGGCATCCATTAATGAATGATAATATGCTGGAAAATAGGACATTTGTCTATTTTGAATTTATCACACTGATGAAAACTAGATGTTGTATTTTTCAGCAAAAATGTATGTCATGAAGGCTTCACTGAAGTTTCAAATCAATCCAATTATACATCAGTATATATGAGGCCGAAAGTAGCTTGCTACAAAACTTTAACGAAAATTTCTTAGTTGAACAAGGGCCATAATTTGAGTTGTATTTGACCATGAGTGATTTAACTTGACTGTCTGATACCCCTGAAAAGTTTTATAAAGTTTTAAGCTAATCCAATTACTGGTTTATGAAATATGTACATGGTAGTAGATTGCATGTAAAACTTTAGTGTGCAAAATTTTAACCAAGTTCAACAACGGCCATACTTTGAAATAAATTCAGTCAAAATAAATTTTACTTAAAATGATTGTCTGCATTTCCTGATGACTTTAATGAAGTTTCAAATAATTCCAATTTCTGATTATTGAGATATGTGCATGATACAAAAATGTAGTAGCTTGCATGCAAAACTTGAACCAAAATTTCTAAGTCCAGCCAAAGCTGTAATGTGGTTTAAATTCAGTCAAAGATTTATCAAACTGGCTTGTTTGATACCCCTGAATGCTGTAATAAAGTTTCTAATCAATCCCATAAATGCTTATTAATGAGATATGACCATGATAGTAGCTTGCATGCTAAGCTTAAAACAAATGTGCAATGCCAATGCCAACACAAGGGTACTGTAATAGCCCTCCTTTTTCTCTTTTAAGCTAAAAATCCATGAACCTTGCAGTTTGGTAAGAGAATTTGCGCACACATCTTAAAATTTGACAAATCAAGGGCAACAACTCTGCTTACAAGAGCTGTCAGTAAGACTTCAGAGTGTTTGCCAATAAAACAAAACTTTTGACAGTAAAAAGGCAAAACAAGCATAAATCTGTCATAATTCCAAACAAAACAAGCAAATTAAGTGGATTTATATCCCCTACCAAATGAAACAAATAACTGAAAAAGAACAACTGAAAAGTGTGTTGGTTTGTCTATTTCAGAATTTCAGGGGATTTTTTTTTGACTCTGCTTAGGGGTCACTTGACTTTACATAGATATATAAAGGAAACTTTTAAAGATCTTCTCTCAAACCACAAGGCCTAGGACTTACATGTTTGGCATGTAGCATTGTGTATTGATTGTTTAAATTATGACCCCTGGGTCAAAATTGTTGATCTCACATAGGCTTATATAGGCAAAACTTCTTGTCTAAAACCACGAGGCCCAGAGCTGAGATATTTGGAATGTAGCACTTCTACAAATAGTGTTAAAATCATGACACCCAGGTCAAAATTAACCTTCCTGTGATGCAATTTTTGACCTTACATTATAGCCAATGGTAGCTAGGTGAGCGATTTAAGGCCATTAGCTTAGAAATTTTTGTTTAAGTTTTTGAAAAGTCTGTTATCTTGGATACAGTACTGTAGTACACAACAATAATACAGTACACATCAGTACTACATTTGTATATGCCATTGATATACAGAGTGATCATGATCTGCACTCTTTGCAAAAGCAGGCTCACTTGTGGCCAGCAGGGTAATGGTTAATTTGTTATTGATAAGTTGTGCATGCATGTATTATGTTTAGTTGATCTTTTCAGCAATGTGTGAAATCCCATTGTATATGCAAGTTACATAATATACAGTTCATTTCGGATAATGTGACATTGACAGAGTAGAAGAGTCCAGTGACATTGACAGAGTAGAAGAGTCCAGTGACATTGACAGAGTAGAAGAGTCCAGTATTACTGTCTACAATTCATTGGATAATTTACAGGATTAAATCTTTCTTGATTTACCTTTATATGCAATGGGTGTAAACTTTTGTGTACACAAATGGCTAGAATGTCACTGTCATATTATCCTAAATCAACAGTAGACATAAATTATGAATTGTATGACTGCCTGGGGTTTAAATCTGATATAAAAGGACTAAGAATTATGTGCTCTCTAAAGAAAAGTGAGATGTATTCTCTAGGGTAATCCTTCAAGGTTTCTAACAGTAAATAGGTGAGCACAGAATTGTACAAATTTTTATTCTTTATGGAAACACACAGTTTGAAAGATATCAGATGCCAGAAGACTTTAACATGTTAGAGCCTTAGACCCAAGTGTGGATCAAAGGTAAATATGCACTTCATTTATATTAGGAAAATTAATGTCAGAATCAGACATCATCTCTGTAAAGGATTATTGGATTGATTTGAGTTTTCAGGGGTATTAAAAAGGTAGTTACAAAGACTGGTTAAAATTCATCACAAATGGGGATTATTCAAAATAGTTAGCAATTATATATAAAATACAATAGAATAATACAATACAGAATACAAATTTTATTTAAAGTTGGTGTTATGTACAGAATAAGCCACATTTGCGATAAATTGTTATTGACTGACAGTAGCATGGAAAGCGTTTTACATTATTTTCCAAAACCACTGAATCTTGGAAAATTTGTGCGCTTTTTATCTCAAAACCCCCTTTTTATCCACCACCATGAAGTGGGAGTGGGATTATAGGAACCGTCTCCATCCATCTTTACATCTGCAACATTTCCTCTCTGCTCCATATCTCCTTGATCCCTGGAAGGATTTTGATGAAACTCAGGTCAGATGTTCACCTCATCAAGACAATCTGAAAAACCCATGAGCAAGTGGCACTGACTCAAGGTCAAGGTCACAACTTAATGTCAAAGGTTAGAGTCTTCAATTCCCTGTCCACTCCATAGCTCCTTAACCTCTTGATGGATTTTGATTTTCTCGGGAAAAGTGTTCACCTCATCAAGGCAATGTGCAGAAATGGTCACGCTTGCTCAAGGTCAAGGTCATAACTTATATATATATATATATAAGGATAAACGTTTGAGTCTTGAAATTCTTGTCTGCTCCATATTATTTCCTTAACCCCTTAAAAGATTTTGATGAAACCCAGGTCAAATGTCATCATCATCATCTTTGATAATGGCTAACCGTCATAACTGACTATTATGGCCACCATTTTAAGACGATGAACTGAACCCATGATCAGGTCATGTTGGGTCAAGGTCAAGGTCACGGCCCCCCTCAACCTCTCCCTTCCCCTTTTTTCCTACATTCTTTGTGTCAATCCTCATCAAAAAAACTCAACCTTTTTACAAACTAAATAATTTCTTTAACCTAACTCTTCTTCTCCCCCTTAAAACTTACAATTTCACTTTCATTTTCTTAAAAACTTCTCTACAAACTCTTTTTTTCAAACTTAAAATTCTATATTTTATTATCACAGGTCACGGTCATAGGTGCCTTGAATTATGACCTTTGACCTTCTGTCTTGTTTTAAAGTGCAATGATAGGTAGTTGAGTGATACCGCCCAGCATGGAAACTATAAAGTGTGTTTTCTTTATTTAAGATTTGGAATGATCCAGTCACTTTTGTGAGATACACAAGTTTGATTGAAACATTGAGTTCTCTAAAATTATGTTTCTTTTATTTCTATCTTCAGGTGAAATGAAACAGAGATATTCCAGTAATCACTTACTAGCTGTGAGGAGCAGAAAATGGGGAAGTCTGTGAGTTTTACCTGTCAGTGAAACAGACTCTTTCCATTGACCAGGAGCAATTCAGTCACAGGGGACATGCATGTTATAGATGTTGCAGGTAATGTGTAGTTGTAGTTAATTTTAACGAAGACAAAAACAGATTAAGTAACAAGGTTATTTATGTAACAATATAATGCTGTACTTGTGCAAGCCTGATGTGTTTATATTGATATAATTATGCAGTCAAACCAGGGAACAAAGATTATTCATGGCAGGCCTGAAAATTAGTTCTTGTTTACAAGACTTAGTGGTTTGTATCCACATATTTTTTTATTTGTTTGTCTTGATTCTGGTTTTATGGTGTGTAGAGGTGGTCGTAAACACAAGGTTGTAGTTGTGTATCTTTTAAGTGACAATTGGAGTGCTGTATACATTCATTCTTTATTTCAGTAATATATAGGTGTATTTAAATACACCTAAATATGATAACTAACTAACGGATGGACGGACGGACGGACGGACGAACGAATGAATGAACGAACGAATGAACGAACGAATGAATGAACAAATGAACAAATGAATGAATGAATGAACGAATAAATTAAATCAAATTAAATCAATAAATAAATAGATAAAAAAATAAAATAATAGATAAATAGCATGATTGTCTTGATGAAATCTAGGTCGAGATCGAATATGGGTCATCTAGGGTCAAAACTAGGTCATTCGGTCAAATCATAGAAAAACTTGTGTATGCTATAGAAGATGCATTTTTCATTGGACCTTCATGAAACTTAGTCAGTATGATTGCCTTGATGAAATTTAGGTTGAGTTTGGACATGGGTCATCTAGGGTCAAAAACTAGGTCACAGGGTCAAATCATAGCAAAACCTTGTGTATGCCATAGAAGATGCATTTTTCATTGGACCTTCATGAAACTTGGTCAGTATGATTGCCTTGATGAAATTTAGGTCGAGTTCGATCATGGGTTATCTAGGATCAAAAACTAGGTCACGGGGTCAAATCATAGAAAAACCTTGTGTATGCAATAGAGAAAATAAAATATCTCATCAGAACAATATCAGGAAAACTATCAGTTTAAATATAACAGAAAATGTCAGTTGAAATATAAATGTTGAGGAAAATGCAAGTTGAAATGTTACAGAAAATTTCAAATGAAATGTTAAGGAAAATTTCAGTTAAAAAATTAAAGAAAATGTAATTTGAAATGTTAAACAATATGTCAGTTGAAATGTCAAGTAAAATATAAGTTATAATGTTAAAGACAATGTCAAATGACATAAATGTCAGTTGAAATGTTAAGGGAAATGTCAGTTGAAATGTTAAAAGATATAAGTTGAAATGTAGAGTAACATCTAAGTTGAAGTGTTAAGAAAAATGTCAGTTGAAATGTAATAAAGATATCCATTGAAATGTAAAGGAAACTATCAGTTCAAAAGTTAAGGAAAATTTCAGTTGAAAAGTTAAGGAAGATCTCAATAGAAAAGTTAAGGAGAATCTCAGTTGAAATTTTCAGAAAAATCTCAGTGGAAATGTTCAAGAAGATCTCAGTTGTTTTTTTTTTTTTTTTTTTTTAAAAAAAAATAAAAAAAATTTTTTTTTTTTTTTGTTTTTTTTTTTTGCCGTTTGTGAAATGTTAAGAAAAATGTCAGTAGCATGAGCCTTAATTGGTCTTTGGTTTCTTATCAATTAAAAGTATTCATCTCCACCTTTGATAAGCAAATATTTTGAAATTATTAAGATTTTATTTAACCATTTTTGTATAAATGTGATAAATCTGAAACTAGCAAGCTTTCAGGGTTAGGCACAAGTTAAGTACCTTAGAGAAAGGTAGCTAGTGGTTAACATCATATATTTTTTTGCACAAAGATCATTTGATGGTTTCTGGGTCAGTCATTGTACAAAAGTTTTGGTCATTTGACCTCTTTTGGTGAAAATGTAGAGATATTGTAGGTCTGTAATCTAAATCCTTGCTTTTGCTGTGTTTTTTTTTTGTCTTTCCCTAAACGTTACCTTTGAATATGCTTTATGGCAAGTCAGTCCTCAAGCTGGCTATGCCAAGCAGACTTCCTAGGTTAGGCACAAACTTAGTTTCTTGGTAACTGGTCTTATATAATTGGTTATATATGATAGTCATTATGATAAGATAATATAGTTGCTTCAGAAACAAAAGCATTAATACCATTTAAGTGCTATTGTAAGTTTAGTTTAGGCTAATCATTTTTAACAAAAGCTTTTCATTAGGCAGTAGGATCATTTAGAGAGCTGTTTCGGCCAACCATTTTTGACAAAAAGGTCTCTCAAGACAAAGCTGCCTCCTTTAAGGACCATTTTCATCAAATTTCTATTAAGTTTTAAGTTTGTCTCATTTACAAGACTGACCTAAAAACTGATATTGTCAATCAATTAAACAAAGTCTTTTGTTAAAGGAAGAAAGGACTAAATATGCTTGAAAGGAATAATTCATACTAAGGACATTTTCTTCTGTTTAAATTTAGAGTTCAAAACCAGCTAGCATTTCATGTAAGTGTACCTGGAACAGTCAGTGTAGTGTTCTGTATTGCATTTCTGTATTTTTAAATGTTTCACTTTCCTGTTATTACAATGAGTTCATTAAATATTTGTAGGTCTTAACAATGGATTTCCTTCTTAATTCTTGTGAATATGTTGGGTTTATTTAAATATTTTACTTGCTTAATACAAGTATTCCCCTCCTCCTCACTGCACCCCTTGCACCTTTTTAAGGCTTTTGCCAGTTGAAATTTTGCTAGTCATATTTAACAACTTAAAAAGCATTAGTTCAAGTCAAATTTTTTACTTATGGCTCAGCTTTATTATTAGTATGAAGGAAAATCAGAAAGAAAAAGACTTGCTAAAGCATCTCTTTAGTCAGCAGTATAGTTTTGTCTGTCACAGACTTCTCAGGTTTTAGGTTCATATAAGGGACTGTGTTAGGGATTGTTATGGCCGGTTATTTTTTACCAAATTATCTCAATAGTTGAAAGTTCATATTTAAGGGTCTCTGAAATATTTTGTTAGAAAAATATCAGTTGAACGGTTAAGGAAAGTCATATGCTTTGTGAAAAGGTTTACTTTTAAGGTCTATATAAGCCATTCATATGTAGGGAACACTACACTTAAGGTAGGAATGACACTTTAACTTTGGTAAAAAAACCCAAAAATTTAAGTTTGGCAAAAGAAACTTCTGTAATGGTTTCATGTTCATTAAAACAGTCAAGGCACAGAATGCAGCAATATAGGGTAAACTGATCGTATGTCGGACACCTTTATATTTGCGGCTTGTTCCCGGGATATTTAAGATATACTTACTGTTCCGTTTAATGCCGGTACCATTGTTATTATCTTCTAGACGCTTTTTTGTCATTTCTTTAATGCAAACAGCGCTATGAAAACAGAAAATGCGCTCTAATGATAGTGACTATGATTTGATCGAGACTCGGACGAACTCGATCGAAAATCGGACAAAGTGATATAGACTCGGACAAAGTATGATGAACATGAATACATATGAAATATACTGCAAATAAGACGTTTTAATTGTTAAAACTAATTAAGATTGTTTTGATTTGATGATCTTTTTGTTTATTAAACTTCTAAATTAAGTTTCTTGCGACTGTTAAGTGTTAAACATCCTACTTATTTGCCACTGACATACATGTATTTAAGATTTTTGGGGTACCGGATAATCGATATGAACACCGCCCCAAGTATAAATTTAATGTTGGGTTTCGGGGGATAGTGCAAGATACAGAACGAGTCTCGTTCCAGAGACACCCCCTGGTTTTTTAACAAGCCCTTTGTACAGCACCGATACATCGGACCTTGGCTTACGGCCCCTTTTATTGGAGGAGCATAGAACGAACCTGCGATTCCTAGATTACAAGTCTAGTCGTTTACCACTAGACCACTGATCCGCTCCTCGGTCATGGACATACTGTATAAAGGACTGTTATACCGAAGCTGGTCAAAAGATTGCATGCCTGTACGAGTTATGTAGAATCTAGTGAGAATACTGTAATATGTTAAAAATAAGATAGTTGGCAAAAGTCATGAATTGAGCCTTTATTATTTCAGTAAAATATATAAATAAAACACGTTTCTGACAACTTTCTTTTTTCATTTTGTTGCGACGTAAAAAGAATTATGTTGTCTCACACCTTCAAAATTGTAAATATAATTTTAAAAGTAGAGTTCGTTATTGATTAATAACTTGAAGTGCATCAACCGCACACGCTAGGTTACTGTCAAACGAAATTTTCAAGGATGATTTACAGTCTTAGCTACACGAGTAAGCTTTGCATTCTTTGTTTCTTTTTTAGTCTTACATTTCTGTTTCAAGGCTTTCTTACTTTCCCTTTCTTGTTTTCTTTTCTCCTTCTCAACAACCTTTTTTTTCTTTTCTTCCTGCTTTGCAAGCTTTTCGTTGAACACTTCGTCAGCGGTTATAACAAAGAAGCCATCTGAAGAATTTGTTTTTCGTTTTCGTTGTCCAGCGTTGGAAGATTTTGGCAAAGGAAACATTTCATTGACAATTTTTGTGGCGGAAAATATTTCTGAATTGGGACATTTTTGTTTATACATTTTCCAGGTTTGATACATTTTGTCCTCCATTTCTATACCGAAGGAACGCGGCACAATATTTAGAAAGTTGCTCAGGGGACAGTGCGGATTCAATAACCTCGAGGGCCTTATCATCGGACACATTACTATACTGTGTCTCATAGTTATTTGGGCTACTACTATTACTTTCAACAGTATTGGGCAAGTTTTCGTTATCACAAAAGAGATTTCCAAAGAGATCTAGACTAACAGGCAAGTCAATAGAATCTTCACAGGTAGAGAATGGAATTGAAAGCTCGACAGATGATACGCTGTTAAAGCTCAGATCATTGTCAGATACTTCTAAGCCGACAGAGGCCATCACTGGATCACTCGAAGTCTGCCGTAAAGCTCGTGCTTGTCGGACGTGGCCGTCTGCATAGGCTCGTTTTCATCTGTCACCAGGCTTCGGTTGACACAGGCATTGTCACTATGGAATCAAGAGAGTGATCAGTGCTGGCCTCCGACGGCATGTATGCGCTTAATGGTATGGCGTTAGGGTTAAAAGGGAAAATGCCAGTAGCACGAAAACCACTGCTATATTCGCTTGCGTAATTGGCGCTTGCCATGCTTTGCCAAATATTCGAAAAAAATTAGTGTGCGTCAGTGGCACGCGGTTTCTTTTAACAAAGTTGTCAACATGGATGTTCCAACTGGTTTTCAATGATTTGAACACTGATCGGTCAAACGGCTGCGTCCAATGACTAGTGTGGCTTGGTAATTCGCAGGATTATGTTGTTATCCCTTGCCAGCTTCAGTAATTCCACATTGTTATGTGACCTGAATTAAAAGATTAAACAAAAACATGAGCCCTGTTATACAAAAAATAGACACTAAAAAAGAAAGCAGTGTTTTTGTGGAAAGGTATTATAATTACTATAAAGTAAGTGCAACTGTTTAAAGGTTGAATATGGATTTAGATCAGACTTCATGGATGTGTAGTAGAACTCGTATAAGTCATGGCAAAATAAATTTAAGGCGTGAACATACTAAGGGGTAATATATTAATGTTAGAAAACTGAAATGTGTACCGGTACTCCAATTCGTACCTGTGTCCGTCACAAATAAGGATCTGTGGGCGCTCCTCCCTATATTTGATAAAAAGGTTTTCTCAAACCACAGCTGACATATCCCATCCTTTGTCCAGCCAGAATCACTGACGGAAAAATTCGCCCCATTTAAAGGCGAATCTTCCGTTCGACAGACGTCTGTGTCAAAGCCATGCAGTTTTTTGGTGGTTTTACCCGGAATGATGAAATGAGGGGTATTTTATGCCCGGATGCATTCCCACATGCGATCACGGTTATGGTTTCACGGGAAATGCTTGCCTTGCCATGAACCGTTTTTGCGCCTTTACTTGCGATGACTTTTGGTGGCTTATGACACATAGTTATACCTGTTTCGTCCATATTCCATATCCTGCTGGGATAATTGTGCAGCCCATACTTGTCATATGTTGATTTAAGCTCCCCAAAGTAAAGGCCAATTCGCTTTTTTGTCATAGCTTGTGGCGACTAGAAGCGGTAGCTTCAGCTGATCGTAACGAAAACTGTCGTGGCGTTGCTTCAATCGACGCCACCACATATCCGATGGAATGCCATTCTTAAATGGAGTGCCCTTTTCCTTAGCATAGACACCGACAAATCTAAGAAATGTGCTTTTGCTGAAACCTATTCCCATTTCAGCTCTCTTTGTCGCAATTTTGATCATCTCAGTTTCATCTCTAGGGACAGTTGACTATCTTTACCCCATGTACTCCCAGCCTCAACTTTACCTCCAACTCTGTCATGTAATGACGATTTCGGAACCCCATACTTTTCAGAGGATTTCCTGACTGACATTCCTTTATTTACTTCTTCAACAGCCATAGCCATTGATGATTCACTCCAGGTTTTCATCTCTAAATAGGAAAAAACATGATAAATACAGTTTACATTTATGCATTCATTTAATGGCATTTAACATGACATCAAAAAAGGTTAGGTGGGGAGATCAAACAATTCTCTAAAGAAACAATGGAAAAAGAATGTCACATGGCTGGAAATAAACATTGTCTAGAATATTCTTAAACTGTAGCCATTAAGAATATGACGGACTGTCTCAATATTGTTTTCGGCACACTTAAATCCAACATTACACTTCTGCATTGGTCCCTTAAATCGATTAAATTTGGAAGGAGACATTTTGGCTTTCAGGTAACATTTTCCGTTTATGTACTGAAATATGGGCTTCAGTAATTTGGCATCTTCTCTCCGGAAATAAGCAACTTTGTATTGCAACAGCAGTGCTATATACAGCTATGGCATTTTGGTCAAATGAGTTTTCAATTTCCCGTGCACAATAGTGAGGAACATCGACCTCAAGTTCCCGACGGCCCCAGTGATGCATTCCAACAACGTAAAAGCCCTGCACAATGACATTCTTCATCCTAATAAAGTAAAATATTAATGTGTATTCTATTTATTTAAGATCATACTGTAGCCTTTTTCCTGAATAAAAAAACATTTAACTTTTTTTAATATAAATACTAGTATATTAATTAGATCAATAAAAAGTTTCGAGATCAGTGGCAGTTACAGTCGGAATGGCGATTTATCTATTGATAGGTTTCTAAAATGTAGAAATTATCAATTAATTATAAAATGAACAAACGTCAAAACTAAGTAGATCTATATTATTTTGAGAACCTTAAATTAATTTGTCAATTAAGGAGATTACATTTGTAAATATTTCAGTTAATCGTGAGTCGGACAGTCCGACTCACGATCAAAATTACACATTTTTGCGTCCGACTCAAAATCAAGTTGGTAGGCGATACGGAGCATGATGCTGTAAATTATTTACTAAGAAAACAGTTTTCAAATTGTGTTTTAAACATAGAAACTAGGTAAACTTTAGTACAAATCTGGTTTATGGACACTCACCTGTGTGACGGCGAAGATCTTTGAACTGATAGAAGAACCAACAAGTGTTTAATCCAGAAAATAATTTCAAAAAATTGGGCGTGTAAACTATCTATGGGAGATAACCTTGAAAAAGACCGGATATACGTCATACATTCACGAAAGACAACCCTGGACAGATGAAAATCAAAGTACTGGATAAACTAAAGTGTTAGAAGGCAGTTTGAACATGTGTATCGGTATCGGAGCTGAAAAAACGTCCGACACTAGATCATGTCCGACATACGATCAGTTTACCCTAAGGATAGAAGTATTTGTCCTCTACTAATGTTTCTGCTCCGCCGCACAGTCATAATGGCTGCCAAAGCTAAATATTTAAAAAGCTGTGAAAATGATATCAATCCTTGTTAACTTTACAACTGGGCCAATTTCAACCAAACTTCACAGGATTGTTGCTTAGATGGTCCTCTTCTAAAATAGCATAGTTATTATCTTTGTTTTCAGAAAATATGTAAATCTGATTATGTATAGCAGATGTGCTCTGTTCTCTCATTTGAGCGATTAGGCTCATCATGGTCCTCTTGTTTAAAACAGTCAACTTTTATTTTTAGTCAGTAAAATATAAATCAAATTGAAATAAGCTGTTCAAGAGCTTCAACAATAACAGGTATGTAACTGACTTTTTTTCAAATTATTAATTGAATATACATGTATAGTCAAATAGAACAAGCTGCTGCACTAATTCAAGCTCAGTTCAAATCTTGATTTTCCTTCCTTAAAAAGCACTTGAACATACCAGGCATGATTAGAAATAATAAAGGAAAAGTGTATCATGTCAAAATTGTTCCTGTTTACTTACCAGGAAAGTTTGTCCGATTAGTTTATATAGTGTTGCATTAGTCTGTTAATAGCAGAATCTCCAGTAAGATATTCCAGGCACTACTGTACAATTAAACTCTTCTCTTGTTAAATGGCAAATAATAGATCAATTGTTTTATTCAGTTTCACAGTACATGTCATGGGTGTTACATATTATAATTCTCTCATGAAAATGCAATTTCAGCCCAGGAAAGAGGTCATGTTTAAATGGTGTTAGTGTCCTCTTTACATATATACTGTATGAGACATAAGCTTGCTATTAGAGAGTGTTACAAATTCCTGTGTTCAGTTTTTGCCATGTCTCATTTAATTTTGATCTCTTTTCAGAATCCACCAGAAAGTTGATAGAGCAGGAGATATACTTGTTTAACTGTAGTGAAGAGGTATCACAGCAGCCCTGAAGGAAATGGCACTGGAGCTAGCAGAAAAGTATCACCTGAACAAGCAGAGAAGTACCATGACTTCATTCAATAAAACAGTTTGTATGTGTCATAATGAAGTCATCCAAATTTGCAAAAGGATAACATATATATGGCTACTCCAATGAAGTGAAAGAAGAGAAAACACACATGGTTATGGAATGGTTTTCATATAACTGAGGATGAAGATCAAGAACAATCTTACATGATTGTACTGTTGCATATTACAGTAACAGTATCCGTCTAAGTATAGGATGAATCATATCTATTTTCCTTCATGGCATAGGATGAGGGCAAAGCCTGTAAAACACCATTTTTAGCTTGACTATTCGAAGAATAAGGAGGCTATTGCACTCGCCCCAGCGTCAGCGTCGGCGTCTGCGTTGGTTAAAGTTTTTCATGTCAAATAGTCAAATATCTTGAATACTATCAAAGGTATTGACTTGAAACTCAAACTATATGTTTACCATCAACATCTACACATGATGAAACAATCCCCAACTCTGTTTTGATTTTTGACAGATTTATGCCCCTTTTTAACTTAGAATTTTTGGTTAAAGTTTTTTATAAATTCAAATATCTTGAATACTATCAAAGGTATTGACTTGAAACTCAAAGTGTGTGTCTACCATCAACATCTTCACCTGAGGAAAATATCCACATAACTCTGTTTTGATTTTTGACAGATTTATGCCCCTTTTTAACTTAGAATGTTTTGTTAAAGTTTTTTATAAATTCAAATATCTTGAATACTATCAAAGGTATTGACTTGAAACTCAAAGTATGTGTCTACCATCAACATCTTCACCTGAAAAAACAATCCCCATAACTCCGTTTTGATTTTTGACAGATTTATGCCCCTTTTTAACTTAGATTTTTGGTTAATTTTTTTATAAATTCAAATATCTTGAATACTATCAAAGGTATTGACTTGAAACTCAAAGTATGTGTCTACCATCAACATCTTCACCTGAAGAAATAATCCCCATAACTCTGTTTTGATTTTTGACAGATTTATGCCCCTTTTTAACTTAGAATTTTTGGTTAAAGTTTTTTATGAATTCAAATATCTTGAATACTATCAAAGGTATTGACTTGAAACTCAAAGTATGTGTCTACCATCAACATCTGCACCTGAGGAAATAATCCCCATAACTCTGTTTTGATTTTTGACAGATTTATGCCCCTTTTTAACTAAGAATTTTTGGTTAAAATTTTTATAAAGTCAAATATCTTGAATACTATCAAAGGTATGGACTTGAAACTCAAACTATATGTTTACCATCAACATTTACACCAGAGGAAACAATCTCCATAACTCTGTTTTGATTTTTGACAGATTTATGCCCCTTTTTAACTTAGAATTTTTGGTAAAAGATTTTATACAGGCAAATGGTTTGAATACTTTCAAAGGTATTGACTTGAAACTCAATTATGTTTCCACCATCAACATCTTCACCTGAAGAAACAATCCCCATAACTCTGTTTTGATTTTTGACAGATTTATGCCCCTTTTTAACTTAGAATTTTAGTTAAAGATTTTTATGAAGTCAAATATCTTGAATACTATCAAACGTATTGACTTGAAACTTAAAATGAATGTTTACTATCAACATCTTCACCAATGTTTTTGATTTTTGACATATTTATGCCCCTTTTTAACTTAGAATTTTGTCACAGTTTTTACCAGACTATTATTAGAAATACTCAAAATGGCTTACTTTTGAAATATCATAGAATAATTATGCAGCATGCAGCGGTCTTGCTTTTTTAATTTTAAACATCACTTTTGAAACGTTACAAAGTTATTCATGATAAAATATACAAGGTCATGTATTTCTTTGAAATTACCCCCCCCCCCTTCTCCCCCCAATTGGCTTACAGAATCCAGGCTTTGCATGTAATGTACCTTTACATAGGTCTTTGAACAAATTTCATATCTTTGACTTTAATTCTTATAGACAATTATACAATACACCTGTTCTTAGACAAAAAAAACATTTTACCGACATTTTACCAACAAGCTTTCGAATAGTCGAGCGTGCTGTCATGAGACAGCTCTTGTTATATTGTGTCATACTTTTACCCAATACAGTTCTGGAAGGTTGGTGAGTTCCTTTAATTTTTTGGTCACTTTTGAGCTCTTAAAATAGCATAGTTCAGCCACCGGAACTATTCTATGTTAAAAAGAACGAATGTATTGATAGAACAGTTGTAGTGCTTGTACAGTTTGCAAGAAGGATAGTGAATGGTATATGCACCTGAAACTTTTTTTTTCCTGATAAAAGAACTGAAATAATATAAAGGAAACAAGCAAATAACCTTTGACTGTAGTTTATTGACCGCTGTACATGTTTGATGTATACAGCCAAAGTTGTGTACGCATTTCACCCAGGTTGGCACACACAACAGCCACTGCTACAGGCAGCAAATATGGCAGAATGAACTTTTCACTTGGCAGTATTAATATGCTTCGGGAGCCAATGAAATTGTCAGCACCAAAATGCTGAAAAGAAATGGCACAAATCAGCCACCATAGTTATTACATGTATAAACATTGATGACAAAGTTATGCTGCTAGTTCTGAGCTCAAGAGGAGTACACATAGAAGTGACTATCATTCAACTGATATCCCCCAACTAATGTGTTAAAAATCTATTCACAGTATTCATTCCAGCATGTATATTAAGAACATTATAATTATTAAACACAAAAAGCTTAAAAAATTTATAGACACATAAGTCATTAGTTATACATTATTATAAGGATTTGTTAACAAGCCTTTTAAACATGATGGGGTGAGATGAACATATAACTTAAGTTTCATGAAAATCCTTCAAGGGGTTTTGGAGTTACAGTCACATGACCTTTAATTCCATGAGTGACCTTGACCTTTTTATCATGAGGAAATTAACATTTGACCCAAGTTTGATGAAAATCTATCAATGATAAACACAGAAGTTATAAGTTATAGTGGACCTTGTAAACAAGGCTTATATAAATAAAGCTCCTTGGGTATTTGATCAGATTAGATGCTTTATGTGTACTTCTAAACATTTTTTAAAGATATGTCTCATTTCTGCACAAAATGTCAATATAGCGACCTTATAACAAATCGCTATCCACCCAAAATTAAACCAACTATAAAATGAAGATTTTACGTAACTACAACATGTCTTCTTTCACTAATTTCACCAGTTTTAACTGCTTTAAGGTTGATATTTTGTAGGTTTGTGGAGGATCCTTTGGGTGTGCCTCTTTAAAAACTCCCCTAAGTAAGTGCTCAGTAACATTAATTATTTTTGTTTTCTGTTTTTAAAAAATGAGGTTATAAATACTGACTGTGCTTATGTCAATGAGTATATCTTAAAGTTATATTACTGTTCAAAGTGACCATCTTAATTTCAAATAAAACATTAATCAGTTATTTATACTTCTAGAATAATAAATATTGCCATAGTTATAACCCAAAAATAACAATATGTCATCACATAAAATATTGAGAAAATCTGCATACCGATAAATCTTTTTTGACTATCCTAGTCAACAATAAAAAATCTACCTTTTCAGTTTAATGTATATCTTAGTTTATGTCTGTCAATAACAGAAATAACTTGGTAAAACATATTTCTTATATGCTTTTGAAGCATCCACTTTGTTTTCCGCATTGTTATTGACTATAACCAAATAAGGTAATATAAGTTTAAAAAACAATATGAAATTATACAAGGATGTTGGAAACATTTCCGGAAAACTGACAAGTATAAAATTGGTTATATATTTAATACTGAAAGCTATAAATTATAAGATTTTTACCAAAAAAAATTCTGTCAAAACATTACGACATAAGTTTAACTTATCAAATGCTGAAAATCAAATTGGTCCATAGTTGTAAAATATGTATGTGTTAAAGGATATAAAAGAGAGCTTTACCTGCTGGTAACATGGTATGTAGCAAAAAAAAAAAAAAGTAACACATGGAAACAAAAGGCGATTCCCTAGACTGTAATAATAATAATAATAATAATAATAATAATTTCTTTATTTTACGAAGGTATTACACATTAAGTTATGTAACAAATTACATATTCTTATTTACAATGTGGCCATCGGTAAAGCTAAAAAAAAAAGAAAGCAAATACAAAACTATCAAGTGGAATAAATACATAATTAAAAACACACATGTCAGAAACAAACATATGATTCATGTACACCCGACAAACACTCCTTAATTTTAGATTTTAAATTCAATGGCAAGTACACAATAGTATCACAAATGTAACAGTAAGAAAACTGTATATGAGGATAATAAAGTTTATTGTCTTCTACCACATGCTATCTTCATTTTTTCTATGAGAATAAATTGATTCATTGTGATTGTCATTCATATGTTTTACTTATTAAACTATAATACTGTTTATACTGGAAAATATTCCAGACAGTGTTTGAAATAGTTCAGGCCTAGCTATTGAAAGAATTTTTAACAGTTCCCAGGCTTCGCCATAAAATATTTCAGGCCATGCTAAAATCTGTTGAAAAAATCATCATGAATTCAAGCCTTTGTTTTAGATAATCTGGACTTACAATGTTGGAATTTAGTACTCTAGAATGTGCTCTAGTGACATGCTTCTGTGTGGGTTTTCTTGTTAGATGCAGAAAATACTGGTTAATACTCTGAAGATTTTATCCTGGAATTTCATTTAAGAAATAATAAATGTGTCCCTGTATTTTATTGTTTAATAAAATACAGTCAGGAATTCGGATGCGTAGTAATTAAATGAACGAGGGTGCGGTTCGCAGCTCAGAATGACGACGTATTTATTAAACGATAAAAACAGAGAACATTTATTATTTCGATTCAACACGAAATAGTCTTTGAAAAATACAACGAACATGTTGCGGTACGCCCAGCAACACTGACTACAAGCACGGAATGCGATTGGACGCGTGCGATATTTACCCCACGTTTTGCCCGTGGAAAACGGGCTCTGTATTTTATCATTAAATAATGTATAGCTTCTTTCCCTCTATATCTATATACGAAAAGTTGCGGATCGTGTTAGAATTATAGATATATTCATATTGACAGTGCCCTGGAAATTTAAAATTTAAGTCTTTTAGTTGAACGAGGAAGTTACTTTTGTCCTGAAATAGAATGTTCACATACACATAGCACATAATTACTCATAGCAGGTGTCAGCATTGGATGTTAAAATACATCTAGATAATTCAGATGATTGCATGCAATATATATTTCGCTAATGCATATGGCGTTATGAAAGTGGTTCAATTAGTGAGTCTGCCCTGCATGAGGTGATGAAATGTGCAGCATATCTCATGTTCCAGAAAGGACTTGGGAGTATGATGGGACTAGAAATGACAAAGTAGCTTGTCACTGGACTCGTGTATTATCTAAGAAAAGGACAAGTTGATTACTTTCAAGTATCTTTATACAATTTATTAGCTCTGACCTGGCTTTGCCAGGCTGAGCTTTTCTAATGGATGATTGTCCATCGTCTGTTGTCCGTCATCTGTCAACATTTTGATGTAAACAACATCTCCTCTGAAACCACTGGGCCAATGTTGATGAACCTATGCAGGGATATTCCTTGCATGAAGTTGTACCAAAATTGTTCAAAGAACTACATTCAATGCAGAACTCTGGTTGCTATGGCAAAAAAATAGGAAAAACTTTAAAAATCTTCTTCTCTGAAACCACAATGCCTAGAGCTTAAATACTTGGCATAAAGCATTGTGTAGTGGACCTCTACCAAGATTGTTCAAATTATGACCCCCTGATCAAAACTGACCCCGACCGTAGAGTCACTTGGTTTTACAAAGACTAATATAGGAAAAACTTTTAAATCTTCTCTGAAACCACAGGGCCTAGAGCTGAGATATTTGGCATGTATTATTGCCTAGTGGACCTCTACCAAGTTTGTTCAAATCATGACCCCTGGGTCAAAACTGACCCAGCCTGGGGGGCCTCTTGATTTTACATAAGAAAAACTTTAAAAGTCTTTTTCTCTGAAACCACAGAGCCTAGAACTTAGATATTTAGCATGTAGCATTGTCTTGTGGACCTTTACCAAGATTGTTCAAATCATGACGCCCGGGTCAAAATTAACCCTTCCTGGGAGGGGGGTCACTTAATTTTGCATAGGCTTATACAGGGAAAACTTTAAAAAACCACAAAGCCCACAGGCAGAGCTTAGATATTTGGAATGTTACTAAGCACTGTGTAGTAGACCTCTACGAATTAAGTTAAAATCATGACCCCTGGTATTATTGGCAATTGATATACAGGTGAGCGATAATGGACCATCTTAGCCCTCTTGTTAAATAGATAGTTTAGCTATAATGTATTCAAAATTCAAAAATATATTACGCAAATCAAAACAAACAGAAAAATATCAAAAGTATCAAATTCCAGCAGAGCCCTGAACATTTTTGGTATAGGCTTGAACCAATGGAACTTTCGGCCTGGAATAAATTTCAGTCTGGCAAAAAATATAAAAGTGGTAGCTTTGAAACTTCTTAAGCTTTTCTGGGCTGGGCCAGAACATATTCCGTTAGGAATATTTTCAAGGACATACAGAAATTTGTGTAATGTGTAATAACATACAAGACCAGTGATGATTACAGTGAGTCAGATCTTTTCAGAAAAATTGAAGATAACATTAGTAGAAAACAGCAACTATCTCACTGTTTTTGTACATAGTCAGTCAGGGATTCAGCTCTTGCAAAATGATAATAAATATTTTTGTACTGTTAAGTAGCTGTTGTTCACTGCATTTTTACTCATTCTTCATTGCAAAAATTAATGTCAAAAACTTCTGCTATTATCTTTTGAGCAAATTGGAAACTTCACAACGTGAGAATAAAAGCGATGATAGATGGTCAATTTTAAAGGAAATGAACACTTTATACCTTATCATGAAAACCAGTCAGAATGTCTGATTAATTTTGATCTTTTTGTGTCCTTCTTACTGCAGGACAATTCTCACCACAGACTGGGAGTACAAGATTTGCTAGTGTCTATTTACAGAGGCACAACCTATGACTTGGGTGCATTTTGAGATCATTTAAGAACTATAAATGATACACTGATGAAAAGAATCTTCTAAAAACATAAAATATTCAGCAAAAAAGTAGAAGTTACCAGAAAAAGTGAAATAAAAACTTTTTGTAGTGCCACTAAACATTCATTTTTATGCCCCATTTAGAGGAAGCCTTATAGATTTGCTCTTGTTCTTGCTTAATTATGTCCCAAAATCTTGTGGCAAGTATAGCTGCTTTATTAATTGACAGAGTCACTAAACTCATACATTGTACAAATGTTTATTTGGATGACGACGTTGTGCAAGAGGGCATAACTCTGTCAAGGTTTAAGTATTTTTAGGAAATACCTTAATATGGGTCAGACCACTTATTGCCTTAACCCTTGACTTACAGCTATTCACATTGCCCCCATTGTACGTTAGTCAGAGTTTAAGGCATTTTATCACTTGGCAAGTTTTTGGAACAGCATTTTTGCTGAACTGTTGTGAAATTGGCATAGTGGTCACCAAACTATTACCAAACATGGTCATTGGAGAGGTATTGTCAAGGTTGTGAACCATGGGCTTTTACTTAGAAATCATTATAATTTTCATTCTTGACCACTTGTTAACTTAACCATTTGAGTTATGGTCACTGACTTAGTATATAAGCAAATTAAGGTAACTCATGGCTCTAGTACTTAAAATTCCTAGTTAAAGGTGTTGCATATGTTAGTGAAAGTTTTGCATCACAAAAAGAGACACGTGCCACGGCTTGTTAATGAAAGGCCCAAAGTTTCATGTACATTACATCAAGCTGGACAAAGTTTTTTTATGTTGTCACTCAGTAAGAGCAAAGTTACGGAAATCTGACAAAGGTGGAAAGTAGGGGCATCTGTGTCTTATGGCAACTACATGCAAAATCCATGAATAATTGCCTTGAAATCTTTGGGAAAAAGTTAATCTTATGTAGAAAAAGCGAAGAATCTGTTTCTGAACCAAACTTTGTTCAAAGTCAAGGTCACACTTCAAGGTCAAAGGTCACCAGACTATATTTCCTTCACCCTTTGATAGGCTTTCTTTGGTTAAATGTTCATTTCCTCATGATAAAAAAGGTCAAGGTCTCTAACGGAACTAAAGGTCATGTGACTGTATCTCTCAAACCCCTTGAAGGATTTACATGAAACTTACGTCATAAGTTCTTCTCATCCCATCATATTTGTTTGGGTTCTTTGTATTGCATGGTAATTCATCATCCACTTGTTCATATAAGCCATTAGAAGGCTTGTTTACAAATCCTGATATAACTAATAACTTTAGTGTTTATAATTCTTTGGGTTTTTTATACCCTCGAAACGATGTTTAGGAGGGTATATAGGAGTCACCCGGTGCTTGGTCGGTCAGTCGGTCGGCCTGTCGGACAGGCGGTTGGTTGGTCGGTCTGTTGCATTTTCCTTGTCCAGATCATAACTTGAAAACTACTGGTTGAAATTCAATACAACTTCATACAATGGTCAAGTACATTGAGAGGAAGTGCAGTGCACAAGAACCATAACTCCATCTTGACTAATTACAGAGTTATTGCACTTTGTCACTTTTCCTTGTCCGGAGCATAACTTAAAAACTACTGGTTGAAATTCAATAAAGTTTCATACAATGGTCAAGCACAATGAGAGAAAGCGCAATGTACAAGAACCATAACTATACCTAGAGTTAAATTTTGAGTTATTGCCCTTTGTTACTTATCCTTGTACAGAGCATAACTTGAAATCTATTGGTTGGAATTAATTACAAATTCATACAATGGTCAAGCACAATGAGAGGAAGTGTACAAGAACCATATCTCTATCTTGACAAGAACCATAACTCTATTTTAGTTTTTTTCAATGTATTTTGTAACTACTAACTTCTTCAGTTGATAAACCGTTTTTTGGGGCTATTAATCACATTTAGTGATAGGTCCAGCTTGTGTCTAATATAATGTTCATAATATACATATTGCAATAAATACTGCTTAAACTAATATTGTGAAAACATTTTTAAACATATTTGTTAGGGAGATACCAGTTCAATGATAGCAACTTCTATGTGCACACTTCTTGAGCTCAGAACTAACAATACAAGTTTTTCAGCAATGCATATAAAAACTATTGTAGCCAATATGTACCATTTCTTGTAAGTGTTTTGATGCTTATCAGGATAAAATGTGTACACAACTCTATCTGTATACATGAAACATGTACAGAGGTCAATTAACTATGAACATGAGGTTTGCTTGCTTCCTTCAGTAGCTCACCTAGCTTTGCCAGGGGGAGCTTTTCTAATGGATGATTGTCCGTCGGCCGTCATCTGTCGTTTGTCAACATTTTGATTCAAACGACATCTCCTCTGAAACCACTGGGCCAAAACTGATGAAACTATGCAGGGATGTTCCTTGCATAAAGCTCTACCAAAATTGTTCAAAGAATTCCATTCCATGCAGAAGCTGGTTGCTATGGCAAAAATTAGGAAAAACTTTTAAAATATTCTTCTCTGAAACCACAAGGCCTAGAACTTAGATATTTAGCATGTAGTGTTGCCCACTATCAAGATTGTTCAATTCATGGACCCCGGGTGAAAATTAAGCCTTTCCAGTGGGGGGGATCACTTGATTTCACATAGGCTTATAGTAGGGAAAACTCAAAAAAGACACAAGGCCCACTTTGCAATTAATATACAGGTGAACGATATAGGGCCATCTTGACCCTCGTGTATTATTTCAGTTATTTTTTCAGGGACAACTCAGTTTCAGGTGCATATACCATTCACTATCCTTCCTGCGAACTGTACAAGCACTACAACTGTTCTATCAATACATTTGTTCTTTTTAACATAGAATAGTTCCGGTGGCTGATCTATGTTATTCAGAGTTTAAAAGTGCCAAAAAATTAATGGAACTCACCAACCTACCAGAACTGTCACTGACACCAAAGATTGAGTGAAAGTATGATATAATCAAATGGTACTTTATTGCATATGGGTGGTACTAATTTAAGTAATTTTTGCTTTGGAACACTCTTTTAGCGCCATATTCTTTTGGCAAGGTGGAGAGGCTTATTATACTTAAAACAAGTAGTTACACTGGCGCCATGCATGGCAATGGAAGGGAAAAACTTTAAAATCTTCCCAAATACGAGATGGCTCAGAGCTTAGATATTTGGAATGTAGCATTGTGTAATGGGCATCTACCAATACTGTTCAAATCATGACCCCAGGTCAAAATTGACCCTTTTTGTGATGCGATTATTGACCTTGTATTTATAGCCAATGGTAGCAAGGTGAGCAATATAGGGCCATCTTGGCCCTCTTTGTTATGAATAACTTACTTTTGCACCTTTTGACTGAGCAATCTTTTACAAAAAATATCTCTTCTTGAACCAGGCAACCCAAATCTACAAGTCTTCACGACTAGTTTGGTGAAGATCTGCTTAGAAGAAGCGGACAATGGTGATGCCCTTTCAACAGGTCCAAACCCTGCTGATGTCTTGGGGAGGTGAGGACTGAAGACTGGTAGAAGAAGAGGACGCTGTACATCTGCAATCATTGTACCAACAACATCAACATCAATACAGTACCAGCAACATCACTATCAACTAGCAACCAAGTGATAATGACCTGACCAATGCAGTGTTAAGCAATGTATGTATGGTGCTGATGTCAGCTGTCTACTATTAGCATCTAACCAGTTAGACACCCGGTATTGCTTAAAACAAGTTTTTAATTATGGCTTCCGCCTGGCGTGTCTCTGTCAGTGACTATATGTCACAAAAGATTGTCTGCACAACTCGACTATTCAGAGAATATGGAGAGCTATTACAGTCACGTCGGCATTGCAGCTTTGCTTAAAGTTTTGCATGCATGGTACTATCATGCACTTATCCCAGTAACCACTTATGATATAGACTTGAAACTTCATTAATGTCTTGCGGGGTGTCACACAGTCAAGTCAGATAACTCTTGTATAAATTTAGTACAAATTTTGGCCCTTGTTTGACTTAGAAAATTTGGTTAAAGTTTTGAATGCAAGGTACTATCATGCACATATCTCAGTAACCACTTATGATATTGACTTGAAACTTCATTAATGTCTTTAAGGGTGTCACACAGTCAAGTCAGATAACTCTTGTATAAATTTAGTACAAACAAGAGCTATCACTAAATGTGATTAATACCCCTGAAAGACTGCTTTATAAACTGAGGAAGTTCGTAGTAACAGAATACCTTGCAAAAGAAAACTAAAATAGAGATATTGTTCTTGGCAATAACTTCGTAATTACTCAAGATAGAGTTATGATTCTTGTACACTGCACGTTCTCTCATTGTGCTGAACCATTGTAGTTGTATTGCATTTCAACCAGTAGTTTTCAAGTAATGCTCTGCGACAAGGAAAAGTAAAAATGGGCAATAACTGTAATGAGTCAAGATAGAGTTATGGTTAGGTGCACTGCACTTCCTTTCAATGTACTTGACCATTGTATGAAGTTAAATTGAATTTCAACCAGTAGTTTTCAAGTTATGCTCTGGACAAGGAAAAGCAACAAAGAGCAATAACTCTGTAATGGGTCAAGAAAGAGTTATGGTTCCTGTGCACTGCACTTCCTCTCAATGTACTTGACCATTGTATGAAGTTGTATTGAATTGCAACCAGTAGTTTTCAAGTTATGTTCCGACAAGGAAAAGTATTAAAGGACAATTACTCAGAAATTACTCAAGATAGAATTACGCTTCTTGTACACTGCACTTCCTCTTATTGTGCTAGACCATTGTATGAAGTTGTATTGAATTCCAACCAGCAGTTTTCAAGTTATGCTCTGGACAAGGAAAACTAACAAAGGGCAATAACTCTGTAATGAGTCAAGATGGAGTTATAGTGCTTGTGCACTGCACTTCCTCTCAATGTGCTTGACCATTGTATGAAGTTGTATTGAATTCCAACTAGTAGTTTTCAAGTCATGCTCCGGACAAGAAAAATGCAACAGAACACCTGACCGACCGCCCGCCCGAACGACCGACCAACCACCGGGTGACTCCTATATACCCCCCAAAACTTCATTTATGTCTTGCGGGGTGTCACACAGTCAAGTCAGGTAACTGTTGTAAAAATGTAGTACATATTATGGCCCTTGTTTGACTTTCAATATTTGGTTAAAGTCTTGCATGTAAGGTACTATTATGCACATATCTCAGTAACCACTTATGATATTGACTTGAAACTTTGTTAATGTCTTGCAGGGTGTCAACATCAGTCAGATAACCTGTAAAAATTTAGACAATAGGCCCTGTTTGACTTTCAATATTTGGAAAGTTTGCATGCAAACTACTATCATTCACATATCCATAACCACATAAAACTTGAAACTTTGTTAATGTCTTACGGGGTGTCACACAGTCAAGTCAGATAAATCTTGTAAAAATTTAGTACATATTATGGCCCTTGTTTGACTTTCAATATTTGGTTAAAGTTTTGCATGCAAACTACTATCATTCACATATCTCAGTAACCACATATGATATTGACTTGAAACTTTGTTAATGTCTTACGGGGTGTCACACAGTCAAATCAGATGACTCTTGTATAAATTTAGTACAAATTTTGGCCCTTGTTTGACTTAGAAAATTTGGTTAAAGTTTTGCAAGCAAGGTACTATCATGCACATATCTCAGTAAACACTTATGATATTGACTTGAAACTTCATTTATGTCTTTAGTGGTGTCACACAGTCAAGTCAGATGACTCTTGTAAAAATTTAGTACAAATTATGGCCCTTGTTTGACTTTGAAAATTTGGTTAAAGTTTTGCATGCAAGGTACTAGCATGCACATACTTCATTAACCACTTATGGTAGTTACAGTTAAACTTCGTTCGCTCGAACTTCATTCGCTTGAATACAACTGATCGCTCGAACTCGGCCGACGGTCCCGGCAAAATCTCTATATAAATCATATTGTTCCACCTCTGAAACCTCGAACCCCGATCTCTCTATCTCTTGAACCTGTTTGGCGGTCCCTTCAAATCAATTTCATTGTCATTTACATCCTTTTGCTCGAACCATAAAAGGTGACAGTCTCAATTATCGGGCAAACAATTGTACTTTTGATTAGACATTTAATAGACCGGCGTTGTTAAATGGAGCATGTTTTTTAACTCCTCGGTAAATGAGCAATAAAGATAATCTAAATTTCTTTTACAATGTTGATAAATATAAGTAGTAGTTGGCATAAATTTAAAATGTTTTTTTTCCACGAAAATGATAGAATATTTAATGAGTGACGGATTTTTCAAAACGGCATGTTGCCGTTAAAATCATTAAGAAAAATAGTGCAAGTTATGTGTTAAGAGATTTTATCAACTTTTGTTCTAAGTAAAATTGGAAATTATAGTGCATAAAGTTTTTGTTTTATGAGCTTTCCAATGATATAAAACGTTTTGAAATATTTTCGTTTGAAGAAAGTCAGGTATACCGGAATCAGAAATCGGCTTTTAGACCCACGAGCGAAGAGCTCTTCAGAAGGAGGCAGTCAAAACAAATGCAATAATTTAACTGAATTTCGTTGATTTAACAATTTTTTCATGCTGGGCCAAATTGTCTGAGGTTCAAACTTGGTGTATAATACGTACTAATTTTGGGAAACATGGGTTAAAATGCGTATCATATTCAAGTTTCTACATTATAACAACCTATGAATGGTGAACCTCGATGGCTCGAACTGAAATCGACGGTCCCTTCGAGTTCGAGCGAACGAAGTTTAACTGTATATCAAACTTAGCAATAGTGTTCAGGGGTACATTTTGTATCAAGCAATTAATTTACCAAAAATTAAATATATAGTGAAAGATTTTGACTTTTTTTATGATTCAACTTTCCTAGTTTAATAAAGAGTCAGCAGAATTTTGTTTTGCTATTATACTGATAAAAAGTTTTGTTTTATAAGCAAGTACCCTCAATAGTCGAGGGTGCTGTCTTATGGACAGCTCTTGTTAATGAAAGTGGATACTTAGGGGGAAGTCATTGGTTGCTAGGGGACTAAGTTGTTGATAAGGAAGTCAGTGGTTTCTAAGAAAGGGAAGTCACTTTTTCTAAGGGGAAGTCAGTCAATGCTAAGGAAGTCACTGGTTGCTAAGGAAGTCACTGATGGCAAAGGAAGTCACTTGTTCCAACTGGAAGTCATTGGTTGCTTGTGGAAGTCACTGGTTGCTTGTAGAAGTCTGTGATTGCTTGGGAAGTCACTAGTTGCTATAAGAACTCACTGGAAGCTAGGTTTTCCTGTCACTTGTCCCTGGGGAAAGTCATTGGTTGCTTAGCTAGGAAAGTCACTTGTTCCAAGGGGAAGTCAATTAATGCCAAGGCAGTCTTGTTCCAACTGGAAGTCACTGGTTGCTTGTGGAAGTCACTGGTTGCAAAGGAAGAAGCTGGTAGCTTGGTCTTTCCTGTAACTGTATACACGGACAAGGCACTCCCCTGGTGGTCAATTTCGACTCAAGGGCATGATTTTCTAGGCCTTGAGGTTTCGCCATAAAGAGTACGGGTTTTACTAAAAAATTGACCTGCAGGTACGGCCAATATTTTCTTTAAGGAAAATTGTTTAACAAACTTGGAAGAGGTCGTTTAGACAGTACTACAGTAAATATTCCTTAACTCCGGCATCGATAACTCCTGAACCTACAATAACTCAAGGACTCGGACAACAGTTCTGGCCATTTTACCTATATAATTAATCAGAAATCACCATGGATAACTCCAGAGATTTTTCCTAAAGAAACCTATGTTAAATTAAGTGAGCCCCTAGCCGAGTCAATTGTGACCTGGGGGTCAACATTTGATCATGGGGTTGGGGTCCACTAGGCAATGCTACATGTCAAATATCAATGGTCTAGGTCTTCCGTTTTCAGAGAAGAAGATTTTTAAAGTTTTTCCTTTATAAGCCTATGTAAAATCAAGTCATTATTTGAACAATCTTTACCGGTAGAGTTCCACTATCAATGCTACATGCTTAATATCCAAGCTCTAGGCTTGTGGTTTCAAATTTTTAAAGTTTGCCTTTATGTTGCCATAGCAACAAGAGTTCTGCATAGAATGCAATTCTTTAAACAGCTTTGATAGGGCTTCATGCAAGGAACATTCCTGCAAAGTTTGATTAACATTGACCTAGTGGTTTCAGACAGACAACAGATAATCATCAATCCTACATGTAAAAGCTCATTCTTGCATTTTGTTCCATGTGAGCTAACAAGAGCTGTCTGAAGGACAGAGCACTCAACTTTGTTTAGTGCTTGCCAGTAAAACAAAGCTTAGGCAGTAAATGTGCAAAACAAGGTATAAACAAGGGCCATAAGTATTAAGAGTGGTTAATGATATATGTTCATGACATTGCCAGTTGCACACAAGACTTTAACTAGGAATTTCTGTATGCACAATCAAAACAAATTTTCAGAGTTATCTACTCTTGCTTACAGATATGTGTCATGATGGTACATTAAGTATTCCACATTTCAAATTAATATCTCAAATGGTCAACAAGTGAACAAGTATGAAAATTTTAACTTGAGTTTCTCAGTCAAAAGGCCTATAATTCAAATCAAGAAACATTTTCACAGAAATACCTTCTCTTGCCTACATTTGGGAATCATGATAGTAAACAAGTATGCCAACTTTCAAAATAATATCTCAAACGGTTAAGTCAAAATATTAACTGGGACTAAAAACTCAAGATCCTAAGTCGATAAAGGGCCTTAATCGGAACAAAATCCTTGATAGAGTTACCCACTCTTGCCTATAGATGGGGGTCATGATGCAAACAAATATTACAAATTTTAAAGCCATATCTCTAAGGGTTGAGTCATTGAGTGGATTTTACTCAGTTTCAATGCATTTTCTAAGTCGAAAAAGGGCAATAATTCTGACAAAAACCTTCACAGACTTAAGGTATGTACTTTTGTCTGCAGATGAAGGCAAATTAAGGTGGTAAAGAAGTATGGTAAGTTTTAAAGCACTATCTGTAATGGTTTTGAAATAAAATGGGATGGTACAAAAAATTAACCAAGTAGAATGTACTTGCTAAGTAGAAAAAGGGCCATCATTCTGACAAAAACCTTGACAGAGTTGTGTACTCTTGGCTGTTGCTGGAGTAAAGATAGTAAATAAGTATTGTAAATTTCATAGCAATATCTCAAACAGTTTTGAAATAAAGTGAGTTGGTATGAAAAACTTAAACAATGTGTGACTGATGCCGAGGTGAGTAGGACAGCTCCCCTTTACTTCGAAAAGTCAAGCTAACAAAAATCTAAACAGATAATAGTTCTATAAGACTAGTCAATCTGCCTTATTCAGTCATTTCTCCCTTTCAAGTCAAACTAAGCAGGAACATTATATATGTGTACAAAATATTATTTTATTTTATTGCACATAGTTATATTTACAGACATTTTAGTTATTATAATTATATGAGTATCTTGTCTGACAAAAACCTCACAAACTTTTTATGTATACATTGCAAATTCTCATTAAAACTTGCAAACATTAATTACCGTCATCTCTGGAAATACATAGGTCACTGCTGGTTTGCATTTTAGAATAATTTTTTCACATTAGTACATATCTATCCACTTGAAACCAAAATGTTTCCGTCAGATTCACTAGACAGAAGTGCTATACATGTAGTAGTGTGTCAGGTGAATAGTATTCTCACTATATGATAAGTCATTCTTTCCAGCTTACAATAAAAATCTGTTATCACTTTGTCAGCTTTGCGTGTGTTTGCCCAGATTCTTGTTAGTTTGGCGACTTATATATTCCCATGGTGATACCGTCTTCTTTCTTTATCAAGACACTTCTGAAATATAAACAATGAAGTCAATATCCATTGAGGTTTTCACCTATTCATCCAAAAATCAATAGGAATCAACAGCTGCTCATGAGCAATAGCCCAACCAAACCTCTGGGGATCTTTTGTGAACGCAATGTTTTTTGACATTTTATACCAGAAAGGACATATTCAAACTTACACTGTCTTTCTTAAAACACATTTTGCAACATAAAAATATGAAATGAAAATTATCACGCCAAAATTAAAAATGTCCTTTTTCATTGTTCTATATTAAGCTACTGTCTTGTGTGTGTAATTAAAAATGTGCATGTTTAGAACTAGGCCTCTCTGGACTGCTACTATTTTGAACTATGCAGCATCCAATAAATTTAGATAAAACACTCAAGCAAGCATGACCTTTGACTTTTTCTAATAATTTTACTTAGTGTCATGTTAGTGAAAGCATAACAGAGTTATGGATTTGACTTATGTGTGCTTACAGCTAGTCTGCTCAATGCCATGTAATGATCTAGTTATACAACAGGTAATTTACATTGTATATTTTAAGGAAACATGTATGGTGTCTACAAGGTGCATACTTGTTTAATGGCTAGAAAAGAGAAATGTCTGGTAACCATGTTTGACAGTCAATGACAAGGTCTGTTACTCTGTACAGTAAACTCCATATATAACGACTACGGATATAAAGAAAATCCGGATATAAGGAACACAGTTTATCTGCCTGAGTGTTTTTCTTTATTTATGTTATATGAAAATGTTATATGGATATAACAAACTCTGGATATAAGGAACAAACTTACATAGTCACAAGGAGTTCGTTATAAACAGAGTTTACTGTACATGTTTTAAATATTTACTTGAGAACTTTCATTTACAGCTTACTAAATGGGTCAACTAGTCTACAAGTCAACCGGAAATGTACAAATAAAGAAAAGATGCATTACCCTCCTTCTCCCTCTATTGATATAACAGGATTAGGCATGTTTGGGTTGAGTCTAGCTGCACTCTCTGCAATATTAGCTATATGTCCAGCTGATTCTCTCATAGCTACACCTTTAGCTGAAACATACATGAGTAATATGTAAACAATTAAATAAACACATTAAAACAGACCTCTGTTTGGAATGGGAGGGGGTGGGGGTCAACGCACATTCAGGAAAGGTATGTCATTTGTATTATATTAAACAAATACTGACCACAAGTTTCAAAGAAGAATATGTATGTTTTGTTATGTATTATACTGTAGAGAAAGTAGCCATCCCCATCTGAATTAACAAATGGACAGATAGAAGGACAACCTTTGAACTATATAGCAAATTTGAAAGACAGTGATATATCAATTATTTTTGTCAAATAAAGTGCAATTCTGTCAACATACTTCAAAACAAGAGCTGTCCGTCACAAGTGACAAATGCCCCCCAAAAGAGGTGTTTCAGTCTGTGTCCTCTCCATGCGCTCAACAATTGTCCCATGTAATTTTAAAATCCTTCCGTACATGACAGAATAACCATGCATACAGTATTCCATTACCTTTAAACTTTAAGTGTGACCTTGACCTTTGAGGTAGGGATTTGGTTCTTGCACATGACATGTCAGCTTGATGTGATAGACATTTGTGCCAAGTTATTTTGAAATCAATCAATGCATGACAAAGTCACAGTCTGGACACGAATGTGTGCATATAATATATAGGGAATTCTATTACCTTCAAACTCTAAGTGTGACCTTGACCTTTGATGTAGGGATGTGAGTCTTGCACCCGACACATTGTCTTGATGTGCTAAACATTTGTGCCAAGTTATTTAAAAATCCTTCAATGCATGACAAAGTTACAGCCTAGACATGGAAAAATGTAAGGGCGGATGCACGGCCGGAGGGACAGACGGACGGATGGACAGACGGTGCAATTTTAATATGCCACCCTTTGGTGGCATAAAATTATATACTGAAATGATAAAGAAACGCAGGATAAACATTTGAGGTGATTTAAAGTGGTGTTTGATAATAAATATACAATATTTTATGTAAGTCTAACAAACTCATCTTTAATCATCAAATTACCAAAATGTCACTAGATTTTGACCAATAATTCATTAGTAATTGAAGCACATTTGACGGTACCCCCCAATATCCCAAAGTGAAATTGACTGACTCGATCGAGGTCGGTCGTAAACCCTTCCAGTTTCTCTCAAACGACGGACAAGACGTTCTATGGTGGAAACTGAACTGCATAGCAACCGTTGTTGTTGCCTCTGACCTTGCATTAGCAATGCAATAGCCTGACCCCTCTGAACTTCTGTCAGCCGTACCATGATTGCAAGAGCTTCAGATTTAATGTAAATATTGGAAAGTGATGTGTTTACCTCAAGAGTATCAAGTGGTATGACCAAATGTTTTGAAAAATTGTCATCATTATTCTGCATTGTTTTTTGCTTTTTATAACTTTCTCTATGTGGCATGGTGCAATACACAGTCGAGTGACTTTAGGCACCGGTTTGAGTGACAAGTGACCAAGATAGTCTTCTGATCTATTTTCATAATTTTAGGCCAAGCATTAAAAAAATTGTTGCATATATTGTTACCCTGCGTTTCTTTATCCTTTGAGTATATAGAATTGTTTTCTAATATAATGAAAGAAACAGCATCACCCTTAGGCCTATTGCCTTCAAGCAAATTGTAAAGGGTCATCAGCTGATTATTCAAGTCAAAACAGAATTAAAGTATGATAACCAGAGTTAGTGAACAAGAATTTTAAACTTGATACACACCAACAAAACTAATGTACCTATTCATTTGTACAAACGGACTGTCCACACCAAAAGCTACATCCCTCTCCACCTTCTGTTGGGCCCATAACTAAGAATTTTATGTTTTCACATCTTGTAATGCATATTTTCTAAATCTTGCTCTCTGGAATCTGGTGGATACCAAACCAAGCATATTGCTGTATCTAAAAGCCGAAGATAACCCATTGAAACCAAGTCCTTACTAGTAACTGCTCTTCAAATTTTTGTGATTTAGTATTTTTCCTACCTCCAAGACACAGGCCATGCTCATCTGTACATATCACTCCTGCCACTCCAGGGACTCTGAACCTGAAAAAACAAACTCAAGTCTTTCAATCTTTGGAGTTGAGGGCCTTAATGGCTCAGTTATAAGGGCATTGGCCTCCAGAACTGAAAGTTCTGGGTTTGAATCCCAGCTGAAGCATGAGGTGTATCCTTGGACAAAGGCACTGAAGTCACATATGCCTCAGTCCAACTAGCTGTTAATGGGTAGCAGCAATGAAAATCTTGTTGCCTCTCTCACATGAACCTGATAATATCTGGAAATTATAAAGAAAGGTATCTTGCCGCTATAATTGCATGCACATTAAAAACCTTAAAACAATTGCGAATTTCAGTATTTTCATATAAAACCTGTATGTATGTATGTAATTATGTATTTTTGTGTTTTTTGTTTGTACTGAATAAACTATATGACCAACGTCCCTAGAAGAAAACATTTGGTGATTTTAGGCTTCAGTGGATAGTGCAAGAAACAGAACGCGTCCCAGTTCCAGACACCCCGTGGTTATTTTTCCCAGCATGTGTAGCACCTATATACAGGAACTCAGTCTCGTCCAAAACAACAATTAGTTATGTTAGTGGAGGAGTGGGGTATCTTTGGATTACCAGGTCAACATGTTACCACTAGATTTGGATCCGCTGCTATAGAACTGTAGAGATGAACACGATAATTTGACAGGTTGCACCATATATACCTTGAATAAGTATGGTGGACCATAAGCACATCTAACAAACAATTAACATGATAATTTGTCTTTTTTTATTCAAATGATTGGCCATCATGTGACACTGTCTTGGTGGAGAGGGAGGAACATTTACATTAAACGCATATTTTCTAATGAATAACTGGTTCAAAGATTGAGAAAGAAATGAGTAACAAGGTGGAATTGTTTGATACATAAAAATAAGGCATGTTTTACGTGTCATCAAGATGTTTATCCAAATTTCTTTCCATTCTTGTTTTGATGGGAAATAAGTTTTATTTTTCATAAATTACAGCAATTGTTTCTAACACAACACCGTTCAGTTACTTCCGGTCAAAACAAACAACACGTGTGTAAGAAAAAATGGTTAAATTAAGTAAGTTGTGGACGTTTTGCGTTTTCTTTATGTGTGCTTGTATAGATGCTGTTATTATAATACAATATGCGTTGTGTCTGGTATATTTAAATGAACCTCATAATCCTTTTATCAATATGTCATGCAATTTCGCGAGCATATTTCAACACATCTACATTGGGCTATTCCAGAAAATATCCGCACCCCCCTATGGAAGGCACTTCAACCTAAAATACCCCCCTTGGACAAACCCTTTGAAGACCCCCTTGGACAAACCATTAATGCCACTAAAGTATACGAATGACCCCCCTGGACAACCTATGGAAGGCATTTTTCTCTGAAATGACCCCCCTGGACAAGCCGTCTTACAAAATGACCCCCTGGACAACCTATGGAAGGCACTTTTCACTGAAATGACCCCCCCTGGACAAACCGTGTCTGAAGACCCCCCTGGACAGGGACCCCTTGGACAACCTATGGAAGGCATTTTTCTCTGAAATGACCCCCCTGGACAGTCCATGACTGAAGACCCCCCCTGGACAGGGACCCCTTGGACAACCTATGGAAGGCATTTTTCTCTGAAATGACCCCCCTGGACAAACCGTGTCTGAAGACCCCCCCTGGACAGGGACCCCTTGGACAACCTATGGAAGGCACTTTCTCTGAAATGACCCCCCCCCTGGACAAGCCATCTTACAAAATGACCCCCTGGACAAACCGCATCTGAAGACCCCCCCATGGACAAGGACCCCTTGGACAACCTATGGAATGCACTTTTGTCTGAAATGACCCCCCTGGACAAACCGTGTGTGAAGACCCCCCCTGGACAGAGACCCCTTGGACAACTTATGGAAGGCACTTTTGTCTGAAATTACCCCCTGGACAGTCTGTGTCTGAAGACCCCCCCCTGGCAGGGACCCCTTTGACAACCTATGGAAGGCACTTTTGTCTGAAATGACCCCCCTGGACAAACCGTGTGTGAAGACCCCCCCTGGACAGGGACCCCTTTGACAACCTATGGAAGGCACTTTTGTCTGAAATGACCGCCCTAGACAAACCGTGTGTGAAGACCCCCCCCTGGACAGAGACCCCTTGGACAACTTATGGAAGGCACTTTTGTCTGAAATTACCCCCTGGACAGTCAGTGTGTGAAGACCCCCCCCTGGACAGAGACCCCTTGGACAACTTATGGAAGGCACTTTTGTCTGAAATTACCCCCTGGACAGTCAGTGTCTGAAGACACCCTCCTAGACAGGGACTCCTTGGACAACCCCATTCCCCACCCCCTCGGGACAATGACCCATTGGACAATGTCAAGGCAGTTTTCTCTGAAATGGCCCCTTACAAAATGACCCCCTGAACAAGCCCCCCCCACCTTAATGCACAGTGAACAGAATCTATACACATTATAAAAAGTAAACAAAGTATGTAAAGAAACAAATATATCAGCTTTGATTTTTGTATATGAAGAACCATGCATGACCCCTTTTTTCAATAAAGATTTTGATTTTTTGCAGATTTTAAAAACATTCTTCATCATAAAATTTCTATTTAATGTAAATGCAGCAACCAAAAAGGTTAAATGCGATTATGGCTATCAGTTCTTTTAGTGCTTTGATTTACATCCTCTAAGATTAAATAATACAATCATGTATTAATAAATATTTCTCAAAGAATGGTAAACTTGCCTTGTCTGAGCAGGATCAGCATTTTAAGAAAGATCTTTGAGTAATAGAAAGAATTTATAATTCAATTAAAATTTGAATGGTTTCAAATTTGACAAGTATTATGGGAAATCATTTTACAGAGTAGGAGACAGTGGCTAACTTTAGTTTGCATTAAAACTTGCTTGATTTGATTTGAAGCAAATTTTATAAAGGTTCGTCCATAGGAGTGATCGTGTTTGCAAACAAAACCCGGTATTGCGCAATAATTTCTACTGATAAGAGATAGATGCGGTGGGCAGCGGTCGGTAGTCCGTGTTTTTGAATCGTTAGGGATGTTTTTTTAACGACCGTCACATTTTTAAAACATAAGATATTTAAAATGTTTTATATCACTGGAAAGCTAATAAAATATAACCTTTATTCATTTTTTTCAATTTTTGTTAAGATTCAAAATGAAAAATTCGCGAGCGAGTAACTTACACTGTTTTCATAAATGATTACAGCAGCAACAAGCCGTTACTTAAAAATAAAGTGTCATTAAAAACGGTATTTCTTTCAAAAAGATATTTAAATGTAAAAATATGAGTATCTAGAGCATGTCATAACTTTTTGAATTTTAAAAATCCTTCAGATAGCCAAAAAGTTATAAAAATTCAAAAATTCCTTTCCGATCGATACATAAGCATTGTAAACACAACTGTTATTGCCCACCAGCAATCTCATCAAAATTGCCGTGTGACATCACGGCGATCACTCCTATAAGAGCAAATATGTTAGCTTGAATTTGTGGATGAGACCTCAGCATGTCTCCCATCATGCCTATACCTATCACAAGTGTTTTTCTGTTTCCAAAATAGGAGAGATTTACCTGACTGCAATTTCCAGCCAGTATAGCCAAAGGTTGAATTTGATTGGTTGCCAAAGAGATTGCATTCTGTCACAGGGTTTAAGTATTTCCCCCTGCTGCATTTAATCCTGTGATATACAGTTGTTATGTAATCTTACATAACATACAGTAGTTATGTAATCTTGCATAACATACTGATAAGACAGCATAAAACAAAAATTTCATTATAGCTTGAGGCAATCAGTGTTAAATCAATTCTAGTTGTCAGAGTATGGCTAAAACAGATCTGAACCACAGAACAGTCTTCTATTTTGTATAAATGATGTTTAATTAAACTGTATTTTAAAAGTGTATTAAATATTAAATGAGAAAATGAAGAAAAAGTAATACCTAGACCAGTATTTACTGTGCAGTCAGATATTTTACAGTGTGGAGTATAATTTATTACCCACTCTACTCTAACATGCTAAAACATGTAACCCGGTTAACAAGGCATGCTTCGGGAACAATGAACGATTTCATTTACACTTTAGCCCCTTTTTATTTTGCAAAGGCGGACATAAACCGGCATTCACTCTTCAAAATTAATAAATCAGATGTAATCATTTAAAGGAAAGTTAAACTGAATATTTCACATGAACCACATTATGTTAATGATGTGGCTTATGTCAACTTTTGCAAAATGATTTAATAAAATGGCTAATGTCCCCCTCACAAAGGTGCTAATGTCTGTTTATCTACACAGAAGTGATTGCAATATAAGAGACATAATAATTATTATATAGAGTTACTTTGCTTAGCCAAAACAGAATTTATGTCTGATTTTGTGAATAAAAGACACATTACACATAGCCTGATTTCCTAATTTTTTCCTTAAATCAGGTCAATTTAAAAAAAAGAAGGGTTATTGTTGGAATTGTCACTTTTGGAATAGTAATATTAGCAGTTCTATAAAATTTCTATACAATTTCCAAATATGCATGTTTGTATTTAACTTAATTGTTGTAATTCAATAATAATTTTAAAAGTTTCTATATATGTAAAAAAGAACAATTCCAAAAAATTGCACAAGATCTGCCCTTGTGACCAGTGTAGACTATGATCAGTTCAGTCTTAGTATGGTTTATTCATTAGCAAGTCTGCTTTTGAAATACATAAAGGTTCATGTTTGTTTTTTTTCTAATACACTGAGGGATTATTTGAAAAAGAATTTTTAAACTAGAATTTTGTTGATCATCTGTTGATGGCACACCATCTCGTATTGCATCCCCGCGCATGGATTAATTAATTAAGCCGCGGTAAAAATATTTTAGCTCTGGCATAAATATGATTTTAGCCGCCGCATAAATATTTAAGCTCCGGCATAAAAAAATATTTATGCCACAGTTAAAATATTTTAGCTCTGATAAAAATGCATTTTTTGCTGCGGCTTAAATCATATTTATGCTGGAGCTTAAATATTTATGCATGCTCCCCTATTTTGTCTTGCCATTGAAAGAGCGGAGGGGAGGAGTTAACCAATATATACATGCTCTATTAATAGTTTTAGATTCGCCTTTGTGTGCTGTAAGATTGTAACTGTATTGATTGCTAAAACAGCGTGCAGGCAAAGCCAACTGCAATGCGTTGTAACTCAGAAAAATTCTAATAATTAGTATTGTTTATGTTACTGCATATACAATTTTATTGGGGTACCGGTATGAATGACTTAAAATCTTCCAAGAATGTAACTTTCTCATGCATTGAAGAGTTTGACTTGACTCGGCACAGTTTTTCACGCTTGGCCGGCACATTGCCAGGCCTATATCTCAAAGATCACACTTTGAGAATAAAGGTTAAAAATGGACACATATGACCTTGTCCAGGTTGTATCTTCTTCATGCATTGAATGATTTTGAATTGACTTGGCACAGTTGTCAATAACAATCGGATGGCGTGTCCCTTGCAAGAACCAGGTCTTTATTCAAAGTTCAAGGTCACACTTAGAGATTGAAAGTAAAAAGTGACACATAAGGTCCTGGCTGTAACTAATCCTCAAGATTTAATGATTTTGAAATGACTGGGCAACAGATTCTGTTTACCACAATGGGACAGCATGTTACACATAAGATCCAGGTTGATATCTCAAAGAGCAAGTCACACTCGGACATTAAAGGTAATATATTGGCACATGAGACTTTGAGGAGGAAAAATGGCGGATATTGTTGTTTGAAAATGAAAGTAGGGCCACATTTTGACGTGTAAGTAGACTTTTAGCATACTCTGAAATATTTGAGTACTTTCATCAGGTGAAGAAATATATAATCTTTAATCGGCTTTTTGTTTTAGCTTCTTAGGTGCCATACTTAGCCTGTTTGCTTGAACATTGTCTGCAACGATCGATGTTTACAAATGCAAAACGACAGACTCCCAGTCTTCTTTCGTCATTTTCAAGGCAAAAACAAGGGCTCTGTACTTTGTTATACAAGTTATCATTACAGCTAAACCCACTGTAAATTGTTGTGCCGGTGACCGTGACTATATGGTCTATTTGGCCGGAAAAAAACAGTATCACACACTTTTTTGTCTCTGCAGAGAGTATTACGCAAGTTTTGGTATCTGCCTTCTTTAATTTATATTAATCGCTATATATACCCGTTTGACGAATATTTACGCATAATGTCCATCATACTCAAAAGAACATGGCTATAAGCAGATTATAAGAACATTTTGAACTGAACATACGTCCTTTCTCTCATGTACAATGTCAAAAATAAATATGCTATAAGTACATAATTTAACGCTTTTATGCACATCAAAAGAGATATCAAAGTCTAATAGCATTTTAAAGCCAAATACAACATCACAATTTGCATTGTAGAGCAACAACATGTTTCTGGAGTTACTAGGTGTCCAAAATGCATGTAAATAACTTTGTGGGTGAGGTAAACATTATTATGCGCCGCCAGGAGGCGGTGCGTATATTGGAATGCAGTAAGTAAAATTTCCATGGGGTGACGTAACTACTTTTAGACTGTAGAATGATTTCACAGTGTGTCTTTGTAACAAGTGGTCTTTTGATTTCAGATCGCAAACCAGTCTAAATTTTACGGAAAAAGCCGAGTCTAAATTTTACGGAAATAGCCGATTTTAAACGAATGACTACGAACGACTGAGATTCTGCCGACGGGTAGCGGCTGAAGATAGTCTTTTAAACTGACTTTGAAATTTTTTTCTAACAGATATTTGAATATACTTTATGAAACTACCAAGTTTATGATGTGTCCACTTCTTATTTAAAGTGTCTGGGAAGTTAAATTCGTTTGTTTACATAAAGTTGTACCGCCATTCCGAAACAAACATCTGTATTGGTGAATAACGTAGTTATACGCTATGAAACTTGATGCCTCGGTAGCGCAGTGCAATGTATCCCCGCTTGTCACGCGGGAGATCAGAGATCGAAACCTCGCCGGAGTGGAATTAACTTTATTTATTTTATATAGTGGGGAACAAATTAATTTATATCTTGGAAATAATTTTTCTTTCGTACAAGAATAATATAAATTGAAGCAAATTTATATGTTAGAATTCTAGACTTAGGAAAATAAAAAAAAAATTATTATTTCAATGATTTGTAATTCAATAATGTGACAGCAGCCAATTTCCATACAGAGGAAACAATGCCTATAGACTTGACATAGAATCATCTTTTTTAGCATTAAACATTAACAAATGGTCAGCCTTATACAAAATTAGAGTGCAAAAAGATTAGGTTTGGTTAATCACCATACATTAAATCCAACATTACTAATTATCGCAACCCCCACTCCATTTGGCGGCGTTCAAACATATGACTTGTTTTAATTTTCAATGTCATATGTTTATTGGAACAAGTAAAGATATTATTATAAAAACAGGATAATTGTTCTTTACGGTGTAATATCACGTTATATTTTTACCGAGTGTACCAAAAGTGATATTTTCACGAGTGGCGCAACTGTTTCGGTGTTCACGAGTGAAATTATCGTGATACTACATCGAGACCGACAATATTTCTGTTTAATTTATGTCTGTAACAGACTAACAGTTACAATTCTTTTGTTAACATTGTTTTAATAAAATGTCGAAAATCACAGAAAACGACATCAGAAAGCAAACATTACGTTATTTAACGACTTCACCATCGTGGTGTCCGGCATCCATTACACTCAGTATACATTTAGATGTTAATCCGGGTAGAACATTTTATAACTATCACAGTGAGTTTGTCGATATATAAAGTCAACCATTATAATTGGATAACCCACTGAAAAACATAAATTGTGGATATAATTATGTTTTAAAAAAGTACGTACTGATGAATATTATTAGTATTTAACGTCTTGTTCATGGCACCTAAAATCAACAAGAACAAAACATTATTATGTTGTCACTAGACTTTTAGTTAAGTTGCTAACAGACTCTGAATGTTGTTGATATCTTAAAAAACTCAGACGTATATTTAAATGACATATTACAACGGTTGTTATAAATTCTGTACAATGTACTTATAACATATTTATTATTGACATTGTACATGAGAGAAAGGACGTATGTTCAGTTCAAAATGTTCTTATAATCTGCTTATAACCGTGTTATTGCAAGAGCTTGAGTATGATGGACATTATGCGTAAATATTCGTCAAACAGGTACGTATAGCGATTATGAATTAAAGAAGGCAGATACCAAAACTTGCGTAAAACTCTCTGCAGAGACAAAAAAAGTGTGTGATACTGTTTTTTTTCGATATTTTTTGATATAGTCACTGTCACCGGCAGTGGGTTTAGCTGTAATGATAACTTGTATAACAAAGTACATAGTCCTTGTTTTTGCCTTGGAAATGATGAAAGAATACTGGGAGTCGGTCATTTTGCATTTGTAAACATCAATTGTCGCAGACAATGTTCAAGCAAACAGGCTAAGTATGGCACCTATGAAGCTAAAACAAAAAGCCGATTGAAGATTATATATTTCTTCACCTGATGAAAGTACTCAAATATTTCAGAGTATGTTACAAGTCTACCTACACGTCAAAATGTGGCCCTACTTTCATTAATTTTTCAAACAACAATGTCCGCCATTTTTCCTCTGCAGATACCGCTTCGTCGCTTAACCCTCTGAAGAAACGGGGCTACGTTCACCCCCCTGCAAATGTCAAGGTCAATGTTACCTTGAGCGATGAAGTCTGTCCTAGCAATTAACTCCTCATACACTGTTTGCACTAGGAACTTGAAACTTGAGTTCAATAGGTCAAAGATTAAGGTCACCGTGACTTTGAGAATACAATTATTACATGTCCAAAGTTGGTACTGTGCCAGGATGCAATACGAGATGGTGTGCCATCGACAAAATTCTAGTTTAAAAATTCTTTTACAAATAACCCCTCAGAAATAAGCTCTGCAGATGAGCCTAAGCTGCAGCATCTTAGCAATTGAATACCACTGATATATAGGTAGGAATCAAGCATCTATATACTGCTTTTGTACATGGGAAATACTAAGTCTTGCAACCCAGTACAATCAAAATTTCTTTCTTATGACTTGAATTTGTGATTATTTCAGAAAAAGAAAGTACCGTATACCCCAGTTTAAATGCCCCCGGGGCATTACATTTTTGACTTGGGGGTTGGATTATTCCAGACCCAAAATGCAAACTAAGAGCTGTTTAATGAAAGGAAGTGTTTTGGCCTGATGCACAGTAAAGTGCCCAATTCTTTTAGCTTCAAAGTAAAAAAAAAAAAGTTTTATGTATTATTTCAAGAAATTGACACTTTTGTAGAGCAATATGTCCTGCACAATGATCAGTAATCGAAAAGATAACTTTCTGAACACTTTTTGGTAAATTTCATTTTTTTTAGTGTCCGGTCCGGACATTACTTAAACATATATTTAGACATGCACCTAAAGAGGGAACTTTGATGACTCTATATGAATTTTTACATGCTTTTCAACTGTTGTTAAATGATGTTTTATGTTATACTAGTTTTATCCTATATTTCGCCATTTTATTCCAAACTGGAGTGGTTTACTACAAAATTTGGACATTTTGTGCTCAGGTTGAAAATTGACTTTATATTCAAACAAAGAGAAGTAGACATTTTTATGGAAAACTTCCTTTCAGAACAGTATAATAACACAAATAACAAAACTGTAACAGAAACTGCTTTGGTTTTACATGTTTATGAAGCAAAAGTCATCACAAAGTACTGTCAGCAACAGGGGACGAACATTACACAAAGTTACTATTTCAAATATATTTAGTATTTCAGGGCACATATAAACTGGTCTTGAGATATTTCAAACTAAAATAAGGAAATGTGATACTTGTTAGTGTTTTAGTCTGTTTAAGAAGGTAATAACGACATTTTTAGCAAAAAAATGCTGATGTAACTGAAATTTTCTCTGCTAATACACAATGTAGTTTACAAAACATGTTGGATCTTTCAAACTCTACAATAAAGAATGTTATGGAACACTGGTCACTTGATTACAAAGCTTTTATTCATTTTTTTTTACCAAACTTGAAGTATTGGCATGACTAGTATAGAAATAATAGTCTATCAGATGATTGTGAAAAAAACCCAGAATAAAATGCATTTTTTTTTTCAACATAATTTTTATATAATGTAAACAAGGCACTGATAGTAACACTTGTGACATTATGTGCATACTAAAATATGTTTTCAGTAAAATGTATGTAAGTTCATCAAGAACTTTTTGCATCATAAACACAATTTGAGTATTAATTTTGAGTCTAATTTTTTATTCCATTACATTATTTTTTTCATTTCCACAAATTTCGTAATTTTGTATTGGATGTACAATTGTTACACCTTTAAATAATGGTGCTCAATATGCATAGTGCACATGTACACTTATTCAGTATCATGTAGGAAGTCTGCATGTTTCCTTCAAAAACAAGTTTTCTTTAATTTCTATTTCTCTTTTCAAATCAATGAGCTATTTCAAATGCAACTGGGTCCATATGTTTAAAGACAATTAAAATGTCCTTCTTAAGTGACCCCCCCACCCAAACCGCAGGTGGTCAAATATCTTAATCGTTTTATTGCCCCTTATCAGTTTTAAGAATGTAGGACATTATCCCCTAGGACAATATCCCCTTGGCTCTTTTTTGCTTAGGAGGACAATATCCCCTTGGTGATTTTGTAAAGGAGGACATTAGCCCCTTGCTAAATTTGCGAAGGAGGACATTATCCCCTTCTCCCTAGGACATTATCCCCTTGATGATTTTGCCAAGGAGGACATTAGCCCCTTCTATAGTTTGCATATGGAGACATTAGCTCAATCATCCTAGGACAATAGCCTTTTGAAAATTATTCTTTTTGAATGTAATTATCACTTAATTTGTAGAATATGTGTGAGAGTTTTTGCAGGAATAATGTCTATGTTAAAAAGGTGTTAACAAACAAATTTGAAATACAAAGAGCTTATGTACTGTTTTTAAATTTAATTACTTTTTGCAGGAATATTGACTAGACTTGACAGATGTTGGCAAAAGTCAACAACTATTTTATGATAGACTAATTTATAGATAGCCATAATTAGCACATTAAATGTATGGATTAATGGATCAAAGGCTACTTTTGTATCCTTAATGAGAATATCAAAATCTATCTACCGCATCCATTATTACTTTTAAATATGCATTCTTATAGCAAGGTTGGTCTTGCCTTTAAAAGTGTACGCATGCCCTGCATAGCAGAGTTTTTTTACTACTACAAGTACTTAGAATGAATTCCAGATTACAGAATGTAATGATTGAATATTCATTTACCCAGATAATATATATGGGAAATGAGTAAATACTGTCAAATTTAATGCACTTTGTATTTAAAACAATTATAAGATTAAATAACACATTCTTTTCATTTAAAGCTGCTCGCTCTCAGATTTTGGTAAAAAAACAAAGTTATTCAAAATGTATATAAGTAACATTTTTTTAGAACATGTAGTCATATAAAAAGGCTCCAGTATAAAATTCTTTAATGTGCTACCAAATTTTCAATGGATTTCTGCAAATTCCTACCTAGATGTTTGCTAATATTTTGATTCTATCCTTTAATTTTATATTAATGTATCCAGTAAGTATGTTAATTTTTAAAAGAAACAACAATTTTTTTCAACGGTAACTTAGAGCGAGCAGCTTTAAAACCATTTTCAACCATAGTTATCAGCATTATATTAGTTAACATTACATATCAGCAAAACTGTCATTCCAAACATCTTTGATGTTCCTTCTTTGAAACTTTTTTTAAATGTCAAATATCTTTATTCACTCAAGACATGTAAACATGACAACATGAGGTATAAAGAACATAGTAATACGAGGCATAGTCAATACTAATGGAAATAATCTAACACAATTAAATATCGGAAGATAGTAGAAACAATTTACTATATAACCAAAGTACATAAACTTCTACATACATATTTAAAAAGATTACCGTTCTATTCTTCTATTCTGTGGGAGAAAAACCAATTCAAAGTACAGACAGAGTATATGTATATTCAATTAAACACACATAATATATGTTTAACAAACTCGCAGAATTTCCTGCATTCGGTCTTATTTGATATTGTCATAGTCATTGCTTTTCTAAAGGTAATGATATTTGGTCTAATGTAATAGTCAATTTTAAGTAACTCTTTTCTTTTATTTTTAAAAAAATTACAACGTAAAAGATAATGAAATTCGTCACCTAATCCGGAATTACATTTAGTGCATATTCGTTCATTTAAAGGGGTGCGATTCCAAGTTCCAGTCTCTATCGGTAACCTGTGACCACGTGTCCTAAATTTGATAAGGTAAAACAAATATTTTGGTGGAGTGTTTATTAGATAATTTTCAAAACAAAATTCGCTTTTAAACAATTTATAATTCATACATTTGCTTGAGTTAACGAGTGTTTTGTACCATTCATTGAGAAATAGGTCAGACAGTTTTTGTTGGACGGTGAGCTTTAACCATTTCGCATTAGAGAACTCGTGTGTCGACCATATGCCAGAAAGGCCACACTCGATAAGAATATTTTTAACATTGTTAAGCCAAGGGAAATGTTTACGATTATTATTTACTTGGTTGAATCGGTTCAATAAAATGCAGTATAATTTAAAAGTAAGCTTTATTGTTGTTGGAGCAATTGTAGTTGCCCAAAAAGATATAAAACAAATTATTACTAATCACAGTTAATTAGCACATCCTTTTCATTAAAGACATAATCAGCACTAATTTTCACCAAAACTTATTCCAAACTCCTTTTGATGTTATTAAAAACTGTGAATCCTTACTTCAATATTTTTTCAATATTAGTTTTTTTCACTGTTTGTTTTTTTGTATCAGATTTTCTTAAAATCAAGTGTTTTTTTTTAGTTTTTACATTAAATCAACACTTAATTTGGATGTTAAAGGTATCAATATTGGTACCATATCACATATGTAAGAAGGGGCTAATGTCCTAGGGAGAAGGGGATAATGTCCTCCTTGGCAAAATCATCAAGGGGATAATGTCCTCCTTCTCAAATTTAGCAAGGGGCTAATGTCCTCCTTTGCAAATTCATCAAGGGGATATTGTCCTCCTAAGCAAAAAAGAGCCAAGGGGATAATGTCCTAGGGGATAATGTCCGTTTACCCAGTTTTAATCCTCTCTGATTAGGTCCAGCAGCGTGTCAGTAGACTTGATATGTAGTACAATAGTAGAACCATAAATTTTATTGATTTGTACAGATAATTGATTTATAACTTATTTCCTGTTGTTTATATAAACTGTTTTATATAATAATGACATTTTACTTTTATTGCAGGATATGAAAAATATTTTAGATAAATGCAGTAAACTGTGATTTTAAAGTTATACTGAGAAAGTTAATATGCTCAAGTAATTAAGCACCTTCCTGTGGTGTGGCCTGAATGCATTTTTGATGTATAAAGAATCCTTCTTTGTAAATTATAAGTGCAACTGAACGCTTCTTCTAACTGTAAAATAAGCTAAAACTAAATTTCTCTTATGTATCAAGTGTAACATCTAATCTTAGTGATAATTGGTTTGTTGTAAGAGTAATTGATTGAGTATTTAAAACATTACTCAATCTAACTTTGAAATCACAGTTATTTTTCAGTAATCTAAAAGTAAAAAAAAAAGTTTATGTTTCTGTCATATAAGAAAATAACTAACATCCCTTTCCTACATTATCTGTACATAATGTAAGGAAGTTATACAGTAGCTGAATATGATAAACAGAAGCTAGTCTACCAGTGACCAGTCATGTTAATTGACATCTACTGTGAATTCGCATGGCTGACTGGACCCCTGTGGTGAATACCCCACATTCCTGTTCAATTGTCTTTAACTTCTTAACACATTTTCATTTTTGTGCAACAATGCACATCTTATACTGCTAAAAGGTAAATCTTAGACACTTCCCACTTGTCACTAACAGTAATTAATTTGTTGTTTTAGCCTGGAATGACTGGTGGCTTCAGGGGGTTTTATGACTCTGTGTATTGTACAGTTTTAATCCTGCCCCATGGGGGTTCTGTGGACACCTGGTACTTTATGACATACAGTGCACAAAAGTATATCACCAACTGATTGTGTTGTTTTAGGGAAGGGTGGTTATGTAATATGTAATATACATGCATCTTAAAGGACCTGAATATTATTTTTTTTCCTTCATAAGCCAAGACAGAATGCCAGAAAACAAGCATGATGCAACAGAATTTCAGTTCTTATTTCTACAGCTGCAGTTGAAATTGCATAAAGTAGTTTTGCCACGTTTGTTTCCATTCCACAGTTTCTAAAATAGTTTTAAATGGTCATACCTTTATATTACAAATATTATTTTTGAAGAACTTGAAAATATAAAACTGATGTTGATTTATTAAAAAAAAATTACAAAGCATTTCAATTGATGGTTACAGAATTCTATGGACTTTCCCTTAATAAATATACAGAAATGCAAAACCTGTTTTTTTAACTGCAAAATTTCATAAAAACTTTATTTCATGGTTCTGTGACAGGTAGTTTGTGCGATGTATTTTTCACTAATTGGGCACTTTACTGTGCATCAGGCCTTTTGTCTTCTATTTTCTCACCGGATTAATTACTGTTTTCATATGCCTGTCTCCAAAGCTTTTTCTTTCGAAAAAAGTTTATTCAGGGGAGTGTTTATACGGGCGTATACGTTATTCTTTATAAAGTAACAAATTGGTAAATAATAGAAATACGTTACATTTAAAGTAATTGTCTCTAGAATAATATCAATAACATTAATAATATAACATCCCAGTGGCGTAGATCTAGCTGCCATTACACACAAAACACCTGCACATGTGTTCAAATCGGTGGTTGAAATCGGAATAGCTCAGAAATTAATGAAATTAAAATGAAATAGTAAGAAGTGAGATACACAAGCAGTAGAAATTATATTTTCAAAGACTGCACAAATCTTAAGGGTCGTATGCCGTACTACAAGGCTTGATTATTTATTTTGCCAAAAAAAAAGCGGGATATGACAACGGTATGGAAGGCACTTTCCCCAGCAATCCCCCTGGACAATGAGGTGGCAGGTACTTTTGCAAGAAAACACCCCCTGGATAATAATATGGAAGGCACATTTGCCAGCAGAAAACACCCCCCTGGACAGATTGCTGCCAGGAACACCCCCCTGGACAAGGGTATGGAAGGCACTTCTGCTTGAAAATACCCCCCTGGACTGATTTTTGTCAGAAAACACCCCCCTACACAAGGGTATGGAAGGCACTTCTGCTTGAAAATAGCCCCCTGGACAGATTTCTGCCAGAAAACACCCCCCTGGACAAATTTCTGCCAGAAAACACCCCACTGGACAAGGGTATGGAAGGCACTTTTGCCAGAAAACACCCCCTAGACGGATTTCTGCCAGAAAACACCCCCCTAGACAGATTTCTGCCAGAAAACACCCCCCTAGACAAGGGTATGGAAGGCACTTTTGCCTTAAAACACCCCCCTGGACAGATTTCTTCCAGAAAACACCCCCCTGGACGGATTTTTGTCAGAAAACACCCCCCTGGACGGATTTCTGTCAGAAAACACCCCCCTAGACAAGGGTATGGAAGGCACTTTTGCCAGAAAACACCCCCCTGGACAAATTTCTGCGAGAAAACACCCCCCAAGACAAGGCCAAAGAAGGCACTTTTGCTTGAAAATACCCCCTTGGACAAAAGTTTGTCCAGACCCCCCCTTGGACAAGACCCCCTGGACACCATGTCTGAAATACCCCCCCTGGACAAAAAAAAGTGCCTTCCATAGGGGGGGTGCGGATAAATTCTGGAATAGCCCATTTACATTTTTTTTACTGCTAACAATCGTTTACGATTATGACTAGCAGGCGCTTTGTTAGGGAATAGTTGTTAAAAACAGAACTTTTAAGTGCAAACTATGATAGATAAACGATTAAAAAGCCTATAAGACTATTAGTTAAACAGGACTATTATCAGGCTGATGAAATTGCCCAATCGGGCTTTCGAAAATCAGCTTTCTTAAAAATGAGTAATTTCATACAATTTACATTCTATTACAAAGTTCAGATGTAGGGAATAAGTTAAAAAGTGAATAAAAGTCATCTTGAGATTTTTTAACATAATTAAAATAAGTTGGAAATCACTGAAAAAACACTTTTTTAAGATTTTCAGTGCAAATCTTCATGAATGTTTCTGAAACAGCTAGGGAATGTTATTTGCATTAGTAGGGTATGAAAAAACTCCACATCACCAAAATCCATCCAGCCATTTCTTGCGCCAGGTTTTTGGCACTTCTACTTTCAGTTTCCATATATTTTATATGTGAAATCAGAAAAAGGACCGGGCAACAAACTAAACCTTTGTGTATCTTAATTTGGGTTTCTTTATAATTATGTGTGCATTTTCTATGAATCTGAGCTGTTTTAAAACTTTCTGTCAATAAGTTTCAAAGAAAATGCCAAAAATGTCTTTTCTTGACAATTCGGACACAAATTTTTGCAGGAAAACATGAACAATTCTGTACTTTTAAACTCTTTTTCAGATGTTTTTATCATACTTGACATGTTCACACCTTTTCCAAGTGAAGTAAATCATTTTTAAAAAAGCTGATTTTCGAAAGCCCAATTGGGCAATTTCATCAGCCTGATTATATCGCCCGATTTGTGTATCATACACAAATCAGTGTATCTGGTTACACACAAATTGGTGTATACAGAAAATGATAAAGCTGATTCTCAGGTAAGGCAGAAAAGTGTGCTTTGTGCATTACACACATAAATGTAATCATGATACTGTTTGTGATTCAACAACCACATTTGTAAAGTAGTGTTGCGTGTTGCCTTTTACGTAAAAGTCACATTATGAACAAGGTCATGTTTTATAAAAATGTTATTTCACCTCTGTTAAATTCCCCTTTGATGTTGCCAGTATAAGTAAATGAAATACTGAAGAAAACAATACAATTTAAAATTCCACATTTGATCAATATCCCAATTTGTGTATTACCAGATACACTGATTGGTGTATGACACTCAAATCTGTATATGATACACAAATCAGGCGATATAATAGACCTGTTAAAACAGTATACTTAGACTTAGAACTTAATGAAAGGGTCAAGCAGCTCAGCAAATATGTTTAGGCTTGGGCTAGACTTGGTGTGTAAGGGGAGACCATTCCACAGACAGATACTCCTAGGGAAATACGAATTTGCATGATACTGTGTTCTAGAGAAGAGTGTTAATTAGTTCATGTTTCTAGTATGTGTAAGGTGGTGGTGGTCTACACAAACAAGGTTGTTTTGCATTTTGTAAAAGAAAGTAACAGCACTGATATTTTGACGCTGTTCTAGAGTTTGCCAGTTTAATTCTGCTATCATTTTTGAAACACTGCTATAGTGGCTGTACACTGGTTCAGTCGAGAGATTTTTGACCAGTTTTCGTATTGTAATCCTTTTTTGTCTGTTCACGTACTGTGAGAAACCGGTATACACACTGGATAGGTTTAGTTGCATAATTGATGCATTTCTCACTCTGAGCTACTCTACTGGTATGAGACCAGTATCCGAATTGTACCAGTTTCCAACTACCAGTCATCATAACTTCTGTGTATCTCTTTAAGAATGGGAGTACCATATAGTTACGAACTCCATCATCTAAACAAGCAGCAAACAAAATTTCATTTTCTAAAGATAAGTACTTTCAAACAAATTTTACCTCTGTCACTGAATTTGTTTACATATGCACATGTTGGGGCTTTGCGCATGCGCAGGAGACAACCTCAAAGTGTGCTTAATCCAAATGGCAGTTTTCCCACTTGGCACTGGAAAAACAGACAACTTTTCTAAAACTCCTCTGAAATGCTTATTTTTCATTTAAATTATTATTTCATGTTTTAAAAATCAAACTGTTCTGATAAACATAAATTGCATGCCAAAAATAGCACAGTTCAAGTTTTGTGAAATGATAACACAGTAATGTGCGAAATGGAGTGGCATGGAACGGATAATAGGCAGACACTCATTACAAGCGTCGGAAAAGTAGGGAAAGGAATTTACACTTTAGAAAATAAAAGTTCTCATAGATTTAAATAATTTATGATTCCAAAACTGTTCTGGGTAAAATTATGTCGGAAACTGGTACTGTACCTTAAGTTATTAACATTTATTTGGCTATCCCTTCGAAGCCCCAATTTTGGTACACATGCACAACAGACATTGATCTTGTTTACATTAGTGAAAAGGGGATAGACTTACGTTTGTAAATGTGACTTTTGTTTACAAGTTACATTTTTTTAAATATGCAGAAAACAATTTGTTGGAAACTGGTCTCATGCCAGTAACTAATGTTCATGTAAATTGTTTGATTATAGTCCCATACATCACATACATGAGCTTTGTCCTTCAAATTTGTATACTTTACTAGCAAAATAGCCATATATTTCATTGCAAAATGCCAGCAATTGATTTGTTTTTTGACAGTTCTACTTTCACTTAAAGTTTTTCCATATATTGCTTGTTTCTATTTAACTACTCGCACTACCTAGATAATCATATCGTACACATAAGAATTATAATTTTTGAGAGCAATTATTTTGAATAAAGGAGTTTGATGCTTTATACAAATCACCTGTCCTAAGTACAAAGTAAGTGCTGTACTGGAAGCAAAGAAAACATTTATATACCAAATATTCACTGTAGAAAACTTCAACTGCCTTTTCTGAACAATTTTGTATATGAAATAAGAGGCTATTTTGTTTATAAATTATAAAAAAATTAAGGACAAAATTCATGTTGGTGACCATTTCAAACACTTTACATGAACCTTAATTTGATGTTGAAGCCAGCAAGATCTCCGTATTAATTACTTCACACTTTATCCATGGTAATTTAACATGAAATATTCATATTGCCCATATTGGGATTTTTTGTGACTGAATATGCGAAATCGGGCATCGCGTCCGCCTTTCCCAACCACTGTACATGTTGAAACCATTTCATCTATGTAGTAAAATATATATCACATGTCTGCAAGCATGTCTTGGGATATGATAATTTGATTTGGGTAAACACGGGACTAGTCGCTATATTGACCCGGTCAGGCTTTGGTATGTGGCCTTCAGCCTTGATCAACCAAAGCCTAACCTGGTAAATACATTGTAAAGTCTTGTGTTCACCTCTTGTCCATGGACAAATGCCAGGTGGAAATTCACTTGTCTGAACTAAACATTCACATGCACAAACATGAGTGAATAATCAACATAGACACTGTTAACCATAATTATGTCCCTTGTCAGCGTCTTGCCAAAAGAAAATCAATGTTTTTTTTGAAAACTGGAATATAATAATTGTTTAAGCCTTAAGAGCACTGAAATATATTTTGCAAATTCTTCATTATAATTTCAATGCACATGAAATGTAACAAAATATTAAACTGCAAGAAGATTATTTACCACATTCCTAGGTACATGTATAAAGACATTTTTTATCAATTTTATTGGTTGTTGTCAATGACGTGATAGAAGGGTTTTGAAAAAAACAACAAGAAATGCTAATTTGATATTTAAAGACCGTGTAAATATAATAATCTTTCTCGATTTTTCACTATTCCACGGACAAGTCGGGTTGCCCAAAATGTACAAGTCTGGCAATGTATGTCAGAACCCCTGTTACCTCATAAAAAAATCGATAATTTTATAATGTCCACTATAATTTGAGTCAGTTGTTGATAAAGTGTGTTGGTTTACCATTGTTTTTAGCACAGAATGTTATTTTGTTACAGTTTGGAATTGGTATTTCATCTCGGTGTTTTGTTGAATATTTCAGGCAAGAAGAGCAAAAGGCAAACTACAAGACTCAGAGCAAAAATTGAGAAAAAGGTAAAACTTTTAAGAGTTCATTGAAGAAGAATGAATTGACATTCAAAAGAACACATTAGTTTTAGTACTTTGAATCAGACCAGGCACATTTACTCACAGTCACATGAAGTTTGGACCCATACCCCGGTACGGATCCACCCATGCAATCTACTTTGCAACATAAAATTATGTTCAGAATAACAAGGAAACAATGTCGAATCAAGTTCGATAAAAAATCATTTTTATGATAGTCAGTCTGGTTTTAAAAATGACTTTGTTTCAGAACTTGATTTAACATTGTTTACTCGGTATTTTGTATATAAAATGTTTACTTGATAAAAGCCTTCAACTAAATAAATTCAGTCTAATTCAATCAGGCAGACTTGAAAAATGAAAAGAGTATTGATTTACATAGTATACATGTAGAAATATAGGTACATTATTTACTGTGTAACACAAATCAGTTTTGAAGGTGTTGTGAATGTTATTTAATTGTACCTACATAGTTTACATTCTTGTCTGTAGGTGAGAGAACACAAGAGAAAACAGAAAAGAGATGCCAAGAAAAATCCAAATGCTCACAGTAAGTTCATCCTAATAGTTTAAACAAGTGCAATAGAGATACAGTCCCTCTTTGCAATATTTCATTTTATACTAATTTATTTATTCTCGATTGCGAAACAAGTTCTTTCAACTTACATTAATCGCTCTCAAGACTCATTCCAGATGGAATCAACCTCAAAGAGAGAGAGGCAATGTGGAATTATTTGTGTCCTGCCTAAGGACACTACCGACATGACAATGGCAGTGATCGAACCAGTGGCCCTCTAATCCTGAGGCGAAAGCGCGCTACCACTGTGCCACGGCGGCTCCTTTATGCAATAGAGATACTGTCCAACCTTTGGTTGGTAACAGAAACATTGTTTTACATGGTGATTTGGTCATAAATAGTTCTAGAATATATCAAATGTTCAGGTTACTGAAAGCTGAGGGAAATGACAGGTTAAATAGTTAAATCTTTAAATCTTTAAAAAGAAAGTATGTAAAAATCATTAAATTTTCTTCCCAGTAATGAAACAAGAGAACTATGGTGTGGTAGAGGAGATCACACTTTTTTGCCAGACAAGCAAAACTTTGTCACAAATGAAGTAGTTTTTGTACATTTGTAGTAGTAAATGCCACCATTAAACAGTATATGTAGAAGTTGGAATTATAAAGTACTTGTGCATTATATGAAATAGTAGGGTATAACAAAAGTGATTGTTGAATGTTTAGTTTAGTTTATACTTATTTATTTTAGCTCGATTGTGAAGAAAGCTTTGAGCTTATCGAGTCACTCTTGAGTCCGCTTCCTGGAAAAACCAGTACTGGTGTCATATAAGAGGTATGGTCGTGACCTTGGTGGGGCTCGAACCCACAACCTCCGGGATGAGCGGCATACACCTAAACCTCTACACCATCGCTCATGTTTAAGTAAACACTGATTTTTTTCCAGAGAAAAAAAAAGATCCTGGAGTTCCAAATAGTTTACCATTCAAAGAAGTTATTCTGAAGGAAGCTGAAGACAAAAAAAGACAGGTAAGTTTCAGTTTCTGTTATAAATTGCAAGCTGATACTGCAAGAAGTGCAGTGCACTTCCTGTTATTCTTAACTTGATATGCATCATAGTTAATGAAAGGGATCCAGCAGGTAAAATCTTTTAATTTGGTTAAATCCTAAAATTTGATTTTCTAATAATTTTCTTAGCAGATAGATAAAAACTTTCAAAAGATTTCAGTGAGTATACATAACAAAACCAGCATGAAAATCATGCCTATTGTAACACTAGCCCTGTAAGCTTTGATTTACATCGAACAAAACACAACCTCCTTGAAATAGCTATCTGCTATCTGCCCCTCTTAATAACTGCCTCTTTTCAGCTGACCTGAAATGGTGTTTCAGTCTGAAAGTTTGTGACCTTCCTTTTTTGTTAGGGATTTCAAGTGTTTAGAATATGTGATTTGAAATCTTTGTACCATCTCATTTATTCAGGATCCTATTTGCAAACCCTGCTTCAACTGTGTGTCTTCATGTAAGGAAGTTGAAAGTGTTGTAGTACTGGTCCTTCCCAGGAATTATGTTTGGGTAAATGTTCTGCCTGTAAATGACTGCAGTACTGTTGAAACAGGTGTTAAACCCAAACAAAAAAAAAACAATGCCTTTTGACCGACAGTGGAAAGCTGTCTTATATTAAACATTTGTGTCCTTTTGTGCGCTGTCCATTAGTCGACATACTAATTGGATAGAGGTGTAACCAGAAACATCCTGTTATTGTAGCAATATCTTTTTTGTTGAAGCTTGAAGAAGAAAGACAAAAGCAGAAGGAAAGAAGAAAGAAAGAGAGACAAAAACTTGTAGATAAAAAAAGAAGTTTGGGTGGTATGGTGAAAGATGCCGAGAAAAGGGCAAATGACTTCGATAAAAGGGTATGTTATTCTATACCAGGTAAGTGTGTTTGTTCTTGCTGAAAAAAAACTTAAATATAAGTCTTCTACTTTACTTTAGGTTCTGTTATCCTCTTTATTCCTATAAAATGCATAAAGCATGAAAAATTGTATTCTTACTTTGATCGGCTTGAACTTTTCAGCCAGTTAAAACTAGTGGTAGATTATCTAAAAGAGAGATTTTTTTGTGTGAACATATTTTTATTTTTCCAGCAAGCTCATCATAAATCATCAGATCAGTCAAAGAGCAAGAAGGTTGAGACATCTCTGAGAGCTTACTACAAAGAATTCAGGAAGGTAATAAATACAGTTTCTGTAATGTTCTTCCTACAAGGCAATACATTTAGACATACATATCATAGTGTTCTAAACGCACACATGCGAGTATTGAGTATATTTACCAAAATTGTATAATTCCCATTTAAAACATTCTTAAAGACCCAATTTCACTTTGTATGTTACAACTACTCGTAGCACTTGTATGACCCCCTACGAAAAGATTTCTTATCGACAAAATTGACTGCTGTTTGCTTAAACACCTTACTAAAGGGAGCGTTGGTGTTTAGATTAAGGTGTCTGTCGCTCATACCAGATGTCATGGGTTTGAGCCCCACTGGGGTCATGACCGTACCTCCTCATATGACACTTGTACTGGTTTTGCCAGGAAGTGGACTTGAGAGTGACTCGATAAGCTACAAGCTTCCCAATCGAGCTGAAATAAATTAGTATAAACTAAGCAACATACCTGACATTACTGTCTAAGATTAAAGAACATGTTATTATACCCCCGAAACAAAGTTTAGGGGGGTATATAGGAGTCACCCGGTGGTTGGTCGGTCGGTCGGGTGGTCTGTTGCATTTTCCTTGTCTGGAGCATAACTTGAAAACTACTTGTTGGAATTCAACACAACTTCATACAATGGTCAAACACATTGAGAGGAAGTGCAGTGCACAAGAACTATAACTCCATCTTGACTAATTACAGAGTTATTGCCCTTTGTTACTTTTCCTTGTCCGGAGCATAACTTGAAAACTACTGGTTGGAATTCAATACAACTTCATACAATGGTCAAGCACATTGAGAGGAAGTGCAGTGCACAAGAACCATAACTCCATCTTGACTTATTACAGAGTTATTGCCCTTTGTTACTTTTCCTTGTCCGGAGCATAACTTGAAAACTACTAGTTGGAATTCAATACAACTTCATACAATGGTCAAGCACAATCAAAGGAAGTGCAGTGTACAAGAACCATAACCCTATTACCGTATTTCCCCGCTTATAAGACGAGGAAATAAAGTCCCGATTTTTGCCTCAAAGTGGGGTCCTCGCCTTATAAGCGAGGCCACAAGAATCAACCAAAAAATAAAAATCAATTCTACATACATTTGTGATGAAATCGGCAATACCGAATGTCGGGGGGGGTCGGGAGGTCTATGTGCAGGCGACAGTCGAACAATTACCGGTACGTGCGATACATACGTGTGCGTATTGTGTTAACTCACCTCCGCTGTCGATCGCAAATGTCGCTATTTACAATTATTTAAAGAATCTGAAGGTAAACTTTGCGAAAATAAGTGGTGCAGTCATATTTGTTTTTTCTGGTATGATATAAGCGGCCTAAAATTGATATCTGAATCAAGCGCTTACACAGCGTTATTGTAAAGAAACCCGTTCATCAGTCTAGTCTGTGTATTGTTAATTCGGATATTGATTTTTGTTGACACTTTGAGACGATAATTGCGTCCGGTAAATACGTGTCATCTGTTGATTAATCAATTTATGAAAACATCTGGCAGCTTGTGTATAATTAGTAAGAGTGCCCAGGATACCCCAAATTAGCGGCAATTACGTCGTTGTTAAGGAGCGAGAGGCTTAGACAAAAGGCCGAAAATTTTTTTGTAAAATTACATTGGGGGGGTTTTTTTTTCAACTTTTAATTAAAAATACGAAAGTTTGCTTATTTTTTTGCAAACATTTTGTGATAACTCCCAAGAAATTGTAACAATGGGAATGAAAAAATTTTTTTATGCCATCTCGATCCTTTTTGCCTTTAAACTACGACGTAATTGTCGCTACTTTGGGGGATCCTCGGCACTCTTAATAATTATATACAAGCTGTCATATGTTTCATAATTGATTAATTACCAATGGCACATATTTACGCAATTATCTTTTCAAAGTGTCAAAAAAATCAATATCCGAATTGACAATACACAGATTGGTTTATAATACTCAAAAAAATCGGCGATTAAAAATTAACTTGTTAGCTTAGAAATCATATGACTCGAAGAAAATAAAGTAACTGGGCATTAAAAAATTGCCTCGTCTTATAAATGATCTTCAAAGCCACACAATTCCAAGGCAAAGTAGGGAGTGTCTTATAAGCGATGCCTTATCGGATCGGTATGAGTAATTACAGAGTTATTGCCCTTTGTTACTTTTCCTTGTCCGAAGCATAACTTGAAAACTACTGGTCGGAATTCAATACAACCTCATACAATGGTCAAGTACATTGAGAAGAAGTGCAGTGCACAGGAACCATAACTCCATCTTGACTCATTGCATAGTTATTGCCCTTTGTTACTTTTCCTTGTCCAGAGCATAATTCAAAAACTAGTAGTTGGAATTCAATACAACTTCATACAATGGTCAAGCACAATAAGAGGAAGTGCAGTGCACAGGAACCATAACTCCATCTTGACAAATTACAGAGTAATTGCCCTTTGTTACTTTTCCTTGTCTGGAGCATATCTTTAAAACTACTGGTTGGAATTCAATATAACTTCATGCAATGGTCAAGCACAATGAGAGGAAGTGCAGTGCAAAAGAACAATAACTCCATCTGGACTAATTACAGAGTTATTGCCATTGTTACTTTTCCTTGTCCGGAGCATAATTCGAAAACTATTGGTTGGAATTCAATACAACTTCATACAATGGTCAAGCACATTGAGAGGAAGTGCAGTGTACAAGAACCATAACTCTATCTTGACCAATTACAGAGTTATTGCCAAGAACAATATCTCTTTTTAGTTTGTTTGCAAGGTATTCTGTTACTACGAACTTCTTCAGTTTATAAAGCAGTCTTTCGGGGGTATTAATCACATTTAGTGATAGCTCTAGTTAATATAGAACAGTGTTTTTTCAGTGATATTTCAAAGAAATAATAAATTCTTTCTGAAAACATTTCAATATTCATACGAAAGAAAGGCATATGTAAACATTGTAAGTAAAACACATTTTTATTATCATTCATCAATGTATGATTGATGTGATTATGGGCCTTCAATGAGTAATTACTTTGAGGGCTAAAGTTGTATGAAAAAATGTGTATTTCTGCAGGTTGTTGATGCAGCAGACGTTATTTTAGAAGTTCTTGATGCAAGAGATCCTCTTGGTTCCCGTTGCCAGCAGATGGAAGAAGCTGTGATTGGGTCAGGAACCAACAAACGGCTGGTGCTCATTCTTAATAAAATAGGTAAGTTTTTTATTCTTTAAAATATCATGTCTACTAAACCATATGATTGTGGTTTATTCACAGATAAATACCAGCATAATTATGTTACATAACATTCAAACAGTTTGGAGGTGATGGGGGTGTTAAAATTTGCTAGGTATATGGAAAACTTGTTTGCTTTGTTGTGGCAGCATTTAGTTTAAATAAGGGAAACTGTATACATTTTAATCGGCCTTTAATTAGCTAAGTTGTCAAGAAATTATAGCTGATATGAAAAGAAAACTTCAAAGTCATTGAAATATATGTGAAATACAGGCATGAGACCAGTTTCTGAATCGTACCAGTTTCTGACTACTCAGTATCATAGCTTTCGCGTAACTAGTCAGAATGGGAGTGATATATAGTTTTGAACAACATCATCCAAACAAGGAGCGAACAAAAATTCATTTTCTAAAGATAAGTACTTTCAAAGAAATTCTACATTATACATCTGTCACTGAAATTGCTTGCAAAATATGGCACAGTTCAAGTGTTGTGAAATGAGAATACAGTGATGTACGAAATGGAGCGGTACGGAACGGATAATAGACAGAGACTCATTACGAGTGTCGGAAAAGTAGGGAAAGGAATTTACATTTTAGAGAATAAAAGTTCTCATAGATTTAAATTATGTATGATTCCAAAACTGTTCAGGATAAAAGTATGTTGGAAACTGGTACTGTACCTTAAGTTATTAGTTTAATTAGGTTGTCCTTTTGGGGCCCCAAATTTGGTACGCAACACTGGTCTTGTTTACATCATTGAAAGGGGGATAAACTGACATTTGCAAATGTGTAGATGACTTTTGTTTACAAGACACATTTAAGAAAAAATATACATAAAACCTTGATTGTTGTCGGAAACTGGTCTCATACCAATATGCTTCAATTCTGGTGCTATATTGGTAAGTGTGGTTATTGTCCAAGCAGGGTTTGAAACTACACCTTGATGTTTACAGGTTTGTCTTTATTATAGCTTTAGCGTACAATTACTATCTTAAAGGTGAAAGCTTGTTGTCAAGTCTGTATGTTGTCTTAAATTGCAGATTTAGTTCCAAAAGAAAACGTTGAAGCATGGTTAAAATATTTAAAGAATCAGTATCCAGTGGTTGCCTTCAAAGCATCAACACAATCACAGAATGAAAACTTGGTAAGTTCTTGTAAATAAACATAGGTAGTCCAAACCCAAACCAGTGGTGTTTCTGAAAAGTGAGTAAGTAAAGTGATTAATAGGAAACTTGACACCCCACTGTATGGTTGGTGTTGATGTTTCCAATTACTAAATAATCACTTCAAACCTTTTTTATTTTTTCTGGCTCTGTAGTTATAGAAGTTTCTTACGCACAATCTCATGCTCAGTATGAAATCAGGTTCAAGTAATACGAAATCAAGTCAAGTTATATTTAAAGCAAAGTTGAGTTTAATGTAAATTTACATAAGCTCAAGTACATACCTTCTGATTATTGTTACGGAAACCAACTTTGTAAAAGGATATAACTTTGACTTGACTTCATATTACTTGAGCATTATTTCATACTGAGCAGGAAATTGTACTCAAGGAATTTTCCTAAGCACAGGGCTATTTCTTAACAAAATCATTTGGTTGACACCTTGTCTCATAACTTGCTTTATTTATTAGAATTCTATCACAACAGTGAAAAAGGAGGTGTTTCTAGACTGTAGGTCCTAGTTAAAATAATTACTGGTGAGGGCTTAAAGTATGAGCTAAGATGATATTGTATTATTTGTGTTGAGTAGAATGGTTGGGATCAAATATTCACATAGAATGCAATACAAATGTATACTCAAGTTAAACATGGATCAGTCTTTGGCGTGTTCACAAGGGGAGAAATCCCACGGTCAGCCAGGACTCAAAAAATTTAAACAACAAAAAACAAGGATTAAATAACCTACTGCTATCTTGACAATATTATCCAATAAAAAAATTTGCAGGCATTTATTGCTTGACAAATATTTAAGTCTTGTCTTTGAAAATAATGGTGTATGTTATAACTTACTATTAAAACCTGGAACTATTGGCAATTCTGGTAAGTTGAATAATCATAACAGCAGTGTACATTGCATGATTTGTACTTGAGGACATATGCTCCGTTTGTTCGCATCAGTAATCATCCGAACCTTATTTAACATTCCAGGGTCGTAAGAAGCTAGAGTTTATGCAGGCCAATGAAGATCTGATTAAGACAAGTAGTTGCCTGGGAGCTGATACACTGATGAAACTGCTTGCAAATTACTGTAGAAACAAAAACATAAAAACTGTGATACGTGTCGGCGTTGTAGGTAGGTTACTTGGTCAAAGATAAATGTCTCACTGTGATATTACAGTGAGCACTGAATTAAGCTGATAGAAAAATTATTAATAGTGAATAATAAAATGGGAGCATCAGCAAAAAAATCAAGACTGGGTTTAGATTTGAAATCTGTTACTGGATAATTAAACTTTTTGTGCTTGTACTGAGTCCTATACCTCAATATGATCATTCAGACTGAGCAGTGTTAATGATGCATTACTTCTTTAAGATAAAAAGCAGAACTTAGAAACTTTGTAGGAAGTTTTCAGCAGTCTGTATGGGAGTTGACCTACATGTGGTGGCAATTTGTCTCGTGAGAGCAGATCCTGAACCCTGGATCACAATTTAAAAAAAAAAAAAAAAAAAAAAAAAAAAAAAAAAAATTTTTTTTTTTTTTTTTTTTTGGGGGGGGGGGAAAAAATTTTTTTTTTTTTTTTTTTTTTTTTTTTTTTTTTTTTTTTTTTTTTTTTTTTGGTGTGTTTTTTTGGTTGTTTTTTTTTTTTTTTTTTTTTTTAGGGGGGGGGGGGAAATTATTTTTTTTTTTTTTTGGGGGGGGGGGGGTTTTTTTTTTTTTAAAATTTTTTTTTTTAAAAATTATAATAAAAAAATTTTAATAAACAAATATAATATTAAATTAAAAATTTTTCACTTTAGTCTACAATAAGGAGAAACCATGTGTGAACACTAAAAAATGCTATAAACAACTTTGACAAATTAAACATTGTTCATGTTGTCAGACAGCCAAGTAAGAAAACTCTTGAAAACATTTAGTACAAATTGTGCCCTGTTTGAGTCTTTGAATTTGTAGGGCCTATCACAAAACTATGATTTATGCATTGCTGTTTACTTAAGCTTACAAGTTTCTAAGAGATAACTCTTGTTAATAGGCAAATTATGGCGGTTGGTTTTAAAATTTGGAAAGTTTTGCAGCAAGGTACTATCATGCACATATCACAGTAACCACTTATGGTAGTTTACAAACTGATGTGTCGTTAAAATTTCCTAAATAAACATAGTAGGGGGGGGGGGGGGGGGGGGGGGGGGGTAGATTTTGCCTTATTTATTTTTATTCTAATATGCAGAATTGTTTTGCTATTTATTAATAAAAGATTTTTTTTTTTTTAAAAAACCCCAAAAAAAATAAGCGTGCTGTCTTATGGACAGCGTTGATTGTTTCAGGTTTGCCAAATACAGGAAAAAGTAGCATTATCAATAGTTTGAAAAGAGGGAAGGCATGTAGTGTTGGAGCCACTCCAGGCGTTACTAAGTAAGTGAAAAAAGCATTTATCTGCCATAGTATGGTTTGGAAGAAGTAATATTGCTGTATTAAAGGCAAACTGTGTTCATTAACACAATGAAACTACAGTTCCATCTGTGGGTATACAAGGAAGGATCTTTTGACATAGAAAAAAAGGTTAACATGGCAACATATATGACGTAACATTGGCAGTGTCAGTTGGTAGATACTATAGTTCAACAATCAACCAGTGTGACCATATATAGGGACTTTCTTCCACGGTCAAGTAAATGGTGAAAGCTGCTGACTTGGAATCACTAAACCTGATTGAGTGCCATGGGTTTTTGTTGTTATAGACATCGCTTTTTATGTGAAAATTAGTTACTTGGGCAGGATGGGAATCTAGTGCTGGTCCTGTCTAGAAATAGTGGTGAGCTGAACAGTCTAACTGTGAATAACTGTAAAACTTTTGAGACAGCATTAAAGAAAGAAAAACAACTTCTATAGGATTTTTTGTTAGCCTGAGATGTCTATACATAATGATAGAGATACTATAAAATATTTGAGGATGTAACCTTGTTTCGTAAACATTGGTCAGTCACTATGAACAAGTAATTTAATTTTGCAGGTATTCCCTTATATTGTACATTTGTTCTGATTTTTATCTTGTAGACAGATGCAGGAAGTACAGTTGGACAAACACATACGTCTGCTAGACAGTCCTGGTGTTGTCATGGCATCAGACAATTCTGACACATCGACCATTCTTAGAAATTGTGTTAAGGTAGACGTTTTGTTTCAGTTCGGTATAAAATTGAATCTTGTTACAAATTAAAATACGTAAAATGACTTTTGAGCATCGTTAACTGAAATAGTCTTATAGAGAATGTGTAAAAGTGACCTATAAGGTGAGCATTTGTCAAATGTGTTAAGTGTATTGCTTTATGAGAATTAAAAAGACTGAAGACGGACACTATATTTGGCATTGTGTAAGAAAGGTAGATAACAGTTGTGTATGCTCAGCATTCTGGTAACTCGTGTATTTCAGCTTGAAAATTTGGAAGATGCAGTAGGACCTGTAGAAGCCATTCTCAGAAGATGCAATAAACAACAGGTAAATGTTTATGTAGAGTGGTAACATTGGATCATGCACATCTAGGTAGTAGTACTTGGTATTTTGGTACACCAAAAGAAACCATATTTGAAGCCTGTTAATGATGTTTAATGTGTAAGAAAGGTGTAGTTATATAGCAGTTTTCTCACATCTATGAACCCAAGCTTACATAAAACAAAATTGAAGTGGTTTCTAGCCAAAAGCAGTTCCATTTGTTATTCCCTGTTGCAAAGTGGGAGGGGGTATAGGAATGGTCTCCATCCTTGGTCCATAACATTACCTGTACGCTCCATATCTCAATGTGCATAACCCATGAGGCGGTCTTGCTGGCTCAAGCTCAAGGTCACAATTTAAAGCTTTTTATGAAAGTTTCACGTCTACGTCAGATTTGGAGGAACCTAAACCTCATAACACTTAACCATTTGATGTTATAATGACATGAACTTGAGATCTGTAGTGCAGCATAGTTCTAATTTTACTAACATTCTCTTTCTACAACTTATTTTCAAGTTTAGAACTTATATAAGACTTTTAAAAGTCCTGTCTTCAATTCCTTTCCTGTGTTACTATGTATTAACTGTTTGTACATTTGTCATTGTCTTACTACATGCATACTGTATATTGTATTGCACATGATTATTTGAAAATAAATAGTGTTTAAACTAAAGTCGGGTCAAATGTTCACCATTTCAAGATGATTAGCAGAACCCATGATCTGGTCATGTTGGGTCAAGGTCACAACTTGAGATCAGAGGTTTGAGTCTTGAATTTGTGTCTGCTCAATATCTCCTAATCTGCTTGTTGGATTTGAATGAAACTTTAGCCAAGTGTTCACCTCATCGAGATATGCAAAACCCATGATCTTGGCACTGGAAATAAAAATACAGGCGATGGGTAGAACACTCTTTTAAACTGCATATGGAAGACTTCATTTGCTTTGCTGTGTAGAAATCCATGCTGTGCATCTCACAGAGAAACTACACTCAGTAACATTGAATATGCCTTCAATGTTCGGGGTTATTGCTGTCTTTTAGACTGCCTTGATTTGAACTAATTACAACAAATTGGTTGGCCCTGTGCTTATTTTGAGTTTCAAATGAGTTTACTAACAAGGCACTGCCTTGATATTATATTTACAAGAAATACTTCATAGACTTAAAGATTTGAGTTGTACTATATACATGTATGGTATGTTTCAGATGATGTTACATTACTGTATCACAGAGTATAAAGATGTGCATGAGTTTCTGTCATTACTTGCACGGAGATTAGGTAGATTAAAGAAAGGAGGTATACCAGATGTAAACAGGGCAGCACGAACTGTGTTACAGCATTGGAACATGTAAGTAATGCTTACATATAGAGAGTAATATTTCTTTCCATAACCAGTGAAAAAATTTTATGTTTCAAGTAATAAGTTTTTCTTTCTCCAAGTGTAATATTTTTGAATGTTGCTGTAAGGTCAGGGTCACGCTTGGAGGTCAAATGTCTGTTATAATACCATGCAGTAAATGAACTAGGGGGAGCCAATTTTTTTATGACAAGGTATTTGTTTAAGTAATTCAATCTGGCTCAGTTAGGATTCTAGTTGCAGATTCACACTGGTGTAATACTGTGACACCCGCTGTGGGAAAAGTTAGTAAATCTTGCATCTACAACATTTCAGGGGTAGAATCAATTATTACACACACCCTCCGGAGCAGACGGAGACACATGTGAGTTCAGAGATTGTAGGACAGATGGGACAGGAGTTTGATATTGACAGTCTTCTCTCTGATCAACAAAAAATCATTGATTGTGAGTGCTTCAGAGAGTTCCAGATTAGACTTGACAAGATTACTTGATATCTACTAACTGTTACTCTATTAATGATATCTTGTAACGAGTATTCAGCATATATCATTCTTGGGATGAAATGATAATACTCAGATAATATAGAGAACAAAAAAAAAGTGTAGTAGAGAAAAATTAGCCATTTCAGCTCTGATATATCTGTGTTAATATTCGATTCTGAAAGGATTATAGATAGAAAAAGTACCTTTGATTTTCATTTGTTGTTAGGTAGCAACTCCTTTCCTCCAACAAGTGATATATATATATAATATATAAATTTTGATGTTTTATATCTCATAGCTTTAGAAAAGACCAGCACAAAACACATGCTAGTTGAGTCAATGGGGCCTGCAAAAGTTGTAATGAAAGCAGAAGATATTGAGAAAGTTACCATGGAAACGGAAGCAGACGATATTGAGGAGGAAGATGACAGTGATGATGATAATGAAGATGATGATGAAGACATGGAGGATGCAGAAAGTGATGAGCATGAAAAGGAAAGCGGGGAAGAAATGGAAGACGATGAGAATGAAGCGGTATGTAAATACAGAAATAATAAGCGTGTTAAAGTAAGATATCACTTCTTAAAATGAAGCTAAGGGTTAAACGCTGTGTTAGACAAATGTTCAGCACATCAAGATGACGTGTCTCCTGCAAGACCCATGTCCCTACCTCAAAGGTGAAGGTCACACTTAAGAGTTTAAAGATAATGATATCCTGTATACATGGTTACCTTGTCAAGCATGGAAGATTTTTAAAAATACATGGCACAATTGTTGAGCACATGGAGATGACATGTCACATGCAAGTCCTGCATCCTAACCTTGATGGTCATTGTCACTCACACTTAGAGGTCAGACAGTTTATAATCCTGTATATATGCACATGTTCAGGACCAGATTGTAATTCTGATATGCCTTGAAGATTGTAAAATGAATTGGAAAAAATGTCATGCGCAAGTACTGGGTCAACACCTTGAAGGTCAGGGTCACAGACTGAGCTACACCTCTTTGGGGGCATTAGTCACTTATGAGAGACAGCTCTTGTTGTTCTTGTGTGATAATCATTTCATGAACTCTCATTACCACTTAAAGTGTAATGTAGATTCAATAAGTGCGAGAATACCTTGAGTGCTGTTTTATAAATGTGCTTACCTTTGCCATAGCTGCAATATTACAGAAATTCAAACCAGTTTCAAGCAGATGTGTTTAATTGAGAGATTTCTATGTCAATAAAATCAGTGTTAATAAAGAAGAAGTAAACTAATATGAAGTATTTATAAATGTTTTTCAGAAACATGCAAGTCACTGATTTCCAATTGGAAGTACCTCCCTTGCGATCTAAAATAAGTTATAGTTTTTAGCTCGACTTTTCGAAGAAAAGAGGAGCTATCCTACTCGCGTCCGCGTTGGTGTCACACGTTGGTTAAGTTTTTCGTACCACCTCACTTTATTTCAAAACTATTACAGGTATGGCTTTGCAACTTACCATACTTGTTTACCATCATAACCTTTTTTAACAAGCTTTTTGACAGAATTATGGCCCTTTTTCAGTTTTTCGTACCACCTCACTTTATTGCAAAACCATTAGAGGTATTGCTTTGAAACTAACCATACTTGTTGACCATCATGACCTACATCAACAGACAGGAGAACATAACTCTGTCAAGATTTTTGACAGAATTATGCCCCGTTTTTACTTAGAAAATACAATGAATATGGTTAAAATCCACTTATTGCCTTAACCCTTTGAGATATTGCTTTGAAACTTTGAATGCTTGTTTACACCATTACCCCCACCTGTAGGCAAGAGAAGGTTACTCTGTCAGGGATTTGTTTTAAAAATTAAGGCCCTTTATCGTCTTAGAATCTTGGTTAAGTTTTACGTACCAGTCCACTTTTTGACTAAACTGTTTGAGATATTAATTTGAAAGTTTGAATACTTGTTTACCATCATGATCCCCAAACATTGGCAGGAGAAGGTAATTCTGTCAAGGATTTTATTTGAATTATTGCCCTTTTTAGCTCGACTATTTGAAGAATAAGGAGGCTATTGCACTCGCCCCGGCGTCGGCGTCTGCGTTGGTTAAATTTTTAGCTCACCTGGCTATGCCAGGGTGAGCTTTTCTGATGGATGATTGTCCGTCGTCCGTCAACATTTTGATTCAAATGACATCTCCTCTGAAACCTCTAGGCCAATGTTGATAAAACTATGCAGGAATGTTCCTTGCATGAAGCTCTACCAAAATTGTTCAAAGAATTCCATTCCATGCAGAACTCTGGTTGCTATGGCAACAAATAAGAAAAACTTAAAAAATCTTCTTCTCTGAAACCACAAGGCCTAGAGCTTAGATATTTGGCATGTAGCATTGTCTAGTGGACCTCTACCAAGATTGTTCAAATTATGACCCCCGGGTCAAAATTGACTCCGCACGGGTGGGCACTTAGTTTTTGCATAGGCATATATAGGAAAAACTTTAAAAATCTTCTCCTCTGAAACCACAAGGCCTAGAGCTTAGATATTTGGCATGTAGCATTTGCTAGTGGACCTCTACCAAGATTGTTCAAATTATGACCCCAGGATCAAAATTGACCCCGCACAGGGGGTCACATAGTTTTACATAGGCTTATGTAGGAAAAACTTTAAAAATCTTCTTCTCTGAAACCACAAGGCTTAGAGCTTAGATATTTGGCAGGTAGCATTGGCTAGTGGACCTCTACCAAGATTGTTCAAATTATGACCCTCGGATCAAAATTGACCCAGCACGGGGGTCACTTAGTTTTACATAGGCTTATATAGCAAAAACTTTAAAAATCTTCTTCTTTGAAACCAAAAGGCCTAGAGCTTAGATATTTGGCATGTAGCATTGGCTATGGAGTAGGAAATAAAAACCTCTACCACAAGATTGTTCAAATTTAGCGGTTAAATATTGTTCAAATTATGACCCCGGGTCAAAATTGACCCTGCACCGGGGGTCACTTAGTTTTGCATAGGCTTATATAGGGAAAACTTTAAAAATCTTTTTCTCTGAAACCACAAGGCCTAGAGCTTAGATATTTGGCATGTAACATTGCCTAGTAGACCTCTACCAAGATTGTTCAAATTATGCCCCTGGGGTCAAAATTGACCTTGCCCGGATGGGGGGATCATTTGTTTTACAAAAGCGCATATAGGAAAAGCTTATTTGGTATATAACATTATCTAGTGATCTTCCACCAGGCAAGTGGACTTGTACCAAGGTGAGCGATATAGGGCCATCTTGGCCCTCTTGTTTTAGAAAGTCAAATATCTTGAATACTATCAAAGGTATTGACTTGAAACTCAAACTATATGTCTACCATCAACATCTACACCTGAGGAAACAATCCCCATAACTCTGTTTTGATTTTCGACAGATTTATGCCCCTTTTAACTTAGAATTTTGGTTAAAGTTTTTTATAAATTCAAATATCTTGACTACTATCAAAGGTATTGACTTAAAACTCAAACTATATGTCTACCATCAACATCTACACCTGAGGAAATAATCCCCATAACTCTGTTTTGACTTTTGACAGATTTATGCCCCTTTTTAACTTAGAATTTTTGGTAAAAGTTTTTTGTAAATTCAAATATCTTGAATACTAGGTATTGACTTGAAACTCAAAATATATGTTTACCATCAATATCTACACCTGAGGAAACAATCCCCAAAGCTCTGTTTTGATTTTTGACAGATTTATATCCCTTTTTAACTTAGAATTTTTTGTAAAAGATTTATAAAGTCAAATATCTTGAATACTATCAAAAGTATTGACTTGAAACTCAAAGTATGTGTCAACCATCAACATCTACGCCTGAGGAAACAATCCCCATAATTCTGTTTTGATTTTTGATAGATTTGTATCCTTTTTTAACTTGAATTTTTGGTTAAAGATAGAAATAAAGTCAAATATCTTGAATACTATCAAAAGTATTGACTTGAAACTCAAACTATATGTCTACCATCAACAACTACGCCTGAGGAAACAATCCCCATAACTCTGTTTTGATTTTTGATAGATTTGTGTCCCTTTTTAACTTTGAATTTTTTGTTAAAGATAGAATACTATCGTATTGACTTGAATTAAAATGTATGTTTACTGTCAACATCTTCACCAATGTTTTTGATTTTTGACATATTTATGCCCTTTTTAACTTAGAATTTTGTCACAGTTTTTACCAGACTAAAATGGAAATACTCAAAATGGCTTTCTTTTGAAATGTCATAGAATAATTATGCAGCATACAGCAGTCATGCTTTTTTAATTCTATACATATCAATTTTGAATAGTTACAAAATTATTCATGATCAAATATACAAGGTCATGTATTTATTTGAAATTATCTCCCCCATCTCCCTCCAGTTGGCTTGCAGAATCCAGAGTAAGGCTTTGAATGCAATGTACATTTACAAAGGTCTTTGAACAAGTTTCATATCTTTGACCTTAATTCTTATAGACATTTACACAATACTCCTGTTCTTAGACAAAAACCCCATTTTACCAACAAGCTTTCGAATAGTCAAGCGTGCTGTCATGTGACAGCTCTTGTTGACTTAGAAACTCAGTTAAAATTTTCATTCTTGTCCACTTGTTGAATTAACCATTTGAGATATTTCTTTTAAAGTTGGAGTACTTATGAACCATCATGAGACCTATCTGTAAGCAAGAGAAAATAACTCTATGAAAATGTTTCTTGATTTGTACTTAGAATTCCTAGTTAAAGTCTTGTGTGCCCTTAACTGTCAAAGTTTTGTTTTATTGGCAAGCACTAAAAAAGTCGAGCGCGCTGTCCTACTGACAGCTCTTGTTTGAAGTCTTCCTAGAGTGAAAAGTTTTATTAAAACAACCTTGTTTTTGACAGATGGGTTCAGTTACTGTCTCGTTACCTAAGACTCGACCAAGATCTCGTGCTGACACAGAAAGTAGTTCCACAACCGCACAAACATCAACAGTTAACAGTAAGAAGAAATCAGAAAACTTGAATGCAGGTTTACCACAGCTAAACAAAGCAAAGAAAATGGACTTTAAGAAGATGAAAAAACAGAGGAGAAGAAGAGGTTAGATTGGTTTGAAAAACATTATTTGCTTTAGTTGATAGTTATGCCCCACATCGAAGATGGAGGGGTAAATTGGTTTGCACATGTCGGTCTGTCTGTAGGTAGACCAAACCTTGCCTGATCAATAATTAGAAAAATGGTTTGGACTAGGTACTTCAGACTTGGTAGGTTTGCTAGGCAGGACATTGAAGAAAAGTACAGCCCAAGTACCATAACCCTATATTGCCTTATTTGTGAATTAGCTCCATTTCGTTTGTGTAAATTTTCTGTCCGATAACCTTGCTTCAATATGCAATGATTATATACCAAACTTTGAATAGGGTAATTTTGGCAATGGCTAGTTGTGCAATGCTCAAGAACCATTGGTCACCTACGACTGACAGCTCTGGTTTTTCATTAGCTCACCTGGCTTAGACTCCATTGTACAATATGGTACCATAACCTGACAGTACTGTGTAGGAGTGGCTTAGACTCCATTGTACAATATGGTGCCATAACCTGACAGTGCTGTGTAGGAGTGGCTTCGACTCCACTGTACAAATGGTACCATAACCTGACAGTGCTGTGTAGGAGTGCTTTAGACTCCACTGTACCATATGGTGCCATAACCTGACAGTGCTGTGTAGGAGTGGCTTCGACTCCACTGTACAGTATGGTACCATAACCTGACAGTGCTGTGTAGGAGTGCCTTAGACTCCACTGTACAAATGGTACCATAACCTGACAGTGCTGTGTAGGAGTGCCTTAGACTCCACTGTACCATATGGTGCCATAACCTGACAGTGCTGTGTAGGAGTGGCTTAGACTCCACTGTACCATATGGTACCGTCATCTGACAGTGCTGTGTAGGAGTGCCTTAGACTCCACTGTACCATATGGTACCATCACCTGACAGTGCTGTGTAGGAGTGCCTTAGACTCCACTGTACCATATGGTACCATCACCTGACAGTGCTGTGTAGGAGTGCCTTAGACTTCACTGTACCATATGGTACCATCACCTGACAGTGCTGTGTAGGAGTGCCTTAGACTCCACTGTACCATATGGTACCATCACCTGACAGTGCTGTGTAGGAGTGGCTTAGACTCCACTGTACCATATGGTACCATCACCTGACAGTGCTGTGTAGGAGTGCCTTAGACTCCACTGTACCATATGGTACCATCACCTGACAGTGCTGTGTAGGAGTGGCTTAGACTCCACTGTACCATATGGTACCATCACCTGACAGTGCTGTGTAGGAGTGGCTTAGACTCCACTGTACCATATGGTACCATCACCTGACAGTGCTGTGTAGGAGTGCCTTAGACTCCACTGTACCATATGGTTCCATCATACTAACTCAGGTAACATAAGCTTAAAAATAGCTCTTGACCGACCTAGTCATCATCAAAATTTTTAAAGTGTTTCCTTTCATGATATCTGTGTCGTGTTCTAAGCTGGGCTACAAGAAGTTAAAACTAGTTCATTTAAAATCAAAAGATAACCTTGTGAACAATGTCATAATTATTTTTGTGCCCCCTAAGGGGGCATATTAAAATTGCACAGTTCGTCCCTTTGTCCGCCCCAACAATTTGTTCATTCCGTGGTCATTTATTCCACCTAAGTTTAGGGTAGTAGTGTGTACTGTGGTCATTTACTCTACTTTGCTTTAGAGCTAAGTGGTAACCCCTTGTCCGAAAAATACAACGGAAAATACCACCTAAGGAAATGCTTGGGTGTCTGTCTGTCTGTCTGTCTGGGTCCAAAAAGATGGGTTCAAGTGGCTATGTCAACAATAGGTAACAGTATAGTCTCTTTGATTACATTGCTGTAACTTTGTCATGATCAAAGAGATTTTAAATTAAATGGCAAAAATGTTCAGCTCACCAGGATGACATGTCAGATGGAAGACCCACGTCCCCTCCTCAAAGGGTAAGGTCACACATACAGTTTTAAGGTAGTGGAAACCTGTATTCATGGTAAATCTGTTATGCATTGAAAGATTTTAAAATTACATGGCACAATTATTGATCACATGGAGATACCCGGTTGCGTGGTGTCTTAAGCTTGCCAGGTTAGATTAAAGAAAAAACAGTTGTCGGCACCTTAAAGAGTTCTCTTTCATTATGCTCCCTTCGAAGAAGAGGGGTATATTGATTTGCAGATGCCGGTCCGACCACCAGTCTGTCTGTCCGTCCGTCCGTCTGTCCGTCTGTCTACCAACTGGTTTTCAGATGATAACTCAAGAATGCTTCGGCCTAGGATCCTGAAACTTGATGTGGAGGTATGTCATGACCAGCAGAGGACCCCTATTGTTTTTAGGTCAGTATGTCAAAGGTCAAGGTCGCAGTGACCTGGAATAGTAAAACAGTTTCCAGATGATAACTTGAAAATGTTTGGACCTAGCATCTTCAAACTTGATGTAGAGGTTTGTCTTGACCAGCAGATGACCCCTAATGATTTTGAGGTCAGTAGGTCAAACTTCAAGATCACAGTGACCCGTAATTGTAAAACAGTTTCTGAACAATAATACGAGAAAGCTTGGGCCTAACATCTGGAAAATTGATGTGGAGGTTGGTCATAACCGGTAGAGGGCCGTAATGGTTTTGAGATTAGAAGGTCAAAGTTCAAGGTTACAGTGACCCAGAATTGTAGAATGGTTTCCGCTCAACAATTGAAGTTAGGAGTGACCAATTGCAATGAAATTTGGTCTGTAGGTAGTTTGTGGGGAGAGGAAGCTTGGGTTGCACTTGGGGTCACTAAGATCAAGGTCAAAGTCACTGTTACTAAAAATAGAAAAATGGTTTTCGCTTAATAGCATGAGTTAGGAGCGACACATTGCAATGAAACTTGGTATGTAGGTAGCTTGCATGGAGAGGAAGATATTTAAATATGTTATTTGAAATTTGAATATTGTTTTAAGCAATAATTTTTCATTTTTTTTTATGAGGAGGGGGGGCAAGGTCACTGTTAGTAAAAATAGATTTTTTTTTCGAATTTTTTTGTATCATTATAAAAATGTTTACGCCCCAAAAAAATTTTTAGGTCAAGGTCACTACTAAAAAGTTTTTTTTTTTTAGTTTAAAATGTTTTTAGCAAAAAAAAATTTAGGGGTCAAGGTCACTGTTACTAAAAATAGATTTTTTTATTATGAAATTGTTTTATGCAAAAAAAAAAAAAAAATTTAGGTCAAGGTTACTACTAAAAATAGATTTTTTTCAATTTTTTTTTGTAGTTTTAAATTGTTTTAAGCAAAAAGGGTCAAGAACACAGTTACTAAAAATACTTTTTTTCCATTTCTTTTTTAGCTCACCTGGCACAAAGTGCCAGAGTGAGCTATTAGGATCGCATTCCGTCCGACGTCCGAATAATCAAACTCGATCCGACCACACCATTTTCTTCAAATGACATCTCCTCTGAAACCACTGGGCCAATGTTGATGAGACTTTGCAGGGATGTTCCTTGCAAAAAGCTCTATCAAAGTTGTTCAAAGAATTTCACAATTCCATGCAGAGACTTTGGTTGCTATGGCAACAAATAAGAAAAACCTTTAAAAATCTTCTTCTCTGAAACCACAAGGCCTAGAGCTTAGATATTTGGCATGTAGCATTGTCTAGTGGACCTCTACCAAGATTGTTCAAATTATGACCCCGGTCAAAATTGACTGCAGGGGCGTTGCAAAGTGGGCACTTAGTTTTGCATAGGCATATATAGGGAAAACTTTAAAAATCTTCTCCTCTGAAACCACAAGGCCTAGAGCTTAGATATTTGGCATGTAGCATTGTCTAGTGGACCTCTACCAAGATTGTTCAAATTATGACCCCGCGGTGTCAAAATTGACCCCTTGGGGTAGTGGTCACTTAGTTTTGCATAGGAATATTCGAAGATTGTTCAAATTATGACCCTCTGATCAAAAATGACCTCGCCGGGGGTTTCACTTAGTTTTACATAGGCTTATATAGTAAAAACTTTAAAACTAGCTTCTTCTCATTGAAATAGCCACAAGGCCTAGAGCTTAGTTAATTGGCATGTAGCATTGGCTAGTGGACCTCTACCAAGATTGTTCAAATTATGACCCCTGGGCATAAAACTGACCCCGCACCTTGGGGTCACTTAGTTTTACAATAGGCTTATATCGGGAAAACTTTAAAAAAAAATTCTCTGAAACCACAAGGCCTAGAGCTTAGATATTTGGCATGTAGCATTGGCCTAGTAGACCTCTTCAAAGTTTGTTCAAATTATGCCCCTGGGGTCAAAATTGACCTTGCCAGGGGGCGTATATAGGAGAAACTTATTTGGTATATAACATTATCTAGTGATCTTCCACCAGGCAAGTGGACTTGTACCAAGGTGAGCGATATAGGGCCATCTTGGCCCTCTTGTTTAGTTTTTAATTGTTTTTTTTTTTTGCAAAAAACATTTATTTTAGAGGTCAAGGTCACTTAGTAAAAATATATATTTTTTTAGAATGTTTTATTTTCTTTTTAAAAAATTTTTTTTCATGCTGATTTCATGAATTTCACACTGACTTTTACTTTAAAAACTGTTCCTTTCATTTTACAACTTTTGTGTCAAGGGGTGCATACGTGCTTTACAAACAGCTCTTGTTATGTTATCAACTGACCTAGAAGTTTATCTCATTTGGACCTTTAATCCCCCAGAATATTTAAATGCGTGCTGTAAACAGTTCAGGATTACTTTATGATTGTATTTTGGTGAATATTCTGTCAGATTGAACAAAGTGTTTCTGGTTAAAACTTTATTACATTGACATGGCAGTATCGGGACGTAAAATATCAGACTTCCAAGACGCACTATCTCAGGGCTCTGCTGATGTCTGCACTGAGATATCTTCCATCCACAAGGAGAAAATTATTGAGTTTTTCTGCATCAAGCATGAGGCATTTGGTTGTTCTGTTTGTATTATTATGAACCATAGGAACTGTGACCTGGACTATATACCAGATAAATGTGTGGGTATAGGGGACGGTGTGGAGTATGGGGAGATCATGCAGAAACTTGAAGAGAAAATAAAAGAAGCTGATGCTGTCATGAATAAAGCTGCAGTTAAAGATAAAGAGATAGAGGATAGCCATGCCATTGTTATGAAAGAGTTTGTCAAATTTAGAAAAGAAATAGAGGATCACTTGAATTCAAGCCAAAATAAGATTGAGGCAGATGCCAGCAAAAAGAAGGCAACAAGTAAACAAGAATTACAAGGAGTTCTGACAGATTGTACAAAATACACTTCAGACATAAAGAAACTGCATTCAAGTTTGCAAAACAATAAAGCAACAAATCAAAATGGTAAATTATTTATGGATTTCAAACGAGCACAATCTAAACTCCAATCGGAGGAAATGCAACAAGCAGAAATGTCATTGGAGAAGACGGATGCCCATTTTAAATTTGAGCGTAACAAAGAACTAGAGAGGATACTGTCAGTAGAAAATTTTGGAAATCTGATTAGACCAGTGACATCTGGTGCTGCACCTCCCAGCACTGCTGCCACACCAATAAAGAAGAGAACATTTAAAAGTCTCGCATCTAAAACAACTGCAACTATGAAAACTTATACTGATGAAAAATGCCCTAATATAACAAGTTGTGTTGCCTTGTCCATAAAGAGGCTAGTGCTAGCAGATTTTGAAAATCAAAAACTAAAAGTTGTGAATACTGAGAATAATGTTATAATGGAGGAGAAGAAGCTTGATACTGGACCATATGACATTGCAGTACTTCCAGGAGATTGCATTGCTGTGACATTGCCAGGCAAGACAGAGATCCTTCTAATGACAACATCTGGTAAACTATCAACCTACCACAGTTTTGCAGTTGAAGGAAAATGCAGAAGTGTAACCTATCATCAAGACTGTCTCTATGTGTTGTCCTGGTATGAAGATCATGTTCATGTACTAGATTTGAAAGGGAATGTCAAGGCTTCAATCCCACTGAAAAAGTCAAGAGTTTTCTTTTATCCATACTACTTAGTGCTGAGTCAGGATCACAAACTTCTATATGTCAGTGACTATCATAAAAAGTATGTAGTAAGTGTAACATTAGAGGGTAAAGTATCTGCTGTGTACAAGGACAAGGATCTAGATGGACCTATGGGGATGTTGGTGTTAGATGATGGATCATTGCTCGTATGCTGCTATAAAAACCACACCATTCATCATGTATCAGCAGATTTAAAACAAGGGGACAGTGATGGATGGTTTGAGATTTCCACAGGCTATATGTTACAGTGCTGACAGAAGTCAGATCTATGTTGGTAGTTATAATAATAAGTATCAGCTTTTTTTTTTTTTTTTTGTTTTTTTTTTTTTTTGTTTTTTTGGGGGGGGGGGTGTGGGGGGGGGGGGGGGGGGGGGTGTGGGGGTGTGTGGTGTGTTTTTGGGTTTTTTTTTTGTTTTGTTTTTTTTTTTTTTTTTTTTTTTTTTTTTTTTTTTTTTTTTTTTTTTTTTTTTTTTTTTTTTTTTTTTTTTTTTTTTTTTTTTTTTTTTTTTTTTTTTTTTTTTTTTTTTTTTTTTTTTTTTTTTTTTTTTTTTTTTTATTTTTTTTTTTTTTTTTTTTTTTTTTTTTTTTTTTTAATTTAGGGGGGGGGGGGGGGGGGGGGGGGGGGGAAATAAAAATAAAAAATTAAAAAAAAAAAAAAAAAAAAATTTTTTTTTTTTTTTTTTTTTTTTTGGGGGGGGGTTTTTTTTTTTTTTTTTTTTTTTTTTTTTTTTTTTTTTTTTTTTTTTTTTTGGGGGTTTTTTTTATAAAAAAATTTATTTTAAAAAAAAAAAAAAAAAAAAATTTAAAAAAAAAAAAAAATGCAAGTCGTTTTTTGATATACAATATAACAGTTAGTATATATATGCATGAGTTAGAGAACTGTGATCATTAAAACGTATAGAGTATGTTCTTACTACCTCTTAGACAGGTTAAATTACTGTCACATGTACATACCATATTTATTTAGAGTACATTATGTATGTTTGTTACAGATAACCTACCTTATCTGTATTGTACTAGGTAGTACATGGCTGATCTTTCTACACAATGTATGTAGATTGTCACATTAATGTTATGCTATAAAACTTACAAATATCTGACACAGAGGTATATTCAGATAATGATTTGATTTGTCTTCAATATTAAATAATAGCGTATACATGCTTTGACTGCTGACTTTAAAGATGAGTTCAGTCAATGTTGTTTGTATTCACTGATTTCATTCTCACTTCTAAAATGTGTTTTAAGTACAAAGAACTTACTGCAGTTGTCAGAGTAAAATACAGGTATTCAAACCCACATCAGATTAGAACAATGAATTTAACATCATCTGAAAAAAGAATTACCCAAGAAAATAGCAGATTTGATGTTTTTATTATAAAAACGTTTAGTTAAATAAAGTTACATATGCTATAGATTTAAAATGTTACAGTGAGGTTAAAGACACAGCATTATAGTTTTCTCATCAAAAGTCAAATAGATATAATATATTGTATACATGTTCTGATCTTAATTATGTAAATTTTTCATGATTCTGTTTTTGAACTAGAAAATATTACATTTGATTACATAATTACTTTGCCAAAATTTCTGTTTTATGCATGTGTAATATTTGATATTTTCATTTGTATACATCAAAGACGGAGCAGTACAAGAAGCGTTTTGTAAAGGTGTTATTAATATCTGGTGATATTTGACTTTGGAAATTTCTACTTGGATCCTTGGTTGTCCTTTCCACCAGGCTTGGTGCTTCTAAACGTTTCTAATCATGCTCAAATATTAAAGTTATATGTATTCCATAACAATAATCAGAAGTTCTGTTCTTGAACTTACGTATCTTTATATTAAACCCAACTGTGTAAATAGATTATAACTTGACTAAATACTACTTGTGCTGAGCATAAGATTGTGGTCAATAAACTTTCATAAACATGGTTTCATCTGCTGTTTCTCAAAGGTTACAATGCATATTTAATCTTGCCGTGGACTTAAATTCATTAGTAATCATTGCTTGTTGAGATAAACTATTACATATAAGCAAGTTTATTGTTGTTTAGGTGAATTTGTAAAAACCAGCCATCTGGCTCTTCATGTCCCAGAGAGTCTGTTACAGTTAAATGTACTTGTTTTGTGCACCCATCTGCTTTAATGGCAACTTCTAATTTCTGTGCTGCCAAATTGGAAAAGCTTTAAATGAATGTTCTTACTAAGATTTCACCACACTTTCCTTTTGTATATCACCATACTTGTAAATGTCCGTAGTACAGACATATTGTCATATAGATGAATAAAAAATATCTTTTAAATGGCATCACTGAGCTTAGTTTGTAACATCCTTGCATCGACCCATTTCAAAGTTAGAAATATTCTTGATTCACTGCACACAAGAGCCACTATAAAATTGAAAACAATCTCTGAATGGCTTCTTCTCAGAGACCATTTGATGGATTGTCATTGAACTTGCTCCGTAGCATCCTTAAAATAGCCCAATTAAGGAAAGCTGAACTACTTTTTATTCACTGCACACCGAGGCCATTGCTACCAAAGTTAAGAAAATAATCTTTAAAATGCTTATAATTAGCCAAAGGATGGAATTTGCCCTGTAGCATCTTTTAAACATTGACATATTTCAGAAAAAAAGAAATGCTACTTGTTCACTTTTAATAGGGCCTGGGCTAATTGAAAAATGACTTTCAAAGCCTTCTTTAAATTAAATCATGGAAGTAAATGTCTCCTTTACAGTACTTCAAAGGACTGAAATGATTAAGATTGCTTATAGTCCCCGACCGACCCTAGGATATCCTAGGTGAAACTGCCAAGACCCATGACAGGTGCAGGTTGAAGACACAGATACAGATTCAATTGATTCCGGGGATTCATTACAAATTGTCCCCTTGGTTCTTTAATATGCCCGGTGTACATCACTGATACACGTGAGACTACCTACGGGTTTCTAACCAGTTCCTCTAGATGGATGGGAAACACTGAAAAATAGGAATGGCATCGAGTACCCTGTCAACCAGTTACTCTATAAAACGTCTGAGTTCTCGGTCAGCAAAATGTTTATCGAGTACTTGAAAAGATAAGATTGAAAAAATCACCTCATAAAGTTATAAATCATCGCTATCTGATTCTTCAAATAAACAGTCTTAACTTTCTATTATTATAATTTGGTGTCGTTATCCAAACATACCAGTTAAACTCTGCTTTATCGTGGAGTGAGTTATTAAAATGCAATCGACCATTATACATTATAGAACTCTGAAAACCATGTAATCTGTGTGTATGAATGTTCAGATAACATTCAACATTCAGATACTGGAAATAAGACCTGTGAAAGAAGTGAAACGAGGCGCAATTGATATGATTAACCTTTTTGGCCACTGTTTCAGTCTGTTAACAGACCAAATGTATACATACAACTGGACATAGTACCCTTATTGTAATAACTGTCATATGGTATTATTTTGTTATTTTTTCAGATCGTGTAGCTGGTGAACTTTCTGATGCATTGTCGTCTGCTTTTACATTAGGGGATAAGGGTCCTGAAGACAATGCTGAAGATTCTTACAGATTTGAAGAACACTTCTGAACCAAGTTAAAGGACATTTACATAGATTATTAGTCTGTGAGCGGACCTGGTCAGTGTTTTGGCAATTCATGCAGATCATTCAAGATGTTATTCGACAGAATTTGAATAGTATGATGTAAAATCAGGTTTAAACAGATTACAAAATGACGGTTGTTTGAATTTTTTCAATGTTTTTTTGTTTGAAGATCGAACAAGTAAATTATAATGTACCTTTACAAATCTGTGTTTTTGTTTTTGGTTTGTCCATTTTAAGAGGTTTAAATGCAGTTAATGTCACTTTCTTGGTTTTTGTTGAACCATTTATAAAAGGTGTTAAACTCACAATGAGATTTCCCTCTCTGTTGATCTTAACTACTGAATGCTTTTATTGACCAGTCTCATGCACCCATTTTGCATTGTAAATGACCTAATTCAGTCAATTCTAGTAGTGGATGTAAAAATAAACTAGTAGTCCCCAAAGATTGTCAGGAGCTATAGGCTTGCTTGAACATGTCCATACGTCAGATAATTATCCTGCCTACTGACAATTTGTGTCGGTACTGTAACATCTATAATCATGGACAGTTTGTAAAATTACTTCACACAGTTTTTGACTATTTTGAACATGTAGATGGCTGTCTCAAAGGTCAAACGTAGTGTTATGTACCAGTACATTCAGATGTAACTTTTACATGCATAAACTGACTTTGAAATGCTATCCGTACCTACGGTGCTACCTTTTTAAGGTCAAGGACACACTTGGGGCTCAAAGGTGATTTAGGGTCATGTTGTATTTTGAAGCTGGACTGTAACTTATTTTTAAATTACTTCTTACAGTTGTTGCGAATACTTTTCCTGCAAAAGGCCATTGTCATGCATCAGATTCACACGTCAGAAGACTCTGGGTTGGCTCTGGATATTTTAAAGTTGTCGCCAACACTTTCGCCAACTGGTAAAAAGAGGTGCAAATGGAGCCATCCTAGGTGCCAAAATGTAATCCCAGATTAAGAAATTCATGTAGTAATCTAAATGTTCATTTATTCAATAATCACCTAAAAACTGATGCGGCTTGTACCTGCGGACATGCAATTGAAGACATCGAAGACTATTTTTTCAGATGTCCAATATTTTCATTTCAAAGAAGAAAACTTTTTACTATGACGAGACAATTTCACACATTTTGCGCCCGAACTCTATTGTTTGGTAAAGACAGCTTAAGCGATGACGAAAACACATGTTAAGAATTTATTCGTGACACCGGAAGCTTTTTAGTATGTCGCAATATTTGTAGTGCAACACAACTAACAGGAAACTTACATATAAGTACATGTATTTCATTGTTTCTCAGGGACAAGAACTCAAATTTTCTCATTTTTTCTGTTTTCTATTCAACCATGTTCATAATAGTTAAACACAATTTTTTGTAACAACTATTTATATCATTTTTCTCAAAATTAACTTTAATTAAAAAAATACTGAATTTCAAATATTAAAATGATAAATACATTTATTGCTAAACTGTTAATTTATATGTCACCAATTGTGTGTAATATTAGTTTCTTTCATGAACACGAGGTTCAGATGGAAATATCAGTCACCGAGGGTAACTGTTTTGCCGAGTTCCCGCGAAACAGTTACGCGAAGTGACGTATATTTCCATCTGAACCAAGTATCTCATGGCAGAAACATTTTCTTGCATACCGTCTTGCACTACAGAGGAAATATACATAGAAAAACGTATAGATTACGGAGCGTTAAAAGTGTTCACTGGTTACAACTGTTAAAATCTTTTATTATGCAACTGCCATGACGACGACCCGATAATGCCTGTCCTGATATCACGTTTTAGGCCCCGCCCACTTTAGACATTAAGTGAGATTTATGAAATAATATCTAGGCTATTGTGGATTTCTTACACGCTACACAATAAATTAACTTTTTGGTAGCTACTTAAGACTACAGTACAGAGGTGCGTTTCATTAAAATTTCTGGGAATACAAGCAAACCGCACATCACATAAAATCGAAAAATGACTGCAGAATTTTTATTTTTGTATTAAATATAGTGTTGTGGGTATTCATTTTCTTAGTTAGATCATTATCAATCCATCTATAGTAATTTCGAAGCGATTTTCGAGAAAAAGTTGATTTCATTTTTTTCACCCCCTTCCTTTTTTCACAATAACGAATAGCTTGAATGATATGAGCTGAAACGTTAGAAAGCCACCTCTAAAACTTGTACAAATGCTTTTAGGTATGTTTTAATGTTCAGCATTTCCTATAAAGCAAAACATTAACATGATTAACGGTGCTGGATTTAAAACGCCGATTTAAATCGTTGATGACGTCATAAACACAACGTTAATAACTTAATTTACATCTTTGATTTTAATTGTGAAAAGGGAAAATTGAAGACAGCTGCATAATAAATAGAATACAAGGTTACTGTCTTTTGATAACAGTCAGGGGCGTAGCTAGACCTATTTGTAATGTACGCACAGATTATGCTGGGGCATAGCCCTGGCCAGGGGTCCAGGTGGCCGGAGGCCCTCGGAAGCTATGAGGTTTTAGCAATGTCTGAACGATTCAGATACGTTTCCAAAGAACCTATGTATCTATTGTAGACGAAACAAAAGATGATATGAAATGAAATAACAAAACTGTCAAACTTTGAAAAGTTCTCTCGCCTAGTCTGTGTCGCGTGAAAACTGTTTTAATTTATAAAACATGGCCCTTATACAAAATATCTAGAAGCCCGCCCCCCTACTAGTAACTGTTAGTGTGACCATCCATCGTTTTATGAATTGTTATTAATGTTAAGGGATATAAACATGAAGAAAGAGTTAAAACCTATCACGGCGTTTATTAAATAATTTTAAAACATTCTGATACAGACCTATATACATGTCCGTGATTCTAAGCATATATGATCTTGCATGTACTGAAAACGTAAGGCCAAACGTTCGATTCTTTCTCAGTTTAGTGAATTTGTTGTTCACAAGTCTATTACGCCTGTAGTCAGGCAGGCTCTCTGGTACGTCTTCAAACGTCTCGTGCTATTATTACTGACGATGTACGCAGAGTTCTAAAGTGTATTTTGATTATCTTCGCGTTGATGTTTTGATCTGTGGTTGCTACAGCAGACAGTGACTTAGAACTGCTTATATAATTAGATGTTTCATTTTTACCGCCAAACAGATAGCAAGGAGACCAGTCAACATGAACACCTTAACCATTACATGTCATGTTGATATTCATGATTTCAGTTTGGTGCGTAACATCTTGGAAACATTTCGAATCCGTTTCTATCCTCGTGGAACCGGTGCGTTAAGACATTGATATACAATAGGTCATTAATATTACAATGCGATCTAGAATGCCGGATTTGCTCGAGTCGAGTCGTGTATATCGTGCGTGTAACGTGTGTATAACGTGTGTGCGTTCATCGTGTATTTTGTCAATCGTATATCGTGTATCATATCGTATCATTCATCGTGCAACGTGCCAGCCATATACTTATACACGATATACTATGTACGATACACGATTCCCGGTGCACGATAGGCCTTTACGGTAAACGATTCGATGTTTTTTCACTCGTGATTTGTTTTACTAAGCGTGTACATCTCCGCAAAACAAATTAAGTGCTGACTTCACATTGTATTATTTTTCATTCGTCAGTGCAATACGGACAATAATGACTTCCGGGACAGGAGGAAGAGAGTTTACACATGAAATCGGAAATTAAATAATATTTTATTGACGGAAAGGATATATTTTTTTTCAGTATCTAAACTGGCGTTATCACGGCATAATCTTACGTGCAGTAGACAATGTATAAGGAAATTTATTGGGAATTATAACAGGACAGGGAACATAAAACTACTTTAGGTTAACCATTGAAAATTTATGAGGTATATAAAAATAATATGACGAATCATCAATAGTTTTTCACATTCAGTTAAAGTCCGATCAAAAATAATAAAATAATGTACAGTACCTTATAAAAATTACATCTTGTTTAGGGTTATCCTAGTAATCGTTATAAAAAATAATCGCCACACAAATTAACTTAAAAACTATGAATGATTTATTGAAAAGATAATTATTTTGACTGTCAAAAAGACAAACGGACAGTGTAGTGGCGCTTTAAAGAAACGTGTTGAAAGCAATTAACTTCCGCCCATTTTCTTGCACCTCAGAATCAATATTAAAATTCAATTTTGACACTTACTGTAAATTATTTCGCACCTAGATAAACTGTGGAATTTGAAACTTTCCGAAGTCTTTTTTCTTTTGTGTAGGTGCGAAACCTGTAATTAATTGGTATTATTTGTTTGGTCCCATTAACGGTATAAGAACAACAAATCGTGAAAGAGAACTAAAACAAACATATTTGGTGAAAAAACAAATGAAAATTTAAGTAAATTGTAAAAAGGCCAAAGTAATCGTATAACGTGTACTCCGTCTATCGTGTAGCGTGCAACATGCGCCTCGTATATCGAGTATCGTTCTAAGTCGTGTACCGTGTAATTACCGTTCGTGTAACGTGCGTGTTTCGTGCGTGTATCGTGCGTTCCGTGTGACAACTGTTACGTTCCGACTACAGTATACGAGTGCGCAACACGAGTATGATCCGACCGCGACGAGAGTCAATCCGGTTTCTGGATCACATTACTATGATAATGACCCTTTTATGATAATACCTTTGGGTACTTGCCCACACAAATGCCCTTTATTTTAAATGACGTTTAAGCATAAAATAGTTAAAAGTTAAATTCTAATTAGCACGAAATAGGTGTTGCATGCGTCGTCATTCCATATTCTAGCATAAAATGTGCTGTTTTTGCCCATTTTGATGGTGTATTAACAAATGAAAAAACGTGTGCTAACGGAGAGATTCACGCGCTGTTATAACCCGTTTTCATTTAACATGAGCATTAACAGGGTCATTGGCCATTGTAAACAATGGACCTGTCTCCCATACGGCGACAACAGTGCCGGGCTTAAACACTGCTGTCGACGGCATAAATATGACGTAAACAACACGGACGTTGTCCCGCGCATTATTGAACGTTGTACCAGTAAGAGCGTTTCATTTTTATTTTCATGATTTTTTAATGCTATTTATGCTAGAAAAGCATTAACGAACGTTTTTTTGTGTGTTATAACACCTGCAGAAACCCTCTGCGAGGAAATCTGGCCTTCTTTAATCAGTTTAGTCCGTTTTGACAGATCTGACAATTTCAAGTAGGACACAATGGGTAGTCGAGATTCATTGTTCCATACTCGGGTACCCGCGTACATATGTAGGATATGTTAGTCCTTTGAGAAAATTATACGTTCTTAAGACTGCAGGATTTCATTAAAATGAAGTTCCATATAGTTCTACTTGAGCGAGCGAAACGAGCGATGAATGTTTGAGCATTTTAAGGCCTTTTTTGCGAAAACAAACAGGTACGATCCGGATCTTTCGCTTGTGACTCGCACACTCCTCACCCTTTCATTTTTATTGCATTTTCGGGACATTTAAATTTCGATCTTTGCTGGCGATGTATACGCACGTGCGTATTGTGCGTAACGGCAGCTACGCCCCTGACAGTTGTTATCGAACTCGGATGAATATCGACCAGAAAGCCTCGGCAAGCCTCGGCTTCCCTGGCCGATATCATCCTCGTCCGATATCAACTGTTATCAAAAGACAGTAACCTTATATTCTCTATATCCCGTTAGTTCGCCTCGAGATATGCTGGTAATTTCAAATGTGATAGAACGTCATTGTTAGATAATTGCCTTCTCAACACACATTCTGTAATCACATGACTTATGTTTACAAACGAAAGGAAGTCAAAGCAGTCAAAGGAAGTTCATCCCGGCCACTAGTATTTGTCAGAGGGAGGGCACCAAAGCTTCTGTTGATCGGGGAAAATACATCCCAGCCCCTATTAATCAAGGGGAGCATATCTCAGCTCCTATTAATGAGGGAGATTACACCCCAGCCCCTATTACTCAGCGGGAGCACACCCTAGCTCCCATTAATCATGATGACACCAAAGCTCAATTAATAGGGGATTACTTCCCAGCCCCTATTACTCAGGGGGAGCACAGCCTAGCTCCTATTAATGAGGAATACATCCCAGCTCCCATTAATCAGGATGACACCAAAGCTCCTATTAATCAGGGGGAGTACACCCCAGCCCCGGAGCACAACATATTTTCGATTACGCGTAAATTACGATAAGGACCTTTTTTGCTTGGCGCGGCTCATATATATCTTCCTATATGAGATACATCTCCTTACATCTAAACTGTACGTTCAGCCTTTAGTTTGTGCCCAAACACAAAAATAGCTCAAAACGACGAAATATTTACATGACTGTCCGAATATAAGCGATTATTTATTTTAGCTAATAGATTTATCAGTTATGTCAAGGTCTTTCAAATACTATTTGAAAGACCTTGGTTATGTCAAATGTGAATTGTAACACATTTACTTAAACAATAAATACCTGTTTACTAACATAATTGTAGGGGTAGTTACTCCAGACTTCATACCAATGGCAAAAGAAATATTCGCAAGAGTTCTCGTTCGGGGGTTTAGGTAAAGGGTACCAATATTATTGGTGCCCGTTTTGGTTGATTTATGCAGTCGCAGGGTATAAGTATTATTGGTTCCCTTTCTATTTCATTCTTACAAGTTGCATTCGTCATTATGCTTACTGCTATTATGTATAAATATATACACAAACACAGTAGTCAGTGAAAGTAAACGTAATCACAAAGCGTATGTACACATAGACACTTAGTATTAATTAATGCGTATGTACTTTTCAGTCTAACGTAGGCAATTATCATTAAGCAATGAATGGAAAGCAACTAAAAGTTGTACGCATACACGATGCAGTACTCAATTATAAGTAGGCACAAATCAATTGCACAATGGCACTTGCCATTTAGACAAATGCAGTAATCATTTCTCCAGTTTTAAGCATAGAGCATATCAAAAAGAAACATGTAATATCAGATGGACAAATACACACGTAACAATGCAAGATGGGATGTCAGAAGGCTCAATGTAATTTTTGCATCAAAACTGTTCCATAGAAATACGCGAGCGATTGTTCCGTTTTGCAAGATTTTATAGCAAATGGAGATAACAGAGTTATTCTAAGTCTCTTTACAAAAAGAAGTAAATCTGTCAAAACAGAACATGTAGGGGATATTGCGATGGAAAGCATTCCAAAATTTCTGCAAGGGGAAATAGCGCGTATGAAAGCCCAGTTAGGAGAATTAGTGGCCGACATTCGAGAGCTTAAGAAACAACGAGTACACGGTATGGACAATCTCCGACATTTGCAAAGCAAACACATGCAAGATGAAGCTAGATTTCAATTAATTGAGTTAGAGCTAAATGACATGAAAGAGGACATTAAATTATCAAAAGTCAATGAAAAGGTGCGAACACTGTTGAAGCCTGCACGCAGTCAGATAATATACAGACAGATGTTAATATACATGTTTCCACAGACTCACTGATTTGTCACACAGAAAATGTGCAAAATGATTCTGGTAACTCGCAAATCTCCCAGAATATGCCTTATGCTGAAGTTTTAAAAAACAAGATTGTCCCAAATAAACTGTCTAAGCAGGATACTCCTAGCGAGATTTCAAAGAAAAGGGATAACACTCGTAATCAAAGTGTCAGCAGAAAACCATCCGAGCCAGGAAAATCGAATGAAACACATGAGAAAATTCAAACGAGAATTACTAACCGCGATGGTGCAAAAACAAAACAAACAGAAATTCTGAAAATATCGCACAGAACAGTGCTCACACGGTTGGTCCCAAAGATAATAATTGCCATGTACAACGTGAAAGTGCAACTAATTCATATCAAATGCTTGAAACTGAGCCGAACGATGAAAGTAATAAACAGTGTTTAAATGATGTGCAAAGAAGTTATGAAAAACAATACAACTATACGCGAGACGACACACCGATTTTTGAAAATGTAGGAAGAAGACGAACACAGAGATACTATATCGGGGGTATTGCTCCATATTCTAATATGGGAGGTTTAAATGAATTCTTAGACTATTATGGAATAAAACCGGCTGCAGTAAAACTTATTAATACAAAACGAGGCGCACTGGCTACGAAAATCACCGTATACAAACACGAGTGCGAAATAATGGAGGACAAATCTATTTGGCCTGGCAAAACGTACTACCGGAAATGGCTATCAGAAAATAACTGGAATGCTCGTCCGACCCACGAAAATGTTGACATTGATGATTAAGTACATGTATTTATGTCTAATCCTTGCTCATTATAATTTTTGCATGCCTAGTGATAACGTTAAGAAAGTATGTGAATGCAACTTACTTACTTGGAATGTTAGGGCGTCAGTCGGACGCCTAAGCTATATTTTAGATAAACATAATATTGATTTTGCGATTATAACTGAACATAAACTGAAACCCTCATGTGTAGATACCATACACTTGAATTATCAAGCTGTAACGACAGTACAGGAACCTGTAGAGCAAACTGGTAAAGGTGGTTTCAGTATTCTGTTTAAAAAGGCACTAGCTTACACTGTGAAACCGCTGACTGACCTTTATTCAGATCGTATTGTAGGTGTTGAAATTTTGAGGCAGAACGCTTTACCTCTTTTCTTATTTGCAGTGTATATGCCCTCAGTAAATTATTCGCTAGATGACTATATCAACTACGTTGATATTTTGCAAAGTGTATTTGATACATACAGCCAGTTAGGTATTACCATTCTGGCTGGAGATCTAAATGTTGACCTGCATTTAAATAAAAAATGCGACAGACGAATAATATTTGATAATGTTTTAGAAGCAAATTGAATATGTCCTGTACAAAATACAGGGTGTAGCTATAGTTTTAGACCTACAAGAAAAACTTTAGATTATGTAATTCTTGGTCGTAACCAAAAGGATTTTGTTAAATATAATCAAATTTTTGATGATGAAACATGTCTAGTCTCAGACCATCTTCCTCTATTAACATCATTTTTGTTTCCTATGAATATGTATGAACATATTAGAAAACCAAGTGTAGCGTGGCAAAGATGTTCTGAGTCACATATCGCTGGTTACCAATACAAATTATCAGAGCTACTTAGTACATTTGATATAAAACCAGTAGAAAATCGTGTCCTGAAGTCGCAGACTATCTTTATGATCATATAGTCGAGTGTATAACTAATTCAGCCAATGAAATGTTGCCAGTGTGTAAATTTAACAAACATTCGAAGCCATATTGGACAGCAGATGTTGAATAAGCCCACTCTGAACAAAGGCGTAAGCGTATAGAATGGGTGGTAGCTGGTCCACCTAGAGGTGTAAATAATTATCTTTTTAGGTCATACAAACAGACTAAAAGGAACTTTATAAACGTGCAGAAATCTGCGTCTAAAGCCTTTGAGTATAAGTATTATGCTGAATTACATTCGGCGGCTGAGTGTGATATGAGACTATTCTGGCAGTTGGTTAATAAAAAGAAAAATCGAAAATCGGGTTTAATCACAGAAATAGTTGACAATGATAATGTGTATAGAGATCCTTATGCCATTGCAAAGTCATTCAGAGACTATTTTTCGAATGTTTTTGTACCATCAGAAAATGAAATTTTTGATACATGTCACAAAACTTTTGTTTATGACACTATTATAAAGTTTTAACAAGATAAAAGCCTAAATTGTGACTATGAAGATGAATTATGCTCACTTGTAGATATACAAGAGCTATCAAAGCTTGTAAATAATTTTTAAAAAAAGGAAAGCACAAAATATTTTTAGAAGCTCTATGTGATATTTCGTAAAAAGATATTTAACAATGTGAAATGACACAAGTCATTAAAGTTAACATTCTATACAGATTTATACAAAATAAAAAAGCACAAACTGATTGCACTATGATAATACAATCATCACGCCCGTTAAACTTGCATTTGGAGTGCAAGTTGCACTTCGGTAAAAGCAGTATGAGCAACTTCCAGCGTTCCAAATGCGCACTCATTTGAAAAATATCGAATGCTATTCGATGGCGAATCGATTTGAGACTTTACCCATGTTACTAAGTGTTTTGTCTTTGAATTGAGAATTTGATAGAGAACCTGTTTACGTCAGTCACTCGAAAACGGTTTGAAAAACAGTTTCACTTTTTATACGACCAATTATTCGTCGTAAATGATAGTTCTGATGGGGAAATTTATGCCTTGACATTATGAATGGATGCAAATTTGGCCGTTACCGTAAAAATAAATACTCAATTCCCTACAGAAACGTAAATATTGCAATTTTTATAGCGGCGCTCCGAATAAGTAGCATGCACTCCGTATGCATAGTTGAAATATAGAAGCAATCTCGTGACAAAGGTATGCGCTGTCATCATTTGTGTTGTACGCACATTTAATTAAATCCGTTATCAAATAATAAATATAGAAAATATGGGTAACAAAATTGAATATTTTATTAAAGATTTTTCAATTCAGTTGATTCATAATTATGTAATGAGTCAAGATAGAGTTATGGTTCCTGTGCACTGCACTTCCTCTCAATGTACTTGACCACTGTATGAATTTGTATTGAATTCCAACCAATAGTTTTCAAGATATGCTCCGGACAAGGAAAAGTAACAAGGGCAATAACTCTGTAATTACTATAGATAGAGTTATAGTTCTTGTACATTGCACTTCCTCTCATAGTGCTAGACCATTGTATGAAGTTGTATTGAATTCCAACCAGTAGTTTTTTCAAGTAATGTTCCGGACAAGGAAGAGTAACAAAGGGCAATAACTCTAAAATGAGTCAAGAAAGAGTTATGGTTCCTAAGCACTGCGCTTCCTCTCAATGTACTTGACCACTGTATGAAGTTGTATTGAATTCCAACTAGTGGTTTTCAAGTTATGCTCCGGACAAGGAAATGTAACAAAGGGCAATAACTCTGTAATTACTATAGATAGAGTTATGGTTCTTGTATACTGCACTTCCTCTTATTGTGCTTGACCATTGTATCAAGTTGTTTTGAATTCCAACCAATAGTTTTCAAGTTATACTCCGGACAAGGTAAAGTAACAATGCTCCGGACAAGGTAAAGTAACAAAGGGCAATAACTCTGTAATTAGTCAAGATGGAGTTATGGTTCTTGTGCACTGCACTTCCTCTCAATGTGCTTGACCATTGTATGAAGTTGTATTGAATTCCAATTTTCAAGTTATGCTCCGGACAAGGAAAATGCCACGGACCGCCTGATCGACCGCCCGACCGACCAACCACCGGGTGACTCCTATATACCCCCCCCCCCCCTCCCCCCAAAAAAAACTTCGTTTCGGGGGTATAAAAAAATTTAACATGCAGTGATTGTGACAAAACTTATCACAGTGGTTACATGCATGCGATTTTAAGTACTGGACCACGCTTGGGGTTAAAGCTAGTTTATGCAAAGTCAAAAGATAACCTTGTGAATGATTCACGAGTCATGATCATGTGTGTGCCCCCAAAGGTGGGCATATTAGAATTGCACAGTCCGTCTGTCTGTCTGCCCAAACGATTCGTTCATTCTGTGGTCATTTATTCCACCTACGGTTTAGGATTAGGGTGTATACTGTGGTCATTTACACTACTTTGGTTTAGAGCTAAGTGGTAACCACTAGTCCGAAAAATACAATGGAAAATACTACCTAAGGATATGCATGAGTATCCGTTTGTCTGTCTATGCCCCAAAAAGTTGGGGTTAAGTGGCTTATAATGGCAACAATAGATAACAGTATATACTCTTCGATATCATTCATTCTGTTTTGGTTATGTGGCCATTTAATGGTTTATGTGGCTAAAAAGAACAATAGAGAGAACTAAAGAATAGCCACACAACTGCCAATTTTTAGTCGGTCCGTCTGTCCATCCGTGTGTCAGGCATTCCAATATTTTCTAGTCCGGGCTGTAACTTTGTCATGCATTAAGGATTTTCAAATCTTATGGCACACATGTTCAGCACATCAAGACGACGTGTTTCACGCAAGACCCATGTTCCTACCTCACAGGTAAAGGTCACACTTGAAGTTTAAAGGTAGAAAAATTCTATATCTATATATGCACATGTTCGTATCCGGGCTGTAACTTTGTAATACGTAAAGGAATTTTGAATGAAATGGTACAAAAGCTCAACACATCAAGATGAAGTGTCGCATGCAAAGCCGAAGTCCTGACCTGAATGGTCAAGGTCACACATAGAGTTTAAAGATCATGGAATCTTCTATATATGGTAACTCTGTCATGCATTAAAAGATTTTAAAATGGCACAATTGTTGAGCACATGGAGATACCTGGCTGCGTGGTGTCTAAAGCTCAATATAACAATTACCGGGTTATACTTATTACCGTGAATGATCATTAAAAACAAAACGTAGTTTCCTTTCTAATTTGCTGTGCTTCAAATACTTTCATATGTGTTTTTCATATGTATGTTTGTGTTCATTTTTGGCAAGCAAGAATAATATATTTTAAATTTTGCATTTGTTTTAGATTGAATGATAATCTGATGACAGTTTTTCTAGAAATGACCTCAACGTCAAACTGTTTATAAAAACATCACTATAAATTTTATATCAAAATATTCAGAAAAAGACAAGCTGTCAGACAAGAGAAAATGTGTTGTGGAAAAAGTTTCAAAGAGTTTTCTATCAAATTCACGGTAATAAGTAAATGAAGATGACTGTCAACATGGATTTAATAAAACTTGCTTTAAACGCTTTATACATAGTTTAGGTTTATGATTTTTTCTTGAAGATAAATGGTGAAACTTTATTTTAAAAGCAGATTATGTTTTATGTATTTTGAGTATAAAACTGTGCACTAGACTCCCGGTAATTGGTATAACCTGTATATTTATAACTCATGACATAACACATGTTTACCAGTTTACAAATATATATAAATAGCGGAAGAGAAATTTATGGTGGAATATTGTTTTCTTTTCTCGTTCATAAACTCTAAAGGTTTGTTGGTTTTGTTTAGATAATGTGTGCTATAAATTATGCGTTCAGCTTTCTTGGTATCCAGTATACTGTACAGTAGACGGAATGACAAAATTTTCTGGTAAAACTTTTTTTTTCGGAGATCTGGTAATGGTTTCCGCATGTCAATAATAAAACAAATCTTCGTTGTACAATAATGTCATTATCACATTCTTCCCCCAAATTGTATTATAAAGGGTGTGTGACATGTCTATTACTTTAGTGTTGAAATAAGAATATTGTTTAATGTATTTAACAGGACTGCCACCAGATGATTTGAAGTGGGAAAAAAACAACACCAAAGCTTGGCCAAAGTTAATGTATGAGGACCTTGTAGATTATCTTATCCATGCAAGGGCATTATGACGGAAGAGAAATGAAGTCGAGTATTTGTTGTGTGCAGTTGTAACTTGATACCTCTAAACTACCTGTCAATTAAACTGGAGGCAAGAGTGAACAAATCTCAATATAGCAAGCAGATGATTTTAGCTCTTGAAGTGACTACGGGCTTATAAACAAGATATCTATGTGAATAGTTTAAGATTACTTAATGATATTATTTTTGTGAATATTCTGTCAGATTTAACAAAAAGAAGTGTTTCCGCTTAAAACTTTGACATGGCAGTATCAGGAAGTAAAACATCAGACTTCCAAGGCGTACTATCTCAGGGCTCTGCTGAAGTCTGCACTGAGATATGTTCCATCCACAAGGAGAATTTCTTTTTTTAGTTTTTAATTGTTTTTTTTAGCAAAAAACATTTATTTTAGAGGTCAAGGTCACTTAGTAAAACTATATATATTTTTAGAATGTTTTATTTTCTTTTTAAATTTTCATGCTGATTTCATGAATTTCACACTGACTTTTACTTTAAAAACTGTTCCCTTCATAGTACAACTTTTGCGTCAAGGGGTGCATACGTGCTTTACAAACAGCTCTTGTTATGTTATCAACTGACCTAGAAGTTTATCTCATTTGGACCTTTAATCCCCAAGAATATTTAAATGCGTGCTGTAAACAGTTCAGGATTACTTTATGATTGTATTTTGGTGAATATTCTGTCAGATTGAACAAAGTGTTTCTGGTTAAAACTTTATTACATTGGCATGGCAGTATCGGGACGTAAAATATCAGACTTCCAAGACGCACTATCTCAGGGCTCTGCTGATGTCTGCACTGAGATATGTTCCATCCACAAGGAGAAAATTATTGAGTTTTTCTGCATCAAGCATGAGGCATTTGGTTGTTCTGTTTGTATTATTATGAACCATAGGAACTGTGACCTGGACTATATACCAGATAAATGTGTGGGTATAGGGGACGGTGTGGAGTATGGGGAGATCATGCAGAAACTTGAAGAGAAAATAAAAGAAGCTGATGCTGTCATGAATAAAGCTGCAGTTAAAGATAAAGAGATAGAGGATAGCCATGCCATTGTTATGAAAGAGTTTGTCAAATTTAGAAAAGAAATAGAGGATCACTTGAATTCAAGCCAAAATAAGATTGAGGCAGATGCCAGCAAAAAGAAGGCAACAAGTAAACAAGAATTACAAGGAGTTCTGACATATTGTACAAAATACACTTCGGACATAAAGAAACTGCATTCGAGTTTGCAAAACAATAAAGCAACAAATCAAAATGGTAAATTATTTATGGATTTCAAACGAGCACAATCTAAACTCCAATCGGAGGAAATGCAACAAGCAGAAATGTCATTGGAGAAGACGGATGCCCATTTTAAATTTGAGCGTAACAAAGAACTAGAGAGGATACTGTCAGTAGAAAATTTTGGAAATCTGATTAGACCAACATCTGGTGCTGCACCTTCCAGCACTGCTGCCACACCAATAAAGAAGAGAACATTTAAAAGTATCCCATCTAAAACAACTGCAACTATGAAAACTTATACTGATAAAAAATGCCCTAATATAACAAGTTGCGTTGCCTTGTCCATAAAGAGGCTAGTGCTAGCAGATTTTGAAAATCAAAAACTAAAAGTTGTGAATACTGAGAATAATGTTATAATGGAGGAGAAGAAGCTTGATACTGGACCATATGACATTGCAGTACTTCCTGGAGATTGCATTGCTGTGACATTGCCAAGCAAGACAGAGATCCTTCTAATGACAACATCTGGTAAACTATCAACCTACCACAGTTTTGCAGTTGAAGGAAAATGCAGAAGTGTAACCTATCATCAAGACTGTCTCTATGTGTTGTCCTGGTATGAAGATCATGTTCATGTACTAGATTTGAAAGGGAATGTCAAGGCTTCAATCCCACTGAAAAAGTCAAGAGTTTTCTTTTATCCAAACTACTTAGTGCTGAGTCAGGATCACAAACTTCTATATGTCAGTGACTATAATAAAAAGTATGTAGTAAGTGTAACATTAGAGGGTAAAGTATCTGCTGTGTACAAGGACAAGGATCTAGATGGACCTATGGGGATGTTGGTGTTAGATGATGGATCATTGCTCGTATGCTGCTATAAAAACCACACCATTCATCATGTATCAGCAGATTTAAAACAAGGCCAGACAGTGATGGATGGTTTGAGATTTCCACAAGCTATATGTTACAGTGCTGACAGAAGTCAGATCTATGTTGGTAGTTATAATAATAAGTATCAGCTTCAAGTCTTTGATATACAATATAACAGTTAGTATATATATGTATGAGTTAGAGAACTGTGATCATTAAAACGTATAGAGTATATACATACTGTTCTTACTACCTCTTAGACAGGTTAAATTACTGTCACATGTACATATCATATTTATTTAGAGTACATTATGTATGTTTGTTACAGATAACCTACCTAATCTGTATTGTACAAGGTGGTACATGGCTCATTTTTAGCTCGACTATTCGAAGAATAAGGAGGCTATTGCACTCGCCCCGGCGTCGGCGTCTGCGTTGGTTAAAGTTTTTTATAAATTCAAATATCTTGAATACTATCAAAGGTATTGACTTGAAACTAAAACTATATGTTTACCATCAACATCTACACGTGGGGAAACAATCCCCATAACTCTGTTTTGATTTTTGACAGATTTATGCCCCTTTTTAACTTAGAATTTTTGGTTAAAGTTTTTTATAAATTCAAATATCTTGAATACTGTCAAAGGTATTGACTTGAAACTCAAAGTATATGTCTACCATCAACATCTACACCTGAGGAAACAGTCCCCATAACTCTGTTTTGATTTTTGACAGATTTATGCCCCTTTTTAACTTAGAATTTTTGGTTAAAGTTTTTTATAAATTCAAATATCTTATCAAAGTTATTGACTTGAAACTCAAAGTATGTGTCTACCATCAACATATACACCTGAGGAAACAATTCCCATAACTCTGTTTTGATTTTTGACAGATTTATGCCCCTTTTTAACTTAGAATTTTTGGTATTTTTTTTTGGGGGGGGGGGGGGGGGGGGGGGGGGGGGGGGGGGGGGGGGGGGGGGGGGGGGGGGGGGGGGGGGGGGGGGGGGGGGTTTTGTTTTTTTTTTTTTTTTTGTAAATTCAAATACCTTGAATACTATGTAAGGTATTGACTTGAAACTCAAAATATATGTTTACCATCAACATCTACACCTGAGGAAACAATCCCCATAACTCTGTTTTGATTTTTGACAGATTTATATCCCTTTTTAACTTAGAATTTTTGGTAAAAGATTTTATAAAGTCAAATATCTTGAATACTATCAAAAGTATTGACTTGAAACTCAAAGTATGTGTCAACCATCAACATCTTCACCTGAGGAAACAATCTCTATAACTCTGTTTTGATTTTTGATAGATTTGTGTCCCTTTTTAACTTTGAATTTTTTGTTAAAGATAGAATACTATCGAACGAATTGACTTGAAACTTAAAATGTATGTTTACTGTCACTATCTTCACCAATGCTTTTGATTTTTGGCATATTTATGCCCTTTTTGACTTAGAATTTTGTCACAGTTTTTCCAGACTAAAATGGAAATACTCAAAATGGCTTTCTTTTGAAATGTCATAGAATAATTATGCAGCATGAAGCGGTCATGCTTTTTTAATTCTATACATATCAATTTTGAAAAGTTACAATATTATTCATGATCAAATATACAAGGTCATGTATTTGTTTGAAATTATCCCCCCATCCTCCCTCCAGTTGGCTTGCAGAATCCAGAGTAAGGCTTTGAATGCAATGTACATTTACAAAGGTCTTTGAACAAGTTTCATATCTTTGACCTTAATTCTTATAGACAATTACACAATACTCCTGTTCTTAGACAAAAACCCCATTTTACCAACAAGCTTTCGAATAGTCGAGCGTGCTGTCATATGACAGCTCTTGTTCTACATAATGTATGTAGAGTGTCACATGTTAATGTTATGCTATTTACAAATTATCTGACACAGAGGTATATTCAGATAATGATTTGATTTGTCTTCAATATTAAAGAATAGCGTATACATGCTTTGACTGCTGACTTTAAAGATGAGTTCAGTCAATGTTGTTTGTATTCACTGATTTCATTCTCAATTCTAAAATGTGTCTTAAGTACAAAGAACTTACTACAGTTGTCGGAGTAAAATACAGGTATTCAAACCCACATCAGATTAGATCAATAAATTTAACATCATCTAAAAAAAGAATTACCCAAGAAAACAGCAGATTTGATGTTAGTATCATAAAAACATTTAGTTAAATAAAGTTACATATGCTATAGATTTGAAATGTTACAGTGAGGTTAAAGACACAGCATTATAGTTTTCTCATCAAAAGTCAAATAGATATAATATATTGTATACATGTTCTGATCTTAATTATGTAAATTTTTTATGATTCTGTTTTTGAACTAGAAAATATTACATTTGATTACATAATTACTTTGCCAAAATTTCTGTTTTATACATGTGTAATATTTGATATTTTCATTTTTATACATCAAAGACTGAGCAGTACAAGAAGTGTTTTGTAAAGGTGTTATTAATATCTGGTGATATTTGACTTTGGAAATTTCTACTTGGATCCTTGGTTGTCCTTTCCACCAGGCTTGGTGCTTCCAAACGTTTCTAATCATTCTCAGATATTAAAGTTATATGTGTTCCATAACAATAATCAGAAGTTCTGTTCTTGAACTTACGTATCTTTATATTTAACCCAACTGTGTAAATAGATATAACTTGACTAAATACTTTTTGTGCTGAGCATAAGATTGTGGTCAATAAAATTTCATAAACATGGTTTCATCTGCTGTTTCTCAAAGGTTACAATGCATATTTAATCTTGCCGTGGACTTAAATTCATTAGTAAGCATTGCTTGTTGAGATAAACTATTACATATAAGCAAGTTTATTGTTGTTTAGGTGAATTTGTAAAAACCAGCCATCTGGCTCTTCATGTCCCAGAGAGTCTGTTACAGTTAAACGTACATGTACTTGTTTTGTGCACCCATCTGCTTTAATGGCATCTTCTAATTTCTGTGCTGCCAAATTGGAAAAGCTTTAAATGAATGTTCTTATTAAGATTTCACCACACTTTCTTTTTGTATATCACCATACTTGTAAATGTTCGTAGTACAGACATATTGTCATATAGATGAATAAAAATATCTTTTAAATGACATCACTGAGATTAGTTTGTAACATCCTTGCATCGACCCATTTCAAAGTTAGAAATATTCTTGATTCACTGCACACAATCGAAATTGAAAACAATCTCTGAATGGCTTCTTCTCAGAGACCATTTGATGGATTGTCATTGAACTTGCTCCGTAGCATCCTTAAAATAGCCCAATTCAGGAAAGCTGAACTACTTTTTATTCACTGCACACTGAGGCCATTGCTACCAAAGTTAAGAAAATAATCTTTAAAATGCTTATAATTAGCCAAAGGAGGGAATTTGCCCTGTAGCATCTTTTAAAAATTGACATATTTCAGAAAAAAAGAAATGCTACTTTTTCACTTTTAATACGGCCTGGGCTAATTGAAAAAAGACTTTCAAAGCCTTCTTTAAATTAAATCATGGAAGTAAATGTCTCCTTTACAGTACTTCAGAGGACTGAAATGATTTAGATTGTTTATAGTCCCCGACCGACCCTAGGATATCCTAGGTGAAACTGCCAAGACCCATGACAGGTGCAGGTTGAAGACACAGATACAGATTCAATTGATTCCGGGGATCGGCGATGCTGAGCCCATCATGCACCTACCCTGTAGGCTACCGGTAGCACTCTGTGATACTAGACAGAATGGAATAAACTAGGGTTAATAGCTAAAGTAAGCGAACCTACAGAATTGGTCAATTCAATGGTCACTGTAGAGAAAAAGTCCAGTGATTTAAGAATCTGCCTTGATCCTCATGACTCGAATAAAAATATTCAACGTCCGTACTACCCAGTATAAGAAACCTAGATGACATGCTTCCGCAGCTAAACAGTGCAAAGTTTTGGCATGAAACTAGACACCAGATCAGATTACTGGGCCATACATCTCATGGAAAAATCTTCCATTGTAACAAAATTCAGTACCATATTTAGCCGCTACAGATACTTGAGAGTACCTTGGGGATTTCATCAGCCATGGGTTTTTTTCCAGAAGAAAGAGAACGAAATATACTAGGGTCTTGACAGGGTTATTAGCTCACCTGGCTATGCCAGGGTGAGCTTTTCTAATTGATGATTGTCCGTCGTCTGTCAACATGTTGATTCAAATGACATCTTCTCTGAAACCATTAGGCCAATGTTGATAAAACTATGCAGGAATGTTCCTTGCATGAAGCTCTACCAAAATTGTTCAAAGAATTCCATTCCATGCAGAACTCTGGTAGCTATGGCAACAAATAGGAAAAACTTAAAAAATCTTCTTCTCTGAAACCACAAGGCCTAGACCTGAGATATTTGGCATGTAGCATTGTTTAGTGGACCTCTAACAAGATTGTTCAAATTATGACCCCTGGATCAAAATTGACCCCGTGGGGGTGGTCTCTTAGTTTTGCATAGGCTTATATAGGAAACACTTTAAAAATCTTCTTCTCTGAAACCACAAGGCTTAGAGCTTAGATATTTGGCATGTAGCATTGGCTAGTAGACCTCTACCAAGAGTGTTCAAATTATGACCCCCGGGTCAAAATTGACCCCGCGCTGGTGGCTATTTAGTTTTGCATTGGCTTTATATAGGAAAAACTTTAAAAATCTTCTCTGAAATCACAAGGCCTAGAGCTTAGATATTTGGCATGTAGCATTGTCTAGTGGACCTCTACCAAGATTGTTGAAATTATGACCCCAGGGTCAAAATTGACCCCGCCCGTGGTGGTCACTTAGTTTTGCCTAGGCTTTATATAGGAAAAACTTTAAAAATCTTCTTCTCTGAAACCACAAAGCCTAGAGCTTAGATATTTGGCATGTAGCATTGGCTAGTAGACCTCTACCAAGATTGTTCAAATAATGACCCCTGGATCAAAATTGACCTGAGGTGTGTCACTTAGTTTTATATAGGCTTATATAGGAAAAACTTTAAAAATCTTCTTCTCTGAAACCACAAGGCCTAGAGCTTAGATATTTAGCATGTAGCATTGGTTAGTGGACCTCTACCAAGATTGTTCAAATTATGACCCCTGGATCAAAATTGACCTGAGGTGTGTCACTTAGTTTTATAAAGGCTTATATAGGAAAAACTTTAAAAATCTTCTTCTCTGAAACCACAAGGCCTAGAGCTTAGATATTTGGCATGTAGCATTGCCTAGTAGATCTCTTCAAAGTTTGTTCAAATTATGCCCATGGGGTCAAAATTGACCTTGCCCGGGGGGTCACTTGTTTTACAAAGACGTATATAGGAAAACCTATTGTATATAACATTATCTAGTGATATTCCACCAAGCAAGTGGACTTGTTCCAAGGTGAGCGATATAGGGCCATCTTGGCCCTCTTGTTACCATTGTAGACAACAGTTTGGTCTGCAGGAAAACTAGAGCAGAACATGATGCGAATTCAATAGCAGTCCTGCAAGGTCTGTTACTTAATAATGGTATACGTGCGGAGAAGCTCTAAGTTAGCCTATCCCAGATAAGCTATTTTGGTCACGTTATATCTGAACAAGGCCTTAGATATTTTTAATTGTCTTTTTCATTGATGAACATAATATATATTTTTTCTATTTTTCCATTGTATGTACGTTAAAGGGAAATGTGTCATTGTGTATACCATGTATACTGCGCATGGGTAAATATATATTTCCCCGCTGCTTGTGCTAGAATGGAGTGTATTGCACGCACATTAAAGGGTATATCTAGAAAGAATATGTAGTCGTCATTCTTTACCATATAGCAACATTTTCTTTATGAGCTGTGAATTTACTCACCTTTGCTTGGGATACCATCTCTTTGAAATCTTAGTTTATATTTAAACCGGTAATGATACGCAAAATGATGACAGCGATGTGTTAAGTTACTTTAGTAATGCACGATAAACAAAGTAAGGAATTACATTAGTAGTATGCAATGTTTTCAATTGTTACTTTGCACATTGCCATATTGTAACATGCATCACCATTGTAACTCTGCTTTATCGTGGAGTGAGTTATTAAAATGCAATCGACCTATTGTGGTTGTACATTATAGAACTCTGAAAACCATGTAATCTGTGTGTATGAATGTTTCAAACATTCAGATACTAGAAATAACACCCATGAAAGAAGTGAAACCAGGCGCAATTGATATGATTAACGTTGTTGGCCATTGTTGTAGTCTGTTAACAGACCAAATGTATACATAAAACTGGACATATTAACCTAATTGTACTAACTGTCTTATTGTATTATTTTGTTATTTTTTCAGATCGTGTAGCTGGTGAACTTTCTGATGCATTGTCGTCTGCTTTTACATTAGGGGATAAGGGTCCTGAAGACAATACTGAAGATTCTTACCGATTTGAAGAACACTTCTGAACCAAGTTAAAGGACATTTACATAGATTATTAGTCTGTGAGCGGACCCGGTCAGTGTTTTGGCAATTCATGCAGATCATTCAAGATGTTATTCGACAGAATTTGAACAGTGTGATGTAAAATCAGGTTTTAAACAGATTACAAAATGACGGTTGTTTGAAATTTCAATGTTTTTTTGTTAAGATCGAACAAGTAAATTGTAATGTACCTTTACAAATCTGTGTTTTTGTTTTTGGTTTGTCCATTTTAGGAGGTTCAAATGCGGTTAATGTCACTTCCACGGTTTTTGTTGAACCATTTAAAAAAGGTGTTAAACTCACAATGAGATTTCCCTCTCTGTTGATCTTAACTACTGAATGCTTATGACCTGTCTCATGCACCCATTTTGCATTACGTCAGATAATTATCCTGCCTACTGACAATTTGTGTCGGTACTGTAACATCTATAATCATGAACAGTTTGTAAAATTACTTCACACAGTTTTTGACTATTTTGAACATGTAGAAGGCTGCCTCAAAGGTCAAACGTAAGGTCAATACCTGTTATGTAGTGTTATGTACCAGTACATTCAGATGTAACTTTTACAGGCATAAACTGACTTTGAAATGCTGTCTGTACCTAGGGTGCTACCTTTTAAAGGTCAAGGACACACTTAGGGCTCAAACTTGTAATTAAGGGTCATGTTGTATTTTGCGGCTGGACTGTAACTTCTACTTTTAAATTACTTCATACAGTTGTTGCGAATACTTCGCCTGCAAAAGGCCATTGTCATGCATCAGATTCACAGGTCAAAAGACTCTGGGTTGGCTCTGGATATTTTAAAGTTGTCGCCAACACTTTCGCCAACTGGTTAAAAGAGGTGCAAATGGAGCCATCCTAGGTGCCAAAAGGTAGGGGAAAGGGGAGACCATAGACATTTGTATATACGGCTAGTCATTCAGTAAATAGTGCTCATTTAGAAGCAAATCATTTAATTAAAGTGACAGTAACTAATTATTACCAACTTAGAATAATTTTTATAATTTCTCCTTTGAAGTTTTCAATCAGTTGACATTATTTGCTGCCAGTTTCAGTATAGTGTTAAATACCGGTACATGAACAAACAAATTGATGAAGTATTTTAAAGTCAAAGTCAAAAACCTTTATTTCACTCGTATCATTCAAGTTTACATGACAAAAAGAGGTAATGTACAAAGAAAAGTTATGTACATTAGGCTCATTCAAACATTTATATAATGTAATGATATAATTTATCATTTTGCACATGTGGAAAAAATATAGCTAGTTAATCATAACTGTGTCATACAAAAGTATAATAAATTTCAACAGGGTATTCTTAAATGGCCTGAATCATTAAATCTAACAACTAGATATTTTCTGTAAAATTTATGTGATTAAGAGTTGGCTCTTTTTCTCATAATATTTCATGACAGATGTTTTTAAGTGACAGAAAGATTTCTATATCAAAATAAACTTATCATAATGTAATACAAAATAAACAAAATGGATATAATGACATGACGAGAAAGGTATATTCAGTTTATTTTGTTCGAGAAAAAACTTAATTAATGACGACATAAAATGCATTGAACAAATTTGCATTTAGTTTTTAGCTCGACTATTCAAAGAATAAGGAGAGCTATCCTAGTCACCCGAGCGTCGGCGTCGGTGTCGGCGTAACCACTTATGTTAAAGTTTGCGTACCACCTCAAATATTTTCAAAGTCCATTGACATATGGCTTTGAAACTTTGCACACTTGTTCACCATCATGCCCCCAATCTGTACACAGGAGGAGGTAACTCTATCGAGCATTTTGACAAAATTATGCCCCTTTTTCGACTTAGAATTTACGTTAAAGTTTGCGTACCACCTCAAATATTTTCCAATTCAATTGTCATCTGGCTTTGAAACTTTGCACACTTGTTCACCATCATGCCCCCAACCTGTACACAGGAGGAGGAAACTCTATCAAGCCTTTTGACAGAATTATGCACCTTTTTAGCTCGACTATTCGAAGAATAAGGAGACTATTGCACTCGCCCCGGCGTCGGCGTCTGCGTTGGTTAAAGTTTTTTATAAAGTCAAATATCTTGAATACTATCAAAGGTATTGACTTGAAACTTAAACTATATGTTTACCATCAACATCTACACCTGAGGAAACAATCCCCATAACTCTGTTTTGATTTTTGACAGATTTATGCCCCTTTTTAACTTAGAATTTTTGGTTAAAGTTTTTTATAATTTCAAATATCTTGAATACTATCAAAGGTATTGACTTGAAACTCAAAGTATGTGTCTACCATCAACATCTACACCTGAGGAAACAATTCCCATAACTCTGTTTTGATTTTTGACAGATTTATACCCCTTTTTAACTTAGAATTTTTGGTAAACGTTTTTTGTAAATTCAAATATCTTGAATACTATATAAGGTATTGACTTGAAACTCAAAATATGTGTTTACCATCAACATCTACACCTGAGGAAACAATCCCCATAACTCTGTTTTGATTTTTGATAGATTTGTGTCCCTTTTTAACTTTGAATTTTTTGTTAAAGATAGAATACTATCAAACGTATTGGCTTGAAACTTAAAATGTATGTTTACTGTCACTATCTTCACCAATGTTTTTGATTTTTGACATATTTATGCCCTTTTTAACTAAGAATTTTTTCACAGTTTTGTCAGACTAATATGGAAATACTCAAAATGGCTTTCTTTGGAAATGTCATAGAATAATTATGCAGCATGCAGCGGTCATGCTTTTTTAATTCTATACATATCAATTTTGAAAAGTTACAAAATTATTCATGATCAAATATACAAGGTCATGTATTTGTTTGAAATAATCCCCCCATTCTCCCTCTAGTTGGCTTGCAGAATCCAGAGTAAGGCTTTGAATGCAATGTACATTTACAAAGGTCTTTGAACAAGTTTCATATCTTTGACCTTAATTCTTATAGACAATTACACAATACTCCTGTTCTTAGACAAAAACCCCATTTTACCAACAAGCTTTCGAATAGTCGAGCGTGCTGTCATGTGACAGCTCTTGTTCGACTTAGAATTTACGTTAAAGTTTGCGCACCACCTCAGATAATTTCAAAGTCCATCGAAATATGGCTTTGAAACTTTGCACACTTGTTCACCATCATGATCTCAACCTGTGTACAGGAGGAGGTCACTGTATCAAGCTTTTTTACAATATTATGCCCCTTTTTTTACTTAGAACTTACGTTAAAGTTTGCGTACTACCTCAGATATTTTCAAAGTCCATTGACATATGCCTTTCAAACTTTGCACACTTGTTCACCATCATGATCCGAACCTGTGTACAGGAGGAGGTAACTGTATCAAGCATTTTGACATAATTATCCCCTTTAGAGACTCATTTACAGTCAGGATGGATATTATTTTATATTGTCAATCACTGAGAATAGTCGAGCGCGCTGTCTACTGACAGCTCTTGTTAGTATTCAGTTTTGTTATTTGTTCTCATCAGTGCACTAAGTTTTACAAAATAATATGGTTTAATGAGTTTTAGCTCGACTATTCGAAGAATAAGGAGAGCTATCCTAGTCACCCGAGCGTCGGCGTCGGCGTAACCACTTATGTTAAAGTTTGCGTACCACCTCAAATATTTTCAAAGTCCATTGACATCTGGCTTTGAAACTTTGCACACTTGTTCACCATCATGCCCCCAACCTGTACACAGGAGGAGGTAACTCTATCAAGCATTTTGACAAAATTATGCCCCTTTTTCTACTTAGAATTTACGTTAAAGTTTGCGTACCACCTCAAATATTTTCAAAGTCCATTGACATCTGGCATTGAAACTTCGCACGCTTGTTCACCATCATGCCCCCAACCTGTACACAGGAGGAGGTCACTGTATTAAGCATTTTGACAGAATTATGCCCCACTTTCGACTTAGAATTTACGTTAAGTTTGCGTACCACCTCAAATATTTTCCAATTCAATTGTCATCTGGCTTTGAAACTTTACACACTTGTTCACCATCATGCCCCCAACCTGTACACAGGAGGAGGTAACTCTATCCAGCCTTTTGACAGAGTTATGTCCCTTTTTCGACTTAGAATTTACGTTTAAGTTTGCGTACCACCTCAGATAATTTCAAAGTCCATCGACATATGGCTTTGAAACTTTGCACACTTGTTCACCATCATGATCTCAACCTGTGTACAGGAGGAGGTCACTGTATCAAGCTTTTTCACAATATTATGCCCCTTTTTTTACTAAAAAAAGTAACTGTATCAAGCATTTTGACATGATTATGTTTTTCTAATGATACAATATGCCTTAATTTCTATTATCTTATTATAATGTTCTTACTATTGACCATTCAACAAGCCTTTTTTAGCTCACCTGGCTATGCCAGGGTGAGCTTTTCTGATCGATGATTGTCCGTCGTCCATCGTCCGTCAACATTTTGATTCAAATGACATCTCCTCTGAAACCTCTAGGCCAATGTTGATAAAACTATGCAGGAATGTTCCTTGCATGAAGCTCTACCAAAATTGTTCAAAGAATTCCATTCCATGTAGAACTCTGGTTGCTATGGCAACAAATAGGAAAAACTTTAAAAATCTTCTTCTCTGAAACCACAAGGCCTAGAGCTTAGATATTTGGCATGTAGCATTGTCTAGTGGACCTCTACCAAGATTATTCAAATTATGACCCCCGGTCAAAATTGACCCCGCGCGGGTGGGCCTTTAGTTTTTGCATAGGCATATATAGGAAAAACTTTAAAAATCTTCTTCTCTGAAACCACAAGGCCTAGAGCTAAGATATTTGGCATGTAGCATTGTCTAGTAGACCTCTACCAAGATTGTTCAAATTATGACCCCTGGGTCAAAATTGACCCCGCACCGGGGGTCACTTAGTTTTGCATAGGAATATATAGGCAAAACTTTAAAAATCTTCTTCTCTTAAACCACAAGGCCTAGAGCTTAGATATTTGGCATGTAGCATTGGCTATTGGACCTCTACCAAGAATGTTCAAAGTATGAGCCCGGGATCAAAATTGACCCCGCACTGGGGGTCACTTAGTTTTACATAGGCTTATATAGTAAAAACTTTAAAAATCTTCTTCTTTGACACCACAAGGCCTAGAGCTTAGATATTTGGCATGTATAATTGGCTAGTGGACCTCTACCAAGATTGTTCAAATTATGACCCCTGGGTCAAAATTGACCCCACCCCGGGGGTCACTTAGTTTTGCATAGGAATATATAGGAAAAACTTAAAAAATGTTCTGTTTGAAACCGCAAGGCCTAGAGCTTAGATATTTGGCATGTAGCATTGGCTAGTTGACCTCTACCAAGATTGTTCAAATTATGACCCCCGGGTCAAAATTGACCCCGCACCGGGGGTCACTTAGTTTTACATAGGCTTATATAGTAAAAACTTTAAAAATCTTCTTCTCTTAAACCACAAGGCCTAGAGCTTAGATATTTGGCATGTAGCATTGCCTAGTAGACCTCTTTAAAGTTTGTTCAAATTATGCCCCTGGGGTCAAAATTGACCTTGCCCGGGGGGGGGGATCATTTGTTTTACAAAGGCGTATATAGGAAAACTTATTTGGTATATAACATTATCTAGTGATCTTCCACCAGGCAAGTGGACTTGTACCAAGGTGAGCGATATAGGGCCATCTTGGCCCTTTTGTTATTTACACTCTTTTCTATTTACAAGTTCCTGTTATTAACTACACTTTAACAATATCCTCCAGGATGGATATTATTTTATATTGTCAATCACTGAGAATAGTCGAGCGCGCTGTCTACTGACAGCTCTTGTTATACCCCTGAAACGAAGTTGGGGGGGGGGGGGTATATAGGAGAAGTTGGGAGGGGGGGTATATAGGAGTCACCTGGTGGTTGGTCGGGCAGGCGGGCAGTCGGTCGGTCAGGTGGTCTGTTGCATTTTCCTTGTCCGGAGCATAATTTGAAAACTACCAGTTGGAATTCAATACAACTTCATACAATGGTCAAGCACATTGAGAGGAAGTGGAGTGCACAAAAACCATAACTCTTTCTTGAATCATTACAGAGTTATTGCCCTTTGTTACTTTTCCTTGTCCGGAGCATAACTTGAAAAGTACTAGTTGGAATTCAATACAACTTCATACACTGGTCAAGTACATTGAGAGGAAGTTCAGTGCACAGGAACCATAACTCTTTCTTGACTCATTACTGAGTTATTGCCCTTTGTTTCTTTTCCTTGTCCGGAGCATTACTTGAAAACTACTGGTTGGAATTCAATACAACTTCATACAATGGTCAAGCACATTGAGAGGAAGTGGAGTGCGCAAAAACCATAACTCTTTCTTGAATCATTACAGAGTTATTGCCCTTGGTTAATTTTCCTTGTCCAGAGCATAATTTGAAAACTACTAGTTGGAATTCAATACAACTTCATACAATGGTCAAACACATTGAGAGGAAGTGCAGTGCACAAAAACCATAACTCCATCTTGACTCATCACAGAGTTATTGCCCTTTGTTACTTTTCCTTGTCCGGAGCATAACTTGAAAAGTACTAGTTGGAATTCAATACAACTTCATACAATGGTCAAGTACATTGAGAGGAAGTGCAGTGCACAGGAACCATAACTCTGTCTTGACTCATTACAGAGTTACTGCCCATTTTTACTTTTCCTAGTCGCAGAGCATAACTTGAAAACTACTGGTTGGAATGCAATACAACTTCATACAATGGTTCAGCACAATGAGAGGAAGTGCAGTGTACAAGAACCATACGTTACAATGAAGAATTTCCTTACAAATTCTTTTATTACGTAAATAAACATTCTAAACTTTGTACCAAAAGAAATGATTAAAATTGATAAAAGTAAGAACATATGCATCAATAGTGACAGACTAAGAATTGAACAATAGAGCCTGTGGAAGCCACAAGATTATAAGCTTTCTTAAAGTTTACTTGGTTTGAACCAGAGAAGATATTGTATATTAAGAAAATTGCATAAAGGCATGTGTAACAATGAAGAATTTCCTTAAATTCTTTTATGACATAATTTAACATTTTATACAATTTTCTTAATTTACATTATCTTCTCTGAAACCACTGGGCCAATGTTGACGAAACTTTGCAGGGACGTTCCTTGCATGAAGCTTTATCAAAGTTGTTCAAAGAATGCTATTCCATGCAGAACTCTGGTTGCTATGGCAACAAATAGGAAAAACTGTAAAAATTTTCTCTGAAACCACAAGGCATAGAGCTAAGATATTTGGCATGTGGCATTGTCTAGTAGACCTCAACCAAGATTGTTCAAATTATGACCCCTGGGTCAAAACTGACACCGCCCAGGGTGTCACTTGGTTTAACATAGGCTTATATAGGAAAAACTTAAAAATCCTCTTCTCTGAAACCACAAGGCCTTGAGCTTAGATATTTACATTTGTAACATGCAGCATTGTCTAGTAGACCTCTACCAAGATTGACCCAGCCAGGGATGGGGGGTCACTTAGTTTTACAAAGGCTTATATAGGAAAAACTTTAAAAATCTTCTCTGAAACCACAAGGCTTAGAGCTTAGATATTTACATTTTTTACAAATTACGACCCCTGGGTCAAAATTGACCCCTCCTGGTGTGGGGGGTCACTTAGTTTTACATAGGCTTATATAGGAAAAACTTTAAAAATCTTCGCCTAGAGCTTAAATATTTAGCATGTGGCATTGGCTAGTGGACCTCTACCAAGATTGTTCAAATAATGACCCCCGTGTCAAAATTGACCCCGCCCGGTCACTTGGTTTTACATAGGCTTACATAGGAAAAAATAAAAAAATCTTCTCTGAAACTACAAGGCCTAGAGATTAGATATTTGGCATATAGAAATGCCTTGTGGACCTCTACTAAGATTGCTCAAATCATGACCCTCTGGTCAAAATAATCCTCCCTGGGAGTGTGGGAGGTCACTTGATTTCATATAGGCTTATACAGGGAAAACTTTGAACAACCACAAGGCCGACAGGCAGAGAATAGATATTTGGAATGTTAGTTAGCATTGTGTTGTTGACCTCTACGAATTATTTCAGAAACATGACCCCATGTGTTATAGCCAAGGTAGTCGGGTGAGCGATATAGGGCCATCATGGCTCTCATGTTGTGACATATCAAAAGCATTTGACCGTGTCTGGCACAGAGGACTTTTGTATAAATTACAACAAAATGATATTAATGAAATTTTACTAAAATGGATAGGCAGCTGTCTGGAACGTAAAAGTCAGAAAGTCTTTGTCGGTTCCTCTTTCTCAGATTTACAAGTAATAAAAGCTGGTGTACCCCATTGTTCAGTGCTAGGCCCCCTTTTCTTCCTAGTGTTCGTAAATGATATAGTTGAAAATTTAATAAGTATAGCACGTTTGTTCGCAGATGACACCTCTCTCATGTACAGCTTCTACTATACCTGATCTCGAAGGTATATATACTCAGATATAGATTTTAATCCTAATAAAACTAGGCGATTTTCTTTACTCTAAATACATGTGCATTGAATCCAACTTTATCATTTTCTGGGTCTCCAGTAGCTTTTGTGGAGCATCATAAACATCTTGATTTAACTATAAGTAGGGACGAGAAATGGCATAAACATATAGATCAAATAACAAATTCTGCATCAAAAGTCCTAGGAATTATGAGAAAATTTAAGTTTACATTAAATCGAAAGTCCTTAAATCAAATCTATGTTTCATTTCTAAGACCTATTCTAGAATACGCTTCTGTTGTCTAGGACGGGTGTACCAATTATAAAAAAGACAATGTAGAAAAAATTCAAAACGAAGCTGTGCAAATAGTCACAGAACTAACGAGATCCGTTTCGCTGTTAAGTTTATATAAAGAAATAGGTTGGGTAAAATTATCTGAAAGAAGAAATTACCAAAAATTAATTACGATGTACAAAATGCACAAGGGCACAGCTCCGGATCACCTAATAAGCCTGTTACCAAATCGTGTTCAAGACACAGTACCACACAACTTAAGAAACCAAGATAGACACTCTATTTTAGATATGAGAACTCAAATTTTCTCGAACTCTTATACCATCAGCCATTTCTCTTTGGAATGAACTTGATGTTTCAGTACGTAATGCCCAAACGGTGAACAAATTTAAATCTAAACTCCATAATTTCATGTTTCGAGCACAGAAAGTACCAGTATATTTTCTTTCCGGTAATTGTAAATTAAATGTGATGCATGCTAGATTAAGAAATTCATGAAGTAATCTAAATTTTCATTTATTCAATAATCACCTAAATACTGATGCGGCTTGTACCTGCGGACATGCAATTGAAGACATCGAAGACTATTTTTTCAGATGTCCAATATTTTCATTTGAAAGAAGGAAACGTTTTACTATGACGAGACAATTTCACCCATTTTGCGCCCGAACTCTATTGTTTGGTAAAGACAGCTTAAGCGATGACGAAAACACATGTTTAAGAATTTATTCGTGACACCGGACGCTTTTTAGTATGTCGCAATATTCGTAGTGCAACACAACTAACAGGAAACTTACATATAAGTACATGTATTTCATTGTTTTTCAGGGACAAGAACTCAAATTTTCTCATTTTTTCTCTATTTTTTATGTTTTCTATTCAACCATGTTCATAATAAATAAAGACAATTTTTGCAACGACTCCTCCTATGCAAAATTTAGTTGAGGGGATAATATCCTAGGGGATAATGTTCTATATTCACCTTAGTCCTTTGGTACGCTATCTTCAAAGTTAAGTAAGACAGACTCAGACTATGCGGACTTTTTAAAAGAGACAGAATAAATGTATATTCTAGGTTCGTGTAAAGCAAATACTTGAATATCTGGTTTGTACAATTTACTGTTTCACATTTTCAGTGTATCATTTATGGCTTAAAAATAAACAAATAAATGTTCCATTAAAGTGACTCTTAGAATATACCATACTTCTCCTACCTCTATCCTCACAAAATCGTTTGCATTCAAAATGTTTGTAAACAAAGCAACGCACATTTTCACGACTACTGACAAGTCTCGTTATTTAGAAGTGCACCCTGACTTTGACTACCTGTCAGTTTATTGCTGTAAACCAGTTTGATAGCTCAATTCTATACTTTCCAATTTCAATATTATTAAAGAAGCTGCAAAATCCTGTTTCCTAATTCTGGACAAACATACTAAATATCTATTACAGCTAGCTTTTAAAGTTTTAGGTTTTAAGATGTATAGACTAAAATTTGTTATTCTTAATCTGTATTATAATAGATAGTGAAAGGTTGAACATATCCCAAGTTTAGAAGAGCTGGTGTCGGTAGATCCAATCGGCAATTGAATTCATTCTTTTAATATATATTTAATAAACTAGTGGTAACGTCTAGACTTCAGGATGATGCTCGGTTAAATTTTTTAAGCTATCAAATAGACTAGAATTTTAGATTAATGCCGGCTTTTTAAACTTTTATATATCATTTTATCATAATATGCGTGTACTGGGTAAGGTGTGTTAATGAGGGTATTTTATCTAGTAGTCATTCACAGACTATTGAAATGTATTCTTACTATCTACACTTCCCACATACTTATAAACAACGATTTTTTTTATCAAATGGAATATTTGTTTTATTTAATGAATGTTTTATGTATAAGTGAAATGTATTTGTAGTCTCTTATAATTCTGCATGGAATGACCATTTACTTGTTTTATGTTTTATGTATGAATTCTTATGATGTATTGTAAACGGATGAGACTTAAATAAACATTATATACATGTAAATCGAAGAATACTTATTACTCATTGCATGCCGAAGAAGCAGGCCGCTATATTTAATACGGGGTTGGAAAATGTAACATGTAAGTGAAGTAGTGTATAGTTCTTTGTATAATAGTTCTTTGAACAAAATGTTAAGAAATGAATGAAAATGGGTTAAAATCACTGTTCATTGTTTTGCTTTAAAATTGTCAAAAAGTTGATGGTTCTGTCTTTTATCCATATATATACTCTTTATGTCCACTTTACAGTGATTGACATGAATATAAATAGAAGATGTAATACATTTCATGTTATTTAACTGGTTTACAGCAATAAACTGACAGGTAGTCAAAATCGGGGTGCACTTTCTAATAACGAGACTTGTCAGTAGTCATGGAAATGTGCGTTGGTTTGTTTACAAACATTTTGAATGCAAACGATTTTGTGAGGATAGAGGTTGGAAAAATATTGTATATTCTAAGAGTCACTTTAATGGAACATTTATTTGTTTATTTTTAAGCCATAAATGATACACTGAAAATGTGAAACAGTAAATTGTAAATGCACAAACCAGATACTCAAGTATTTGCTCTACACGAACCTAGAATATAAATTTAGTCTGTCTCTTTTAAAAAGTCCGCATAATAATTATATCAGAGTCTGTCTTACTTAACTTTGAAGATAGCGTACCAAAGCACTAAGGTGAATATAGAACATTATCACCTAGGACATTATCCCCTCAACTAAATTTTGCATAGGAGGACATGACATGATATATAATCGTTTATAGTATTGCTCCAGCTCATACGAACCTGAAAATAGAATAAGTGTTTCACTGTGAACACATTGCCAGTGTAAACGTATTAATAAAATTCGGTAGTCTGAACTGCCTTTCTTTCCTGAAAATTTTAGTTCCTATTTATACCGTCTGAGGCCAGAATTCACTGCAGTCCGAGACTAATCTGGTCCTTTTTTCTGAACCTGTACATAATTACCTGCAAATATTTTACACAAGGTGACACTGTTTCTGACTTGCAGACTCTCTAGATATGTAAACAAACACAATGAACAATGTTTTTGCTAGCAGAAAAAGTATGCCCCCCTCTGGTTGCCATGGCAATGGAAAGCAAAAACTTTATAAGTCTTCTTCTCAAGAACACGAAAGCCTAGAGCTTAGGTATTTGGCATGTGGCATTACCTAGTAGACCTCTATCAAGATAGTTCAAATTATGACACCCAATTCAAGATTGACCTCACACGGGGGTCACTTGTTTTTACATAGGCTTATGTAGGAAAAACTTAAAAAATCTTTATCTCTGAAACCATAAGCTTAGAGCTTAGATATTTGGCATGTATCATTGCCTAGTGGACCTCTACCAAGAATGCTCAAATCATGTTTCCCAGGTTAAAATTGACCCTTTCTGCTATTGATGACCTTGTATTATAGCCAATGGTAGCCAGGTGAGCAATATCGGGCCATCTTGGCCCTCTTGTATTTATATAGGCTTGTTAGAAAAACTTCAAAAATCTTCTTCCCTGAAACCTCAAGGCAAAGAGCTTAGATATTTAGCATGTGGCATTGCCTACTTAGATTGTTCAAATTATGACCCCCTGCTAAAAATTGACCCTGCCCGCGGGTCTCTTGATTTTATATAGGCTTATAGAGGAAAAACTTTAAAAATCTTTATTTCTGAAACCACAAGGCCTAGAGCTTAAATATTTGGCATGTAGCATTGCCTAGTTGAAATCTTCCAGGAATGTTCAAATCATGTCCTCCAGGTCAAAATTGACCCTTTCTGCTATTGATGACCTTGTATGATAGCCAAAGGTAGCCAGATGAGCAATAAAGGGCAATTTTGGCCCTCTTGTTTTTAATCAATGGCAAATTTCCACATAGTGACAGAATGCAAAGTTCATTTTGTGCCTCTCTTTGAGTTCACAAGAAGAATTGAGTGTGAAACTGCATCCTCCCTTTCATGTGGAAACTGATTAGCTGAGACCAAATACAAAAACAACTAAAACAGAAACGTGTCTATTACATTCTTTATTTCACATATATATTTTGGAAGCTCCATGTGATATTTAATAAAAAAGAATTTAACAATGTGAAATGACACAAGTCAATTAAGTTAACAATATATTCTATACAGATTTATACAAAACAAAAAAGCACACACTTATTGCACTATGATTATACAATTATACAACACATAAAAATATGAAGGTAACTCAGCCTTATGTAGAGAGAAGTTTTAAGGGAAATATTAGGTAACAGCTTAGGTCTGCTTACAGCCAAGTATTTATCTTAATGGTACATGCAATGTCTAAATAGAAAGTTAATATGAGAAAATATGTAAATCACATCTACCATGTATATTATACAGATGCGATGGTATACAGTATTAAAAACTCATAATGTGTGATGGAGCAAGCAATGGGGTCCCTAGCAAAAGTTTAGCATGTGTACAGTCAAACCTGTGTTAAAGACCATCTAAAAAAAAGACAACCTTGCAAATAAAGATCAGCAAGACAAAACACTATCCTATCCATTTGGAAACACCTGTGAATAAAGAACACCTGTCAACAAGAACCTGTTTATCTTCCAGTTAGTGATCTTTGTTCACAGGTTTTTCTGTACACAGCTTTAGTTATAAGAATAACAGTTTTATCCTGCTGTGATGTATCAGCAAACTTGATGGGTCTTATATTAAAGGGTTAGGCTAATTTTGATACTGAAGTGCTAATACCGATATAAATTCACTGAATTTGCATGTTAGTGCTAATTACAACTGCCAAGTTATGAAAAGCATGGAGGTAAAATGTTCACCAGTGTTGAATGTAACCAATGCACTTATGACTTTAGTAACCTAGACAGAACTGGTATACAAGCATGAATCCTGTTATCAGATAATTTTGTGTAAAAGAAGAATCAAAGACAGATTATATGATACTGGTTTCCACCGAGTGATGTAAAGTGTAAATAACTTAGGGAACAGTCATATAATGGCATGTCTAAATGTACAACATGGCATATGCTCTAAAATGAATAATCGCTGTTCACACAAAATGTCATGTAAAATCAGTTACAACTACAGGAATATCAAAATAATTAAAATATTCATACTCTGACTGTGACACATGTTTTAGCATTCTAGGCCATTACACTAAATTTGTTAAAATCGAAAAATACCAGTAATCCTAAATATAGGTGATCCATTTATCAACAATGTATAATTTAGAGCTTATGTAGGCTAAGAACTCAACTAAAGTGATGAAATAAAGAAAAAATACTCATAAATTAATTAACTGATAATCATAAGAACAAAGTCAATGTGATACAATATTCCACAGAAATTTGATTATTCTCTTTTAACAGAATGAAATGACTGCGAGTTGGTACCAATCATCATACAGATGTCTAAAAGGAATGGTCACTCATATGCAGTTACAATATTTCTAAAGAAATAATGGTCCATTCTTAAACCTAAACAAGCTAAGCACAGCCGGAAGTGGAGATTAATGACACATTTCGACCATGTTGTTCTTTTTTTTAAACTGCTAAAGAACTTCAGAATCTTTATTATTTTTAATGGACACTTTCATGCAATCAATGTAATTTAAGCAGACAGTTATTCACATCACATTTAATTTTACTACTTATTAATAGTATCTGTATCATAATTGTACAGAACAAACATTATGTAACCAAGTTAAATGAGCAAATGAAATAAAAGGTTACGTATTGTATAGGTATATCACTGGAAGGGGTAGCCCACCCAAGTGCCCTTTATGCCAAGGTCATAACAAGAAGAATTTTAAAAGGTTTTCCTATAACTCTATATGCAGACAAGCGACCCCCGAGGGTGATGCAAATCTGCACCACAGGGGCATGATTTGAACAAACAAAGGTCCACTAGACAATGTTACATACCAAATATCTAAGCTCTAGGCCTTGTGGTTTTGCAAAAGATTTAAAAAGTTTTCCCTATACATATCAATGTAAATCAAGTACCCCTCCCCCCCCTGCCAGGGTAAAATTTTGACATGATTTGATCAAACTTGATAGAAGCTTACTAGACAATGCTACATTATAAGTAAATATCTAAGCTCTAGGCCTTGCAGTTTTGGGCATGGCAACCAGAGTTTTGCTTTAGCCACTTAATTTGAACAAACTTTGTAGAGGACGATGCAAGGATGGTAACTGCCTGGTTTCATCTACATTGACATAGCAGTTTTTGAGGCATTGTCATTTAAGTAAAATATTGATGGTGGACAGATGGTGATCCTAATAGCTCACCTTGTGCTCAGGTGAGCTAAAACTATAATGTTAAATAAAAAAAAGTCAGCACCAGTTTCTACAATATCTTCTAGTAACTACTCAAATGCAATACAAAACAAACAACAAAACCTATCAAAAAGCTGTTTTCGGAGTAATTATTAAATCATAATCAAATATATCTATCTGCAGGTAGATTCTTTTTTGACTGGGGTTGATAAATGATCTAGGGGTTATGACAATGGCCTACAAACCCAGCGTCCAGAGTGGTAACAGCTTTTCTAACAAAGGTCCTGTTTATGAGGCCTTCATTTTCCTATGTACAAGCAAAATAGTGCATTTTTGTATTGGGAACTAGTCTCCCACACAGACAAAACAACAACAACAGAGAAACAAGCTAACCGTCGGCCATAATAAATGTAAATTGATTATGTGAAAACAATACATTATCATTTATCACTTGACTATGAGTACGCTACAAAAAAATTAATAATAAATTTCATATATCAGTGCATGTCAATACAGATAATAAATGCTGTAATTATGTGGGATATTCTGGGTTTGATAAATCATGTTACATAATGTAGGAATATACCGTGCAGATTATATTAAACAGAATCCTTTGAACAAGAAATCGGTTACAAATAGTCCATCCTATAACAGATTGGTAACTGATACATCACCATGTCTACTATGAACCTACATATATTTTCACTTGAAATCCTCATGGCTGATATATACATATATTTCATGTACAGAATTATTTAATTTATTTTATACAGCTTTCTATCAACACAGAATCACAACCTTCTGTTCCCAGTTCTAGACCACTGGCAGGCATTGTATGGAGTTCAATGCAAACTGCTAAGCATTGTGCAGTTTTTAACACTTTTTCTCAAACACCAATTAGGATGCCTTGGAAATAATTTATATTAATCTCCGCATTAACTGTCCCATCATTTCACAAACTTGTGTTCACTATAACACTATTTCAAAGCTCACTATGACTTAACACTGATCACAATCTTGGTCCGTGCAAATATTTTTGTGCAAAAGAGAAACTTACAACAATCGTAAACATACACATGTATACAAGTCCACAAATTACATTGTGTTGTCTTATTCTATACACGAGCCTAAATTTTTCAAATGTATTTCTCATTTCACTTCATATAGATGAGATCTTGTGTGTCCACTTCTAACAAAGCTTCTCTATGTTCCAATCACTAATGGCTACTTATCAGTTATGAGGAACTCAACAACTGTATTGTAGTCCATACCATAGTGTATTCACATTAAAATGAACTCTACTGTGTTACTCAAATATCACTGTATGAATGGTGAACAGGCAACTGCTATGCAACTGTTGACTCCCTCATCACTGTGACCCACCTGCAACAGAAAAGTCCTTGCATATTCATTTTTATAACTTCACATAAAACAAAAGTTTTGCTTTTTTAAATCTCTTTTTAAGTTCCTGTCTTGGTGAAACAAAGGACTTTTTTCCTAATGACAATATGTAGAGGTGTTCAAACCAGCAAACACAATTATTAGTCTCACACACAAGGGTTTCAGGTAAGTAAATTGAACATATAGTAACATAATTATCTACATAATTATAACGAGACCTCTGAAATGAGAGTAATAAATTTCATTTGAATTTTGTACTCCATGTACACGGATACAAATGCAAATGCATTATATGAAAGAAATTAAAGTTGGCTTCTTATAGAGGCAGAAAGAATAGTGATAGATCTGTAATAATTATAGTAAGGATCAAAACTGTACTTTTCAGTGGCAGTAGCGCTGTCTGTCCTGAACACAATTGGGTCTGTGTTGGCATGTGATAACTGGAACAACAGGTCCGCCTCTACACCTTCATAGTACTATAAATATAACATAGCATACTTCAAAATTAACATTTTACAACATTAATTGGAAATATACACTTGTTTGATTTCTGTTGTTATCTCATTATTGAAAGGGAGTTGATTCATATTTCATAGGTACAGGAGTAAGTGAAATTATGTAAATTGTCTCCCCTACATTATGTGAAGCCAAGGTCTTTCAAATAGTATGGTCCAGAAACGAGCGTAATACGATAAATGACCTGCCTCGGATCACGTGACAAACATCCGGGTACCCGCAATTTTGGAAAAAGAAAGAAAATATTGATACTTTATATCTACGTATATCTCGATATTTTACCAATCAATTTGACCAACAAAGTGATCCTTAATACAATATATGCATTCCCTTATCATTACATGATATTATATTTTACCGATGTTTCGTTTTAGGTGGATTTACGCATTGGAAAGTTGACCTCATACGAACAGGTTTTTTCAGAAATGACCAAAAGCCGAAAACCGACCTAATTTTAGTGCTTCTTACCTACTTGCATGGTGTTCATGGGATTGATGTAACATCTTTTTCTCATAGATTTAAGTCTAATGTACGTCTGTTATGCCTTAGATTTTCGTATTTCGCCCGTATTTTAATTTTCTGGGACGGTTAGATCCGTTCAAAATCTAAAAACGCCCCCCAAGTGACGAAGCCCCGAAAGAGGGCCTCACAGTCGTGTCCTCTCCATGTGCTCAATAAAGGCTAGTAATTTTAAAATCCTTCCATGCATGACAGAGAATCAGCATACAGTATTCCATTACTTTAAACACTAAGTGTGACCTTGACCTTTGAGGTAGGGACTTGGGTCTTGCACGCGACACATCCGCTTATGGCTAGACATTTGTGCACAGTTATTTTAAAATCCTTCAAAGCATAATAAAGTTATAGTCCGGACACAAAGTATGCAATATACAGGATTCCATTACCTATAAACTCTAAGGTGACCTTGACCTTTGTGGTAGGGATGTGGGTCATGCACGCGACACGTCGCTTGATGGCAGACATTTGTGCCAAATTATTTTAAAATCCTTCAAAGCATGACAAAGTTACAGTCCGGACACGAATGTGGCATATATGCTATATAGAGGAACCATTACCTTCAAACTCTAAGTATGACCTGACCTTTGAGCTAGGGACGTGGGTCTTGCACGCGACACGCGGCTTATGTGCTAGACATTTGTGCCAAGTTATTTTAAAATCCTTCAATGCATGACAAAGTTACAGTCCGGACACGAATGTGTGCATATATGCTTATATGGAGGAATCCATTACCTTCAAACTCTAAGTATGACCTTGACCTTTGAGCTAGGGACGTGGGTCTTGCACGCGACACGTCGCTTGATGTGCTAGACATGTGTGCCTAGTTATTTTAAAATCCTTCAATGCATGACAAAGTTACAGTCCGGACACGAAGTGTGCATATATAGAGGATTCCATAACCTTCATACCCAAGTGTGACCTTCACCTTTGAGGTAGGGATGTGGGTCTTGCACGCGACACGTCGCTTGATGTGCTAGACAGTGGCCAAGTTATTTTAAAATCCTTCAATGCATGACAAAGTTACAGTCCGGACACGAATTTGTAAGTGGGGGCGCGACGGACGGACGGACAGGACGGACAGGCGGACGGACGGACAGGCGGACAGACGGTCAGACGGACAGACGGTGCGATTTTAATATGCCACCCTTCGGGGGCATAAAAATGGCGTCAATGGTGATTTTTTTTCGCGATACGGTGATATTTTGTGCACAGGTTTTCACTATATATTTAGGGTCAAATGATGGAAAATTGCTAATTAAAATGTAAATTAAGAGTTATTTTTCAACGGATATGAATTAGATTTTCGTTTTTTTATTTGATAACATAATAACATACAGTTTTGTAAGACCAGTATCGCGAGTCAAATTACCATCCATCGCTGAAACGCGTATGACGGAATAGCATGGACCGTGTTTAACTCGCGTTAAAGATAAAAGTTAATTATATATAGAGGTTTTAATTTCACAGTTTTACAGAAAATTTCATCAGCTTTCCAATTATACCATTTTTTAAATTAAATGTGGTATTTAAATGACACAATGACAGGCATTTTTGCATACAATTATCGGACAAATACCAGTTCACTCGCTCGGCGTGATAAATGCACGGTGTGATAAACGCTTCCAGGTAAAAATCGATAACCGAGACAAGATTATCAGTACGATAAGACATTTATAGACAGCGTTTCCGGTCCATACTATTTGAAAGACCTTGGTGAAGCGAATCTTTTGAAAAGACAAACTTTTTTCAATATTGTTGCTAAACAGTTTCGTTAACAAACAGTATTGAGTGGATTATTTGTTTGAAATGAATGTTGCCACTAACTGCCATAAAAGTATTTAAAACCACTAAACAAACAAAGTCGCAACAACTTAACTACTTTTGTAAACTGGCATGAAATGCAATAAAATTGGAATTAAGATAAAATGTCCATTATTGGAAATTACATAAAAATATCAAATTCTTTTAGATGCATATTGAATTCAAAAGAACAACAAGTTAAGGCACAAACTTACATCAGTGAACCTGCCGACCTCATAACCTAGCAACACCATACTGTCTGCTGCTGCAGTATCCTGCAAAGAAGTGAACAACAAAAATTTAAAACTTGAAAATAAGTTTGAAGTTTTTCAGCCAATTGAATGCTTAGTCATATGAAAATAAATACATTGATACTAAAATCCAATTGAAACAGCAAACAGGAAGATAACAGTTAATTTTCATTATATTCAACATATGTTCTAACAATAATAGGTAACTAGTCTAACTTGAATTTTATACGAGAGGTCAAAAATTTTAGCAAGAAACTTGCATATAATTATTTACACAATTTCAGATATATCAGAAATTATTAGACAACATTTATCGCATTATGTACATCATGATGTAAAAATGTACCTTTTAATTACAGTTTACTTGTCAACAATATTTAATAATAATTATTCTCTAGGTATAGTCCATCCAAATCCAACAGATACTATACCTGAGTTGCCTTAAAGGTATATAAGACCATGTCCTTGATCAAGTACCAATGTCTCTTCCATTTCTTTCCTTTATGCCATCTTTGTAGATATCCACTCATACATGCACCTTGGTCAGTGGCAGTGACCTTCAATAAAGCAATATAATACATATCTAATTACTTCACAGAGCTTGGGTATACATTTAAAACATCCATAAGCTTGCTTTCTTAGACAATTTTTGTAATAATGCGAAAAGATGTGAAATTTCTAACAAGTATATTCTCCTTCGAATAATTTGTTGAAGTTTTCATTGACTAAGTCTTTGTTTTAGAAGTACCTCTTTTAATCTTTCTGGTCTGACACCAGTTTTCTTGTCGGTGCGACCGCTACGGCGTATCTTCTGGAACCTTTCAAACAATCCATTCAATGTAAGGAAGTTTCCGCCTTCTTCTTCATCTTTGTCAGCAACTTCTGGTTTCTGGCCTTGTGCAACATCTTGTTCTGCCGCTATACATACACACAAAACCAGTAAATAAAACAAGAGCTGTCCCTCACAAGTGACGAATGCCCCCGAAAGAGGTGCCTCACAGTCTGTGTCCTCTCCATGTGCTCAATAAATGTGCTATGTAATTTTAAAATCCTTCCATGCATGACAGAGTAACCATGCATACAGTTTTCCATTACTTTAAACACTAAGTGTGACCTTGACCTTTGAGGAAGGGACTTGGGTCTTGCACGCGACACATCCGCTTGATGTGCTAGGCATTTGTGCCAAGTTATTTTAAAATCCATCAAAGCATGATAAAGTTATAGTCCGGACACAAATGTATGCATATATACAGGATTCCATTACCTTTAAACTCTAAGTGTGACCTTGACGTTTGTGGTAGGGATGTGGGTCTTGCACGCGACACGTCATCTTGATGTGCTAGACATTTGTGCCAAATTATTTTAAAATCCTTCAATGCATGACAAAGTTACAGTCCGGACACGAATGTGTTAATATATGCATATATAGACGAATCCATTACCTTCAAACTCTAAGTGTGACCTTGACCTTTGAGCTAGGGACGTGGGTCTTGCACGCGACACGTCGTGTTGATGTGCTAGACATTTGTGCCAAATTATTTTAAAATCCTTCAATGCATGACAAAGTTACAGTCCGGACACGAATGTGTGCATATATGCATATATAGAGGAAACCGTTACCTTCAAACTCTAAGTTTGACCTTGACCTTTGAGCTAGGGACGTCGGTCTTGTACGCGACACTTCATCTTGATGTGCTAGACATTTGTGCCAAGTTATTTTAAAATCCTTCAATGCATGACAAAGTTACAGTCCGGACACGAATGTGTGCATATATGCATATATAGAGGAATCCATTACCTTCAAACTCTAAGTATGACCTTGACCTTTGAGCTAGGGACATGGGTCTTGTACGCGACACGTCGTCTTGATGTGCTAGACATTTGTGCCAAGTTATTTTAAAATCCTTCAATGCATGACAAAGTTACAGTCCGGACACGAATGTGTGCATATATACAGGATTCCATAACCTTCATACTTCAAGTGTGACCTTGACCTTTGAGGTAGGGATGTGGGTCTTGCACGCGACACGTCGTCTTGATGTGCTAGACATGTGTGCCAAGTTATTTTAAAATCCTTCAATGCATGACAGAGTTACAGTCCGGACACAAATTGTAAGTGGGGACGCACAGACGGACAGACGGTGCGATTTTAATATGCCTCCCTTCGGGGGCATAAAAAATGAATTCAAAATAAATGATTAAATGAATGATGAACAAATGAGTAACATACGTATGTACAGGCAGACAGATGGAAATTCCAACAAAGTGATACTTATGTGGCTATCCTTTTGTTTGTTCTAGTGTTTTTAAGTACATGTAATTCTACAGTGGGTATTGGCAGATATCTGTCTGTCAGTTCTTTCACAATATTAGTTTAAACATGGGCACTGCTATTACTGAGAAACAGAATATACAGTATTTTATTCACTGTTCGATATTTTTCAGGTATGAGTTATACAATTATACAATGCAATTCATTTTCACTCTTTATTTCTGATGTTTCGGCTTTAAAAGCCTTTATTAAAATTATGAAAATATTGGTGGCAATACATACTCATGTTCATTAATCATCAGAACAATGAAACAGAATCAGATGGAAACTGAAAATATCAGCGTATTTTACACAGGTATAAACATTTACTCACCAGCCATCAACGTCTTGTAGCATTTATCACAGACTCTCACAGCTTTATATTTAAGGTAACGCAGCGGTGCTTTCCCTTCTGAGCAGTTCCCACACACAACCTGAAATATCAAACTAACCACTATCAAGTCTGATTGGCTTAACCCTTACCCTGCTGGCGGCAAGTGTTTTAGGATCAGTCTCAACATAATCTGCACTCTTCAATATTAGTATACAGTCAGTTATTTTCCCCATTGACATTTTAATGGAACGGTGCAAACAACACGGAAAAGACAGTTATAGAAATTTTTTAAAGGTAAAGTTTAATCTCGTTGAATGTCTTTTTCAGCACCATTAGGGCTGTATAACTGCCAGTTATTTACTCAGTATTTGATCCTTTTCCACTGCTAAAAATAGCCAACCAATGCTAAAAATAGACACCTTTCTCACACTTTTACATCTCTGACCCCTTAACACAGTCCTGTTTACAAGTCAGATACTAAAAGTCCTGTTCATATAGCTCTAAACTTTATGCATATTTGACACTATTTCCTTCACATTGCCTTTAATACCTTTGTTCATTCAACTACTTATAAACCTATACTTTCTTTTCATATTAGCTTTAAATAAATGACATAGAAGTGAGAAACATTTAGTTACCCATCCACATGCTCTACAATGATGTCGTCTCCACGTCACCGTGAACTCGCACGTGCATAGCATACACATGGTAACACGTGCATCAGGGATCCACAGCGGAGCTTTGTGTCCAAGAACAAAATCTTTGTCTAGTAATGCCTAAAACAGCGAAAAAAGATCTTTTATTATAGAGGTCATTGAAAATATAACCTATTATTAGCAAAACACAAAACAAAATTCTCTGATTCTATAAGTAATACTAGGTAACTTGTTTAAGATGTGTAACTGAGTTCAGTGTGTTAAATTCTGTTTCAATGAATGTCAGCTTCTAATGTTAAAACATTAAAACATCATCTCATTCTTGTTATAACACATGTATATATGATGTATATTGCAGTCTTTTCTAAACAAACACAAGTTTCAAAGATATTAACCATCATTTCGAGACAAAAATCAAAATTTTAAAATACTCTTCTCCAAATATATTAGTTGAGTAACACAGAAACATCTTGCTGAAGTGAAAAACATTAAAACAAATCAACGCTTACACAAATTACCATACACATTACTAAACACACGGCACAGAATAACATATGACCATGTGACATGATATTGTTCATAGACTAAATACATGATCGTGTGACATGATGTTATTCATACACTAAACATATGATCATGTGACATGATGTTATTCATACACTAAACATATGATCATGTGACATGGTATTGTATGTAGACAACACACATGATCGTGTGACATGATATTTTACATAGACTAAACATATGATCATGTGACATGGTATTGTATGTAGACAACACACATGTCGTGTGACATGATATTTTACATAGACTAATATGTGACATGGTATTGTACATAGACTAAGTGAAGTTCCTTAAAACAATTTATGACAGACATAGTTATAGTGACATTTATGTTCTAATTCTTGTGCAACCCTGCAATAAAGCTATTAGTTGCTAGTAAAAATTAAAAGAAATGAAACAAAACCATAAAAAAGTTTAAATGAGGTAAAAAGCAGACAGCAAGCCCTATATAAACACTAAAACCATGCAGGCAGACTGTTGTTGGGGATTATTCTCAGTGCTACGCCAAGATGGCCCTATATCGCTCACCTGAGACCTACTTATGACAATATGTGACCTAACTTCAACCCTAAACTATATGTATTTGACCCTATGACCTAGTTTTTGACCCAATATGATCTAGATTGTATCAAGATAGTCATTCTGACCACGTTCCATGAATATTTAATGAAAAATACAACCTCAATAAAATACACAAGGTTTTTCTATTATTTGAGCCCTTGACCTATTTTTTTTACACAGATGACCTATATTAGATCTCAACCATCAAGGCAGTCACTTTGACCAAGTTTCATGACGATCCAGTGAAAAATGCAGTCTCTTTTGCATACACAAGGTTAAGTGTGGACAGACAGACAGACAACGGACACCAAGCGATCACAATAACTCACCTTGAGCATTTTGTGTTCAGATCAGCTAAAATAACACTAGGTGTTTGTTCTACAGACGTATTATTTCCATACGATAAACCTATTAGAACAGCTTCAGAAATACTATCCTACATTAATTCCTGGTCAATATAAAACAAGGTAACAAGCTGATTACATACTGGTTATCCCATTTTGAGACCCAGTCTGAAATTGTGTGATTCTATAACTATCAATATATGCAAAACATTATTTGCATGCATTTTGTACTGTATATTGATCTTCCATTCATAATTAAATCAAACTGCAATAGAGATGGCCTCAAGTACAAAATAAAATGAAATGCAACAAAACTTAGGAACTTATACTACAGAGGTTATTTTTTATTTTCAAAATATTCAATTCCTTTAAAGACAGTCTAGTGCATTTCATAAGCTGCCAGCCCCAAGTAAGTACTGATTAAATTTTCCACATGGAACAAATTGTGGAAACATAGCAGGATACATGTAGGTTTGATTTGGTGAGAACTGAACCATTCCCTACTGACTGAGTTAGCCAGCCAACAATATATTTTGAAACTGAGGATCTCTTCAAGCAGTGACTATGACATGTCTAACAACAGTGAGGCAACATTTACATCAATTTCAAAAGTACGCCCATTTTAACTCCAGATCAGTATTTCACTTGGTATTTAAGTTTTGCTAATAAATTAGTCGCTTCAGCTTTATTAAAGCGATTTGATTTGGTACATGATGCTGGTTCAGACTTAAAAACAGCCTGTAACAATTCCTATGTATGAGTATAATGATATAATGGATCCCATTTTGTGAGAGTATTTCTCTTTCCATGTGAACTACAATTGAAACTGTGCTATGTTATTGGTTAAAATCCTTCCATGCATGACAGAGTAATCATGCATACAGTATTTTCCAGCACTTTAAACACTAAGTGTGACATTGACCTTTGAGCAGTAGAGACTTGGGACTTGCACGTGACAAATCCGCTTGAAGTGCTAGACATTATGTGCACAGTTATTTTAAAAATCCTTCATAAGCATAAAATAAAGTTATAGTCCGGACACAAATGTATGCATATATACAGGATTCCATTACCTATAAACTCTAAGTGTGACCTTGACCTTTGTGGTAGGGATGTGGGTCATAAAAGCAAAACGTCGTCAGTTGATGTGCTAGACATTTGTGCCAAATTATTTTAAAATCCTTCAAGGCATGACAAAGTTACAGTCCGGTTACACGAATGTGTGCATATATGCTTATATAGAGGAATCCATTACCTTCAAAGTCTAAGTATGACCTTGGCCTTTGAGCTAGGGACAGTGGGTCAAGCATGACAATGTTGCTTGAGTGCTAAGACAATTGTGCCAAATTATTTTAAAACCCTTCAATGCATGACAAAGTTACAGTCCGGCCCGAATGTGTTGGATATATGCTTATATGGAGGAATCCATTACCTTCAAACTCTAAGTATGACCTTGACCTTTGAGCTAAGGACGTGGGTCTTGCACGCGAAACGTCACTTGATGTGCTAGACATGTGTGCCTAGTTATTTTAAAATCCTTCAATGCATGACAAAGTTACAGTCCGGACCCGAATTTGTAGGTGGGGGCAATGACGGAAGGACAGACAGTAAAGTATTTTATAATATGTCAACGTTTAGGGGCATAAAAATAGCCTATAACAATTCCATGTATGAGTATAATGATATAATGGATCCCATTTTGTGAGAGTATTTCTCTTTGGACTTTCACCATTAGAACTACAGCTGAAACTGTGAAATATGTCGCCTGGGTTAAGCCAGTCAGCAGAATTTTGATGTGCTGTATCTATTCAGTATTTTCCAGCATTGATGTATGGCCGGTGAAATTTTAGCAATTTGAACAGAAGAAACAAGGAAAGCAGTGTCTTAAATACAGATTCAAAAAGTAAATTATTATGTGAAGGTACATGGATTTAAATAATTTCTGTTTGCATAAATAACAAAAAAATTACGAGGGTGATATGTTCTCTATGACATCACAAGTATTTCTAAAACTAGGTCACACTGTAGAGACATCTTGAGTGGTACATTCTCATCATAATTATAAAAGAAAAAGATTTCTGAAAGTGGTGTATTTTGCATGATATAACACAATGGCAAGTTAGAGGGTATACAGTTACTGATAGACATAGTGAAACAAACTCACCTCTTCAAACTAAAACATGCAAGAAAAGAAAAATACAGTCAACTCCTTGCACAGAAATACATGCAAAATTTCTCCATCTCTGACACCATACTATCTATAAATAAGCTTACGTTTTGTTAATATGTTTACACATTTACTGTAGTTAATCCCCAATTCATTTAGCTTGATTTCAAAGAAAAAAAAAGGTTCTACACTCTCTCTTAAGTTAACTCCCTGGTGTAATGATGACACCACAATGAATACTGGTAGGAATCTGTTATCATAACCCTATCCATACCTAAACCCCATATGATTTAACCATGTACTCTCATTTATCAGTCTTTAACAATGACATATTGCTCCTATTCAAGGTTTTCTCCTAGAGGCCAGCCATCCTCTAGAGGGGGGGGGGCTTTGTCAGGACAGGGGCTTGATTCTTCTATTATAAAAGTTTGTCCAGATAAAAGGACTTTCTAAGTCATTTCACTGGTAAATTTGACATCTCCCAAATTCTTGCAAACAAGTGAGTATTCCAAACCATCCAGAATTATATAACATTAAACCATTATGAAAAGGCCGGGTTAATTCAAGTATGAGCAGTTGTGACCTTAATGAAGGTTTAACATTATGTTTACCGCTATTCCTGCAAAGTAAATTATGTGTTTTTGTAAACTTATCCTCCTTGTTCACAGCTATGTTTCAAATTTCCATAGATCAAGAATTTCCAATCCAACCACTTGTAACCCTTCTAAACATAACCACTAAACTTTGAAAGCCTTTTTACCCAAAGAGTTCAAAACCCACAGACCACACAAGAGGGTTCAACTTGGTAAATAATTTATACCTCCTCCATATCCTCCTGTATTTCGATTGGTGTAAACAATGCAGAATAAATGTCCTGATGACTTTTACAAGTAATTGTGGTTTAATAGAAATATATTGTCACATTTTTATAAAATGTCCTATCGGCAATTTTGCTATTTTGAGAAAAATGAAGTTGAACTTTTTAACTATCATAACCTTTTATCTGTTACGTCACACTGAAATGGTACTTTGGAGTTAGATAATTAATATTATTTATAAAACAATGACACGCAACAACATTTCATCGTGGCTAATGAGTTTTGGGAAAAAATGATTTTTTATATTGGGATAGAGCAAGATGCAAGGAAAAATGTAAAATGTTAACTTTTAAAGTACTCTTCTGGAGATAGATCAATGTAATGTTAACATTTACACTATACCGTGAAGTTAGCATATTTAGAGAGTGACATTTCAGTATTTAATTTGAATGAAAAAGTTACAGAACAATTACTGATACTTCAAACTAGATTAACTACAATATATCTTTAGCCTAAAAAAGGTGTAAGTGATAAAGATATGATAAAATACAGGCCAAATATCTCGTATAAAAGTAGACATAGGGCAAAATATTTATACCGAATCTCGATTTCTATGATGTCAATGTACAAAGGGAAAGTTTTGGTAGATAGAGCAAAGCTTCCAGTTCATTCCACGTTTGTATTATGGGTTATATAATTTTAATGCTGTACAATATACGAATAAATATGTATATGTGTAATTATCTCTTTGCTTTTTTTTCAAAATGGTAGATAGGACATTTTAATTCTAAGGCAATGATATATTAAATCAATAAGATATAAAGAATTATACATGAACAATTTCATGGAAGTTTAACATAACTAACTGTAACCAACCTTTGGCCTCGGACCCAAATAAGATTGCGACTGCTAAATCCTACTACAGTCTTTTCAAAATATTAACAAAAGCTTGTTTGCAAGTCAATGACCCTTAATCCCTGTCATTAAACAAAGGATAATGAAAGAAAAATACTAGGGAGAATTCTTTTGTATACGACAAGTTTCCAAGCTGTTATACTATTGCCTATAGCTATATTCAAACTGAAAGCACATACATGTTGTATACAGCAGGCTATAACCCAATCCAAGCAGTATTAAAAACTCAACAAACATTCATAATCGTATTTTATTTTACTTTTTAATTCTGAGAAAAACAGTCAGTATTAAATGAAAAAACAACAACAGAGCATGTTAAGAGATAATGAAGACTTGTTTTCAGTCCAGAAAAACTTCAATCAGAAAACAGCACTCAAAGTAAAAAGAGTTGTGATATACATGTAAGAAGTTTCATTCCAGTAAAACCAGTCAAATTCTGTAGAGATAAATATGCAGACATTGTAGTATATGGCAAAACGTTCATTCCATCAATCACCTGATACGTATCCCAGGATTTTTGTAAATGCTCCTCCCAAAACTACACAACAATAAATTTTTCATAAAATTTTACACAATCTACTGTCCCAGATTAAATTTGTACATGCAAACATCTGATTTAAATTGCAAATTACATGAGTAAAGTTACGTTTTTCCCTCTGGTTTATCAAAGCTGCATGCCACAGTATAATACGAACACCTCTAAAGTTATTTAGATACAATCAAATTAAGAAACTGAAAACCTAAACAAAATCTTTACACTCTCTGAATAATAAAATAAAAATAATTTATAACTTTGTACAAATATGCATGCTAATTGATTACATTTTTTAAGAACTCATGTTTTACCTGGGCCCCTGCTCTTACAGCCTCAAATGTGTTCCTTTTCAGTGCATTTTCCTCTATGGCAGCATTGAGGGCTGTAACCCAATCATCGCGCTCCTCTAGGGTGGCACCTTGAAGTGTGAATGAACGTTGCACAGAAATTATGCTGAATTCCATTTTATATTCATCTTGTCCTGATACAGACACCTGAAATTGCAAACAGATACTAGAAACTACAGACAGTGATCTGAAATTGCAACCAGATATAGAACCTGCAGACAGTGATCTGAAATTGCAGACAGATACTAGAACCTGCAGTAAGTGATCTGAAATTGCAGACAGATATAGAACCTGCAGACAGTGATCTGAAATTACAGACAGATACTAGAACCTGCAGACAGTGATCTGAAATTGAAGACAGATACTAGAACCTGAAGACAGTGATCTGAAATTGCAGACAAAGATCTGAAATTGCAAACAGATACTAGAACCTGCAAACAGTGATCTGAAATTGCAGACAGATACTAGAACCTGCAGACAGTGATCTGAAATTGCAGACAGATACTAGAACCTGCAGACAGTGATCTGAAATTACAGACAGTGATCTAAAATTGCAAACAGATACTAGAACCTGCAGACAGTGATCTGAAATTGCAGACAGATACTAGAACCTGCAGACAGTGATCTGAAATTGCAGACAGATACTAGAACCTGCAGACAGTGATCTGAAATTGCAGACAGATACTAGAACCTGCAGACAGTGATCTGAAATTGCAGACAGATACTAGAACCTGCAGACAGTGATCTGAAATTGCAGACAGTGATCTGAAATTGCAAACAGATACTAGAACCTGCAGACAGTGATCTGAAATTGCAGACAGATACCAGAACCTGCAGACAGTGATCTCAAATAGAAGGCAAACACTAGTTGAAACTGCAGACATAGATCTGAAATTACATTTTAAAATTGTATAAATTTACCTAAAATTGAAGGCAGACACTGATACCTGAAATTGCATGGTCATTGTATGGTCAACTGCAGATAGAGGAACTCTGGACATTTTCATCAAGAAAACAGTCTGGCTCAACAAGTCTGGTAAATGTTTCAGAATTTCATTTCACACAATCTTACCTTTTGCACATCACTATTCAAAACCTCATTTATACTAAAATATCCATGAATGAATGTCTAATATTTTCAGTAAGATATATTACCTTCATACCAGCCAGTGGTAAAACATTGTTTAGTCTGTATCCAGTAGCAACAGGGGTAGTATACAGTAACACATCATTGAACTACAATATACAATGTAAACACTATCAATAAAATATGTAAAGAGACTTAAAGGTGTCATGAAAAATGTACGGCCACATCCAGTGCATACATCAAATAAAATATGTGACAGTACTAAATTCTCTCTTACTTTTTGGTTATCAGATTTTACAGTCTAGGATTTTATTTTTTTCTGCTCTATTTCTTTTTTATTTCCACACAGCATATTTTTTTAACATTCATCAATCCCTAATGAAACTTGACACAATGTTATAACTTTTATTACATCTTACAACAGTATCAACTTATAAGTTGACCTGAATCTTAATGCATTCTCCAATTTATGTCAATTCTTTGGACCATTTCATCATAATAAGCAAACAAACATATCCAATTCATTCAAAGATGTTCCAAAGTAATAACATTTTCCATCTCCAGAGATTTTAAGAATTTAGTTTTCTTAACTACATGTATCAACTTTTATATCAGAGACTGAGATATTTGACAATGCATTACAATTACCTGTGGCATTACAATTACTTATTGTATTACTGTTGCATTACTACTGCTTGCTGCATTACAACTACTTGTTGCTTAACAGTTACTTGCATCATTTTGTGCACTGTACTATGATAATAGCAAATATGATAACACCCAGGAAATACACCAACACTACTACTTACCATAAAGAAGTATCTGGGCTGCATTTCTTTCCTGGACAACTTCATCAGCTCACCTTCCTTCAGGAATATCTGAAATAGATATATACATGTATACAGTGCTAACTGTGTTGAGCAGCATGTGTAGAGATACAACAAAACTGGTCTATTTCCATTTTAACACTACCCGCTTCCAATGCATGTGATCTTAGAAACTGAATTTGTCAAATTACAGTAACATGTTACATTACAATTGTATGTTACAATTGAATCATATCCTTTATGCTGCATTACTGCTATTCAATGCTGTACTGTACAGCTTTTTGTTATACAACAATTTCTTCTTGCATTACATTTGCCTGTTGCATTACAATTACCTATTTTTACTGTCACATTACTATAGCTTGTAATGCATGACTATTACATCTTGTACATCAGCAACGTGAAACATTTAAGTTATTAACTGAGAACAAAAGTCATGTTTTACAACAACTAACATATTTCTTATAATTTAAATAGGTCATACATAGAGCTACAGTTTTTTTAGGCAGAATTTGCAGTGTTAAGGGCTGTAACCCAGACATCATCTACCCTTCACTTGGCACGCAAAATTAAAATCATTTGGAAATTTAGGAGGGTGCTGCCAGTGGCACCTCTTACCAAAAAAACTCCTTTTTGACAATAAATGCAAGTTTAACAGCATTATGGGAGAAATTCTGGGGTCAGCCATAGATGCCCCTTCAGGACTAAAAGGCTCAGACCTTACAAACCCAGTAAAGTAAGTAAGAGCTACAGTTTTTATAGATACAATCCTTCATGGAATATAATACCCACCCTTCCAGGCTTGATGACCTCAAACTGGCCAATCAGTGACCTCTGTATTTCTAACATCTTCTGTACATAATCCTGAAAATTTAGCAAAATTTGAAACTTAATTCAATATAGCAGTAGAATCCAACCTTGGGTAACTATGCATCTCTTTCTCATACAAACTTGACTACTTTTACATCATACATGAAAATTATATCAGGGTAAGATTTGTTCCAGGAAAAGAAAATCATAGCAATCACATTAACTGTTTGCAACATATTACCAGCATTTAACTGTACATGACTATCTTGTAAAATCAAATCAGTATGATGAAACATTGTGACACAAAAATAAGTTACGATGTTTTCAAGTAACAGTTATACCTCGTGTCTCATATTTTCATTTGCATGTGTGGCCACCTCACTTACAATGTTCAAAGCAGCTGAAAACAAAAACAATCATGGGCTGAAAATACCAGAATCTACAGGGGTTAAAACTGGAACTTCAATTATTTGCTTCCAAGCTATATTTCAACTATGCCCTCATCCATTTTCACCACCTGAACAGCGAAACAGTGTAGACAAACTACACAGGGAAAATTGAAATCTATATTTAGATAGATGGCACTGATTTGACGTCAGTTCATGATCAACACAGCTGTGAAGCTGTTCATGCATATTTAAAATGTTCATTGAGCTTTGATTATAGTAATTAACTTTTTTCAATAAAGTTCAAAAGGGGGCACAGAGGTGTTGAGGTGAAAATGTTGGTCTAACCTGGAGAATGCAATTTTGTTTTGTTTGAACCCTACTTGAGGTTATGACAAGGCTTTTCTAGCGACACCAGCACTAAATTTTCTTCAGACTGACTAAATGAGCTTTAAAATCACAAAAACTTAGCTATGCAATAAATTTAAGAAGTCACAACAGTACATAACCAAAAGACTTCTTTTTGTAATTTCTTCGTCATTTCTTTACAATGTTATTTTTTCACTTCGCAGTCTGAGTGATTTTAGCAGCTATCTAAAATCACTCAGACTGCAAAATGAAAAAATAACATTGTAAAGAAGTATAACTATACACATACTTTGCATATCTTTCATTTCCGGGCTGTCTGGCAGAAGGTGCTTCATGTAATCTGAAAATCAAATTAATTGTTTGTTATAAAATAAAGTACTAATATACTTGGTTATATAATAATTCTCGATTACTTTAAACGTTCCAATGTCAACACCTTTTTACTTACCTGAATCTTAACAAACTGCCATAAAGACTGAAGCGAAGTCTACTAATATCATATTATACATGTAAACATAATTATTTTATATTTATATTCTATTCAATGTCTTGCATACTTTCCACATTTAAAAAGAAAAAGTTTATCCACTCCCAAAGACCCAAACCTTACATCTCAACATGTATGACAATTACACTATAGAAACAAGTGACAGGAAATTGTCACAAAACCAGGTTTTCATTTTCCAGTCTGCTGGCCGAGCGCAAATGTTTAAATATCTTGAGAAATGTAGGAGGAAGTGGGCACGTGACAGTATTCTTCTATATATAACATATGTGGAAAAAAAGCAATGGGCCATAATTCAGGCAAAAATTATTTTAAAAAAACAAGAAAAAAAAGAAAAAAAACAAAAAAACTTGCTCTGTGTGGGGTTTGAAGCGCTGGTCTCATGAGAAATTTTGTCATCTTACTGTAACAGAATACTCCAAAGTATACAGGACTGGTAATCTATTCTAAAAATAGACAGTAATAACAGAGTATTCTCCCTTTATAATAACAGAGTATTCTCCCTTTTATATATACTTAAATAAGGAGACACAAAATTGCTAACAGACGGACGGACGGACGACCAGGGGCAGAACATTATATATTCAAAATTCTTTAGTTCACAATTATAGTTCTGTGAAAGTTTGGTTGAAATCCCTTGAGAACTGTAGGAGTTGCACACAGAAGAGTATTTCTCATATATATTACATTATGTGGAAAAAAAAAAAGGCCCATAATTCTGTCAAAAATGATCAAATCAAACAAAACCCGAAAAAAGGCGCCAGGGCACTTGGGTGACAATAATTCGTGAAAGTTTGGTTGAAATCCCTTGAGAAGTGTAGAAGGAGTTGCGCACAGAAGAATTACATATGTGAAAAAAAAAAAAGGGCAATAATTCTGTCAAAAATGACCAAATCACAAAACCCCGACAATATGCGCCAGGGCACTTCATGACAATACTTCTGTGAAAGTTTGGTTGAAATCCGTTGAGAAATGTAGGAGGAGTTGCGCACAGAAGAAATTGTTTACGCCCGCCCGCCCGGGGCCTCACATACCTCAATCTAATAACCAGAATTTTTCCTTCGGAAAACCTGGTTAATAAAAGTATCTATTTTTAGAGTTTTATTGTTGATACTGGATAATCTATATGACCAACGCCCCCAGAAGAGTTTAGTTATTTTAGGTTTCAGAGGATAGCGCAAGATACAGAACACATGCCTTCCACAGACAATCCCCTGTTGTTTTAACTTGCCTGGTGTACAGCACCAATACATCAGACCTCTCCGAAGACCATTTGTAATGTTAGTTGAGGAGCGCATGATTACAAGATCAGTGTGTTAACCACTAGACCACTCCGCTGCTACAGAAATAAAAGCTCCTCCCCTTTCTATATATAGAAAATCTTTGCTAAGGATGAGTCACTACTGTTTAACAACTTACCTTGCAGAAGGAGTCTGTACTGAGGTATTCTTTGTATAGGTTTCAACATATAATGCTTTAATGCTAGACTGGCACATCGTGGACTCAACTGAAAAATTTAACACACCCACTGTGAATCCTTTACAAATTTAGCCATTTTATTTATCAACTGTATTTTCTAATGTGATGACAAGTCCTCTCACTATTCCTTTTGAATTAATAAAACAGAGAATTATTCATGTATTTTTACAGAAATGGTACTCAAATATTAATAATTCAAATTGTTTATAATCTTACTGTATTTTTAAATATGAATTTGAAATGGAAAAATATTTAGAATTATAAGAGATAGCAAACATAGATGTGCCCTAGCGAGATTCAGAAACTCATCACATAATCTACAAATAGAAGCTGGACCATACTCTAATATCCCAAGAGAAGATATAATCTGTTTATTAGTGAATACCACTTTCTATTAGTCTGTCCTAAATATAAGAAACAAATAGTTTAAACGCTATTACTGTCACAGGCCAAACTTAAAGAAGTCTGAAAAACTTATATCTTCAAAGTCCAACAGTGTTATTTTTAGTTTGAAATACATATATATTACTATGAAAATAAGAATTTCATAGTTCCAGTAATTTGCTGATGTTTGATTTTGTATTATACATTTTCAAGTTTACAGTTGTACATGTGGCGTAAACTCTGCTAATATTTCATTTCATATAAAATGTATTATGTCATTTTCAGGCATCGAAACTGTTTCTATATGAAATAATCTACATACAAAAAGCACATATATCTTTTGTAAACATTACAATATGCACAAACCATTGTTAACTTTTATCATACAAAGTCTAGGGAAGACTTCTTTTGATAATAACGATTATAATTTGCTGAATAAACCCTTGAATTAAATTGAATTTTAAATCTTTACAACTAACACTACTCACAAGAAATTCTTAAGTCAAGTTTCCATCTTGAAAATTAATTTGAACTTTTTACCCTACCATCAAAATATGTGCAAGTTAGGCAGGAAGATTACTTTACAAATATTCTAATCTTTACACTTAGCAGAAAAATAGGTAAGGATTTACTCAAATTCTTTCACAGCTGCCTGGAACAGTGGATATTTCTTGATAGCTTCATCCAGGGTGGCTGTAATGGTCTCAAAATCTCGAATGTATGAAGAAAACAGCTTCAGAAATGGTCCCTTCTTTACAAAGATATCTGCAATACCCTTATGCTCTTCCCTGCAAAACAAATATTTTTATGTACTCCCCATACTGTAATTTTTATTATTATCTCTTCTTTACGTACGTTTCTAATGAATACCAGCTTATACTATGCATATGTTATGGTATTATAATTAACTCAAGATATTCTGAAAATCTAAATTATTGGGCTCTTTGTTTATGATCATATACTGAGATATCAAATGGTATATATATATCTTTATTGCCTCCATTTTCTGGAGATATACATGCATATACAATAGAACAAAATTAATACAAGTGACAACAAGAGCTGTCCCTCACAAGTGACGAATGCCCCCGAAAGAGGTGCCTCACAGTGTGTCCTCTCCATGTGCTCAATGAATGTGCTATGTAATTTTAAAATCCTTCCATGCATGACGGAGTAACCATCCATACAGTATTCCATTACTTAAACAATAAGTGTGACCTTGACCTTTGAGGTAGGGACTTGGGTCTTGCACGCGACACATCCGCTTGATGTGTTAGAAATTTGTGCCAAGTTATTTTAAAATCCTTCAAAGCATGATAAAGTTATAGTCTGGACACAAATGTATGCATGTATACAGGATTCCATTACATATAAACTCTAAGTATGACCTTGACCTTTGTGGTAGGGATGTGGGTCTTGCACGTGACACGTCTTCTTGATGTGCTAGACATTTGTATCAAATTATTTTAAAATCCTTCAATGCATGACAAAGTTACAGTCTGGACACTAATGTGTGCATATATGCATATATAGAGGAATCCATTACCTTCAAACTCTAAGTATGACCTTGACCTTTGAGCTAGGGACGTGGGTCTTGCACGTGACACGTCTTCTTGATGTGCTAGACGTTTGTGCCAAGTTATTTTAAAATCCTTCAATGCATGACAAAGTTACAGTCCGGACACGAATGTGTGCATATATGCATATATAGAGGAATCCATTACCTTCAAACTCTAAGTATGACCTTGACCCTAGGGCTAGGGACGTGGGTCTTGCACGCGACACATCGTCTTGATGTGCTAGACATTTGTGCCAAGTTATTTTAAAATCCTTCAATGCATGACAAAGTTACAGTCCAGACACGAATGTGTGCATATATAGAGGAATCCATACCCTTCATACTCCAAGTGTGACCTTGACCTTTGAGGTAGGGATGTGGGTCTTGCACGCAACACGTCGTCTTGATGTGCTAGACATGTGTGCCAAGTTATTTTAAAATCCTTCAATGCATGACAGAGTTACAGTCCGGACACGAATTTGTAAGTGGGGACACACAGACGGAAGGACGGATGACGGACAGTGTGATTTTAATATGCTGCACCCTTCGGGGGCATAAAAATATTTACAGAGGCACATAGATCATGATTGTAATAAAGACGATTGTAATAAATTGCAGAACAGAGGATATTTTTCAATATATGTATTTACAAGTTTTACATGTTTAGAGAGTCTAAACATGGTTGATGCACATTGTGTGTGCCATCGTGAGATCATTCTATAGACTGAGTCGTTCGAACACAATTTAAAGCACAAAATATATACTGATAGAAATCGAGTTCTGCCGACTGAGTGATTCCATCACAAGTTTATGACGTGATTTTTCATCCTTTAAACGATGTTGGAAAGCAGTACACGAGGATGCATGCGCGTTGAGCGCAGCATGGTTTTGGATCGAATCACTCAGTAGCGACCATACTATCGAGAACATTTACATAATTGTACATGTAGACAAAATATTGATGACGTCATGCAACAGAAGATATTCCAAAACGTCTTCTTAAAGAGAACAAAATAGAAGCAGTTCATGAATATCGCTGACAATTGACATCCTTGTACCTGAAAGGGGTCAAGTGAAATTTCTCTTGATCTGTTATGAATTCTTTTAAATATGGTCGGACTGCTTAAGAAGTAATCAGGGAGACCCACTTGGACAGTATTTTGTTATGCTCCATTCAGAGCAAACATTGTCAGAACATACACATCTTATCATAAACCTCCCTAATAAACTTTAGCTCCCTAAAAAAGTTTACCAAATGCTTATCCTTTCTTCTAAATCTTTAAGTAACCCTTCATTAAAGATCTGTAGTTGTGGTAGGTAGTCCAAAATTCTGTTCAACATCTCATTTGGTATGACAGGTCGGCCATTCTTTTCTGTTGCCCTGGATACGTGAAGTCGGAAATCCTGCAGCAATTAAATAATCCAAATACTGAATTTTATTAAAGATTACTATGAAACATTCCACTCTAAACAATGTGCACCTCAGTAATTTTCACACATATTCACTGAATAAAACAACCAACATTATTCGAAGTCCTGTATTAACAAATGCATTGTTTGACTGGGAGAGTTTTTCTATCCTATGACTCCTAATATCTCATTCTTCCCTGCAACTCTGTAGCATCTCAAAAGTTTACTGATGAAAGTCACTGACTCTTTAACCTCTTTAAGCTCACATTGATGGAGGGTTAGATGTACAAGCCATACGATATAGCCTGACCTTTGCAGACAGAAAGTCTAAGACTGGTCCAGCATAGGAACCATTGTAAGAGAAACTGCTTGTCACTCAAACGACCCCTATACTGCTGCAGTATGTAACAAGAGCTGTCATTAGGACAGCACCCTTGACTTTTTTCAGTGCTTGCCAATAAAACAAAACTTTGTCAGTAAAAGAAACTTAGGATCTGAATAAACAAGGGCCACAAGTAGCAAAAGATTAAATCAAGAGTTATTAAACTTAATTGTTTGATATCCAAGAATACTACAGACGAGTTTTAAATCAATACTTCAAGTAGTTTATGTTATATATTCATGACAGTGCCAGTTGCACACAAGACTTTAACTAGGAATTTCTAAGTCCAAATCAAGAAACATTTTCACAGCTTTATCTTCTCTTGCTTACAGACAGGTGTCATAATGGTACATAAGTATTCCAACTTTCAAAGTAATATCTCAGATGGAAAAGTCAACTAGTGGACAAGAATGAAAATTTTTAAATTTGAATGAAAAGTCGAAAAGGGCAATAATTCAAATGAAATCCTAGACAGAGTTACCTTCTCCTGCCTGTGTACCTACCACATTTAAAAGCTTGAGAACATCAACAAATATGTTTTCTGAGGAAACAATCTCTTGAGCAATCATAAACAGCTTTTTCTCCTTCTTACGTGTGATCTGAAAATTATAAAATGAAAAACACGGATGGGAACACCATCTTAAACATCTTTATTATTTTGTTAGTTGTTTATTTTGCGATAGTCTAATTTCCACTTTACTTGTGATTTCCTGAATTTGGGAGCAAGACTCATAGAGGTAAACAAGCACTGTAACCCGGTATATCATATCTTAAGACAGAAATTTTAGCGAAACTGATGAATTTGCAAGGCGGCTCATTTGCAAAAATTAGCAATATTAAAACAACAATAAGATTTACAGAATTCATACATGCATTAAAAGCATCTGGATTACGAGCATAATTCATACACACTAATAGCGGGTAACAGATTACTGTAAGGTTTGTTTTGTACTAGTTACCATTTGCTATGATCATAAATAAATCATGCGTATATGGTAATGCTAAACTTACTTTTCCCAGCATACTTAGCTATACAGTAAGTATATGGCCCAGTAACACTGATCTCTATCATAAATACAGCAAATTAGCAAAATGCAAACCTTTCCAAATCTGTCTGGAGTTTCAACTTCCGGTTTTACACAATCCAAGTATCTTCGCAGGTACTGATTACTTTTCTCTGCTAATGTATTCTTACTAACACTCATTTCAACACATTTTCATTTGTTCAATAAAATTCTAAAAAGTTAATCCCACTCCACCAAGTTACATACATGACAAACAGGGAAGTTTTTTTTTTTCTATTCTGAAAATGATCAGAGCTTAACTGCCTGAATGTCAATCCAAAAATGGATAATACATCACTCAATAGCCCTATTTTTAAATGGTTTATTCAATGGAATAAATGGGTATTTCAGAGTTGTTTTCCATATGAGTAATTCTTTTCAATTACATGTCATATACAAAATATCTCTACTTAAATAGTCACAATTAAAACAATTAAACACTGAAGTGCTGTGTTAATTCAATTTGTCCTTCTTTATTAATTTACACTGAACTGATGAATAGGCTTCAAAATAAATTTAAAAATGAAAAATTAATACATCTATAAAAAGTTAGAAATGTAGAAAATAAATTTAAAAGTGAAATAAAAGTCATCTTGAAATATTTAAATGTTTTTGAAAAATTTATTAAAAAAAGTTTGAAAACACTGAAAAACACATTTTTATTAGATTTTGCAAACTTCATAATGTTGAAACAGCAGGGAATGTTATTTGTAGTTAGGGATGAAACCACATACCAAATTCCATCCACCATTTCTTCTTTCTTTTTGTGAAATCAAAAAGGGGAGGGGGGAAAAAAAAATATACTTTTTGTATTTTTGGTTTCTTTTATTGTTTTTTTTTTTTATGTGTGTTTTTTATGAATCTGAGCTGTTTTAGAACTTTCTGTCAATAATTAAAGAAGCAAAAATTCTTTTTCCATGAACAAATTTTTGAGGAAAACTGAAATTCTGTCTTTTAAACTTCTTTTAGGTTTCATGACAACGTGTCCACCTTTTAATGAAAAAATCATTTTAAAAAAGCTGTTTCGAAAGCTCGTTGGGCAATTGCATCAGCCTGCGAATGATGATAGAAAAATAAGTTTGCAACTTTAATGGACAAGTTTGTAGATTAATGTACAATCATTGAAGTATGTAGATACCATGAAGCAGTATGTTGAGATAAAGAAAAACTTGAAATATTAATTGATCTTAATCATAGTGGCACTTAGTGGACATGAAAAATATTTTTTCACTCAATGCACATGCAAAAGTCTTTTTGTGCATGTGCACAGCCAATGGTGCGCAGCTGTCAATGCTTTCAAATATGATGCTATTCCATGCACCTGCAACATCTGCCACATGTACTCACAATGACCAATGTGCCAGGAAATAATGGAAAAATATCTATGTCCCTTCTAGGCCACCATACTTAAACTACATTTTTAACTTTTTCTTTTACATCTTCACAATTTTAAGTTTTGTTGGGTTTCACAATAGCTATGGCGCAGTATGAGTTTCTTAAATTACTCCGGAGTAAAACTTTTTTAAACACATCACTATTTCAATCCCAAAAACAACCACTTCAGTTCACTATTTCCCTGTAATTACTGCTTTTATTATAAAAAAGAATCAGTTTCAAATTAGTGTATTCATGTGCTGGTTTCTATATTATTTTCCTGTTGACATTTAGTGCAAACGTTCTATAGGTTGAAGTAAAGTTTAAGGCCAAAACATTAGTTTTCCTGGTTTTTGACCTGAACTAACTATCACAGAGACTGTTAAGGTACTCACACTAAAGAAAATTGTCTTCCTTCTTTATAGTATGTACTTCATTCAATTCTGTGCAATATGTACATGCATTTTGCACACATATGTTAGTATACAATGTACAACATTTAGTCAAGCAAGTATTGTCATTATTGTGTATTCTATAAAACAATTTGTTTTGCTCATTGCCTTACGAATAGATAGATCCATATCCTGTACTTCATATGTTATCTATACCTCATCTAAAGTATAGTGACATCAAATAATTAAAAACCAATTAAAACATTGTCTTTCAAATCACTGTTTTTAATATGTCTATATCATATCACTTGAAAAATTAATCAATACAGTACATAACAGTAAACATTGATGGGAGTGTAAACATATGTGCATGTATGTATTCATGTTACTATGTCAACATCACTGAATGCAAACTGTCTTAAAACTAGCTCATTTTATTTCACATAAAACAATAAAATTGTTAAATTTTGTTATAACTGACATTTTAATTTCAAGTTTCAATTTATTTGAAAACGTTGCTGTTGATGTTGGTGATTGTGATGATCAGACATTCATTACACTTCCTTTTACACTAGACACAATTTGTCTGGGTCATAGACATGGTAAAGACTACATTATACAGCTAAATTTCAATAAAAACCTTACATGTGAACAACCTGAAAACAAACCTTTTTCAATTTTGATTTGGAACATCATTGAAGTTTTGAAAAAGGACATAAAAGTATTACGGCTTAACATTTCATCAAAAAGAAGCAGTTATGCTTACCTTTTCTTCATCGAGAAGTATTCATGCTTGCCTTTTCTTCATCAAGAAACATAAATGCTTCCCTTTTCTTCATCAAAAAGTACTCATCCTTACCTTTTCTTCACCCAGAAGTATAAATGCTTACCCTTTCTTCATCAAGAAGAATTAAAGCTTACATTTTCTTCTTACATTCTCTTCATCTGGAAGTATCAATAAACACTCTTTCTTCATACAAAAGCACAAATGCTTACCTTTTCTTCATCATCCAATTCAGAATCTGATGAAGACTGCTCTGCCTCATGACTTCCTGACCAATTGTCAGACTGTATACTACAACCACTGACTGGGCGCCTTTTCTTTTCTTCAGCACTGTCAGACAGGGAAGAACTACTTGGGCCCAGTCCAGAAGTAAGCATATTTTCATCACTTCCTGTGTTAGGTCTAGTTTTTACACAAGGACTTGAAGTTTTTGGATATAAAGACTTCATTATATGAGGATTTTTAAATCCAGGTGAGGTTACATCTTGCTCAAAACATCCACTTGAAATTGACATGTCCTCTGTTGAACTTGCACCTCCTGTTATCACACTATCAAAGTCATGACCAGCAGACGACAAACTTGAAGTATCAAAAGAATGAGAATTATTCAAATTTCTTGGAGGTAGTTTAGGAGGGGAAGCTTCTTTATCTTGATATCTCATTTTTCCATGTTTCAATTTTTGAGAATCAACCTTGCTGCTTTTGACAGTCTCATCAGGAATATCCTGATAGTCATGTTCTCCATCAGATGATTCTATATTGTCATCATTAATGGAGTGATAAAATGATCCTGTACTGTTTTGTACCATTGAATGCCCTTTTTTGTTGGTTGTACCACCTTTTTTATGATTTAGTTCTTTGTTCAACTGCATTGATTTTACTCTTTTATCCACTGGAATTACAGTATCTAAGTTGACTCCAGGTGATGCTGGAGTGACTTTCACTGGGGGATTTTGAGGAGGAGGGGGAGCCTTTCTACTTGGCCGATTTTTTCTCCATGAAGTTGGTTTTGATTTACCATCAGCTTTACTTGGCGAGGAGCTGCCACCATCTTTCATCTTGTCACAGTCTGACAACATACGCCTATGGCGTGGTGATTTTGAATCACTTGTATCAAGTTTATCTACAACAGATTTCATTGCAGTAACATCAGACTGACTCCTCTGCACTTTCAACAACTTATGCCGTTTAGGCTTCGGTGGGTGAGGCTTTGCCTTTCCAAGTGTTAAAGAAACATTTGCACTGTTTGTATTGAAAGATCCGTCTCTATTTCTGCTAAGATCAGGTAAAGATTCAGTATCACTACCACAAGAGTCATACATCACCTGACTCATAGATCTCAACTTCTTCTGCTCTTTCTTGGGTCTTGGTGGTCGAACTGGAGTTGAGCTTTGAGCATCCACTGATTTAGACCTTTCTGCCCTGCAATCTCCGTTTGCTTTCAGATATGGTGAAGATTTCTTCTCTGGGGAAGAACCAGACCTTGTCAATGATGAATGCTTAAAGCTCCTTGTAAGAATGTCTTCAATTTCATTCAACAATGATGTAGGTTCAAGAAGAGCTTTGTCATCTAAATCTTCAAAACTTCCTTTCAAAACATCTTTTCCTGCTTCATTTTTAGCAGGACCTGTTTCAACATTATCAACACTTTCCTTTTCATTAAAATCACTTGTAGGAAGGTCACTTTTTGATATGAACTTATTTTCTTCATCATCATAAGTAGCCTCTAAAATATGTTTAATGCTATCCAATTGTTCTGAAGTTAATTCCTCGTCACTTACATCCTCCTCCTTTACAACTTTCTTTCTTAAAATCACTGTTTCTGCTTCAGCTTCATGTTCAAGTTCAGTAATATGAGACTGAGATCTTGTGACACTTTTATCTATAACTCTGTAATGCTGTTCCTCACCAGACTCTGATATAACTGTCCTCTCCTTTAAGTCTGAAGAACCTTTCTTGTTTGACTCTCTTTCATTTTCTAATACAACAGTTTTGTCTTTTAGATTACCAGTTTTGTCATTATCATTTATTTTATTAGTATCTGACACTTGTTCAACACTTTCACTATCTGCATGATTTTCAAATGTGTCTTCAGTGCCAGACAGCCTGTTTATTGATAATCTCTTCCTTGGTGTTGGTCTAGGTCTTACAACTGACGCTCCTTTCCGTGGGACTGGTTTAGGAAGAGGTTTTGGACTTCCATGCGGCTTGGGTGTATCTGTTTGTTTTTCAGACCTCGACTTTAAATCAGAATTTTTTATCACAGCTTTTTCATCATCTTGTGGTTTAGCATGAATTGTATCATTTTCAATAATTCTTTTATCACTTTCCAAAACTTTTTGAAATGTATTATCTCCACTTTTTTCCTTATCACCACTATCTACAGACCTCTCACCAGATTTGATTGGGCTGGATTCACTGGAAGAACTAAAATTGTCAGTTTTGTTAATATTGCTTATGTCTTCAGTGGAATGTGAAAAATTTGGTTTTGGTGGTGGTCTTGGTAAAGGTTTGCGAGGTACTGCTGGGGAATGTTTCGGGGATGGTTTAGGTGATTCCTCAGATTTGTTAAACCACACAGTTGACTCTGAAATGCCTTGATTTCCTACCAGAAACTGTATAGCAGAATTATTTGCAACAGGTTCTGCAGTGTTTGTTCTACCAATATCTTTTTCAGGAGAATCTCTATCAAACCATTTTGATTTCCCATGCTTTTTTTCTAAACGAGCTTTTGATAATAAATTGTCAGCAACATTTTCTGTCACATCCTTTTTACTTGATTTTGTAAGAGCCAGAGAAGAACTGTCAACACTTGTACATTTTGTTGGCTTTCCCTTAGGCAAAGGTTTTGGTTTAGTTGCTATTTTAGGAGCAACTTTTGAAATGTTTTCTTTAGATGAAACAAACTTTGATTTCAAATTATTGTAAGTAAAATCTTCTGAATCATTTTTTGACTTGTTCTCTAAATCTGGGTTAGAATCATCACACTTATTTTGGGTATCACTTAGAACTGTCTGATTCACTGGCACAGAACTTGATCCTGTTTCAGATGTGTTTGTTTCATCCTGTTTTATAGTTGAGTTCAGACAATTTTCTTTCTGTTTTACAGAAGCTCTTGGCATAGTTTTTGGTAAAGGAGGTGGAGTTTTATGCTTACTGGGTGGTGTTTTGTGTACAGAGGGAGGAGTTTTATGTTCAGTTGGTGGGGTATTGTGTACAGAGGGAGGAGTTCTATGTTCAGTTGGTGGTGTATTGTTTACAGCTATTCCTTTGGGAGCAGTTTTAGGCAAAGGAGGAGGCGGTTCTTTAGGTCGTAGTGCCCTTTGTGATGCTGGTGTTGGAGAAGACTGGTCTGAGCGTGCAGCTTTCTCTGGGACAGTTGGTTTCTTAACAGCAGGATCTGGCCCTGTAAAACATGTATCTCATTGTATTATGTGTGGCTACGTCCATTGAAACTAAATTAAACTTAAACCTTATCAGAACATTGTTTTTTTTAAATAAATTCCTTCAAAAAGTCAAAAAAGTTACACTTTCCTATAGAATACAAGCAAATTTCAAACTTTGTCCTTTAAATAGTTTTATGTCAATTTTTTATGTCTTTATCAATTCAATCGTTTACAACTTCATTATTTATTTGGTTATTATCAAATTGTATACTATCTTCCAGGATCACAGGGCTGAATCAACAGGCTGGATACCTAGAATAGTCACTGTTACCAGTACATACTAGAATAATGTCATTATTGAGGTCCATACCAAGGGTTGATTACAAAACTGCTGTAACTTATATGAAACAAACAAGAACAGTTTTGCAGTCAACGCTCTATACAAATTATTTGATACAATGCTTAACAGGTCAGTGACTTTACTGTCCATAGTCTATATACTGTGGGAAAGAGCATTTTACCACCATAATAGCTTAATCTGTGGTCAAGCACGTTTTAACCCTTACCCTGCTGGTGGAAAGTTATTCTGCTTTTGTACCCAGCATATATGTTGATGCAGCCCCTTCATCAGTGCAATCTGATCATGACCTGCACTGTTTACTATTCAGTCAGTAAATTGTCAATATGTGCCACTTTTGAACAATGGTACTGTAAAAACTGAAAGCTGGACATGTCTATTTTAGGAATGCAGGGGAAGCGCTTAGTCATGTGTACAAGGAAGGTTAAAGCAACTACTTGAACATGAAGTAGAAACTGCAATTAAATCATTAATGACCATTCACCACATTATAAAAGTACTTTAAACAAGAGGGCCATGATGGCCCTTTATCGCTCACCTGAGTACAACTGCTTTTAACAAAGTTGCTAGAAATCATCGAAACAACCTTTCTGACAAATTTCCAGGATATTTGGGCTGAAAATGTTACCTCTAGAGTGTTAACAAGGTTTTTCCATATTTGGGCTCTGTGACCTAGTTTTTGACCCAAGAGGACCCATATTCGAACTTGAGCTAGAAATCATAGAAACAACCTTTCTGACAAATTTCCAGGATATTTGGGCTGAAAATGTTACCTCTAGAGTATTAACAAGGCTTTTCCATATTTGGGCTCTGTGACCTAGTTTTTGACCCCAGATGACCCATATTGAAACTTGCGCTAGAAATCATCGAAACAACCTTTCTGACAAATTTCCAAGACATTTGGGCTGAAAATGTAACCTCTAGAGTGTTAACAAGGTTTTTCCACATTTGGGCTCTGTGACCTAGTTTTTGACCCCAGATGACCCATATTCAAACTTGAGCTAGAAATCATCAAAACAACCTTTCTGACAAATTTCAAGGATATTTGGGCTGAAAATGTTACCTCTAGAGTGTTAAAAAGGTTTTTCCACATTTGGGCTGTGTGACCTAGTTTTTCACCCCAGATGACCCATATTCGAACTTGAGCTAGAAATCATCGAAACAACCTTTCTGACAAATTTCATGGATATCTGGGCTGAAAACGTAACATCTAGAGTGTTAACAAGGTTTTTCCATATTTGGGCTGTGTGACCTAGTTTTTGACCCAAGATGACCCATATTCGAACTTGAGCTAGAAATCATTGAAACAACCTTTCTGACATATTTCCAGGATATTTGGGCTGAAAATGTTACCTCTAGAGTGTTAACAAGGTTTTTCCATATTTGGGCTGTGTGACCTAGTTTTTCACCCCAGATGACCCATATTCGAATTTGAGCTAGAAATCATCGAACAACCTTTCTGACAAATTTCCAGGATATTTGGGTTGAAGATGTTACCTCTAGAGTGTTAACAAGGTTTTTCCATATTTGGGCTGTGTGACCTAGTTTTTGACCCCAGGTGACCCATATTAAAACTTGAGCTAGAAATCAACCGAACAACCTTTCTGACAAATTTCAAGGATATTTGGGCTGAAAATGTTACCTCTAGAGTGTTAAAAAGGTTTTTCCACATTTGGGCTGTGTGACCTAGTTTTTCACCCCAGATGACCCATATTCGAACTTGAGCTAGAAATCATCGAAACAACCTTTCTGACAAATTTCAAGGATATCTGGGCTGAAAATGTAACATCTAGAGTGTTAACAAGGTTTTTCCATATTTGGGCTGTGTGACCTAGTTTTTGACCCAAGATGACCCATATTCGAACTTGAGCTAGAAATCATTGAAACAATCTTTCTGACATATTTCCAGGATATTTGGGCTGAAAATGTTACCTCTAGAGTGTTAACAAGGTTTTTCCATATTTGGGCTGTGTGACCTAGTTTTTGACCCCAGATGACCCATATTCGAACTTGAGCTAGAAATCATCGAAACAACCTTTCTGACAAATTTCCAGGATATTTGGGCTGAAAATGTTACCTCTAGAGTGTTAACAAGGTTTTTCCATATTTGGGCTGTGTGACCTAGTTTTTGACCCCAGGTGACCCATATTAAAACCTGAGCTAGAAATCAACCGAACAACCTTTCTGACAAATTGCAAGGATATTTGGACTGAAACAGTAGCCTCTAGAGCCGTAACAAGATTTTTCTATTTTTGGGTCATGTGACCTAGTTTTTCATCCGAGATGACCCATATTCGAAATTGTCCGAGTAATTACTGGGACAAACATCCTGACCAAGTTTCGTGACAATTGAGGCAAAAATGTGACCACTAGAGTGTTAACGAACTAAGTGTGGACGGACGACGGACATTCATCGATCCTAATAGCTCACCCTGAGCCAGCTCAGGTGAGCTAAAAACACTTTTAAAAACAATCAAAATTTAATTTTGTCTTTTATGAAACAAATGTGTTATTTCCACAACATCTTTGTAATTTACTAATAAATATCCTCTATTAAATATCTTAAACTTTCAAAATCTGCCTGTTAACTTAACTCACCATTTTGGGACTGACTTTTTTCCAGAACATGGGTTGATGGTTTGGCTGCTACAGCTGGCTTCTTTGGCAAGGAAGGCTTTGGTTTCAGTGATGATGGCGGTGGCCTGAAAAAATTACAAATTCCGTACAAGATGCCAATATTATAACCAAGGCCTAAAACAAAAATATGTCTGTTTCCTGCAACATGCTGAAAAAAGATAGGTTGGTAGGTAAAGAATTTATTTTTAGAGTGAATTTGTAATTTGATGGGTACCCATAACAGTATTCAGCTATTACTATAGGTCTTTGATGTAATATTTATGGAAGAAATCAATACGAAATCTTTTATGAACTCAGACAACACAAAATTCCATGAAAATAGAAATTTTCTTAATGTTAAGTTTCTTTCAGGTCATAAAAAAATTTGGGCCGGGGGTAAAAAAGGAGGGTTGGTAGGGTTACAGCAACAGATCTTGTATCTTTGACACTGCATGGTTTTGTTCTTCATAAGTCTCACAAAGAATAACTTGACCCCAGCATACTACGGAGTGCATACCAAACATCAGTTTTCCAGTGTCAAATAAATCAAACATTCAGTTTTTCTGATTAGTATAGAAAATGCTGAAGGTTTGGTGGAGATAGTCAAATGGCACTATTGTTTTCAGTAATGTATCTTGCTTTTTTGAAGACAAAAGATTATGTAAGTTGCCTGTGTTTCTATCACTCAATCACCATCAAAATAAAGACACATCTTGCAACCCGTGACTGAGACAGTCTGTGTTTACCAGCTTCCATGTTTCCAAAACTTTTACAGGTCATCATTTACTTTGCTTAAGTTTGTGTTACTGATGATATAAATTTTAAGGAACAAAGGTTTGATATCTAGACAATCAGTTCTGTAGTTAACTTCTAATTTCCTACAGAAGCTTGAAACAACTTTCACAAAACCGAACCTAAACAGCCAGCAAACTGAGAGACAACCAGGGTCCTAGATGTATATGATGAATGGAGGAAGAGGAAATTATCAATGGCAACTGATAACAACATGAGCATGATAGTTCTATATCCCTCACTAGGGATAAAAATTAAGGCCTTCTTTACTTTTAAGCTTTGCATTTTCTCTTTTCGATTGATAGGAAATTTCCAGTTTTAGGAATGAGAAGTTATAAGTTGATATTTTTGGGCTAGATTACTCTGACAAAATTTGGAAATTAAGTAAACATCACATCAATACCAAGCCTAGGTGACTTCTATTAGTCTCTTTTTAGTTATTTATTTCCTCTATCTGTTTGAATGGATATTTCAAGTGTAAGAAATTGAGTTTTTTCTGCAGAACGTTTTGCTCAAAACTGTCAATAAGAGTTAAACACAATATGAATACCAAGCCTGGATGAGTTAAAAATACTGTACAACTATACAGTACACGCAAGGTGTTTTTTCCAAATGTCACGGAGTCGCCGAGACAAAAATTCATTCTAGGTTACCAGACATGGAGACGTGGTCACTCTAAAAAAGTTTTGGTCACCTAAATGGTCACTGTGACCACTTACAGTGCGCTGAAATATGTGGTCGCGGTAATTCAAGGTGGCAGGTCATGGTGATTTGCGGTTACCAACTCGACAGAAATAAAGTATTTGACAACTATTCTATTATATTTATTTATGAAATAACATCCGTTCCAGCGGTGATCATCGTTTAATAAACAATGATTTTGAGTACTGATACGCAGTAATTAGCCACGAAGGCCTGAGTGGTTAATAACAGCGCATCAGTACGACAAATTATTGTTTATTAGACAATAACAACGCTGAAAAGGATGTTATTTCGATTCTAACATGACCAGATATTACAAAAGGTGAATAATTGCAAAGCGTTATTTTCTACATGAACGCTCAATTAATGTCATGCGGCGCAATATGACGTCATGTTTACAGCATATCGATTTCCGCGTTGTTTATGGTTTATTATAACATAATTTTTCTACTCTTTGTATATAGAGACAAAATCGGGATTCATGTTAGAATGAAGTACAAAATGTAGAATACAACAATATCTAGAAATACTTTTTATTTTTATCCACGGAAGACAGTAGCTGTGCGTCTCTATATTACTAGCACATTATTACTGCCGCGGTATTTCTGTTGTGAATTGCCGCTAGAGTATCACTGCGTAAAAAACATCATTTTTTAAGTATAATTGTTTCAAAAGGTATTCTTTCCTACCTGAAATTAAAATATTTATCACATTTATGTAGATTTAAAATAATTGTTGATTATCGGCGTAAACAATGGGCGGTAATTGGTCAATCTTTTTATTCCCAGCTTGCCTTTTTGTCACTCGCGGTGGGTGTGAAAAATATTGCCTGTAACAAAGGATGACAAATATAACTCACACAATTGTAAAATTGTTTGCAAACCAAAGCCATTTGACATCCTAACTGTCAAATCTGAGCAAATATGCATAGTTGTGTTTTGACCAGTGTCTCTTGTGTTATGAAAATCAACAGACAATGTATCGAAAGTGCGTAAATATTTTAATTATTATAATAACTATTATCCCAAGTTCATTTGTAAATGCAAGAAGAAAAAAATCTAAGTTTATATCAAACAAGAGGGCCAAGATGGCCCTGTATTGCTCACCTGTATATCAATTACCAATAATACAAGGGGTCATGATTTTAACATAATTGGTAGAGGTCCACTAAACAGTGCTAAGAACCATTCCAAATATTTAAGCTCTGTCTGTGGGCCTTGTGTTTTTTTTTAGGTTTTCCCTATATAAGCCTATGCAAAATCAAGTGACCTCCCCTCCCTCCTCTTAGCAAGGGTTAATTTTCACCCGGAGTCATGATTTGAACAATCTTGGTAAAGGTCCACAAGGCATTGTTTTTATGCTACATGCTAAATATCTAAGATCTAGGCCTTGTGGTTTCAGAGAAGAAGACTTAAAAGTTTTTCCTATGCAAAATAAAGAGACCCCCCCCCCCCGGACTGTGTCAGTTTGACCCAGGGGTCATGATTTGAACAAACTTTGTAGAGGTCAACTAGGCAATGCTTCATGCCAAATATCTCAGCTCTAAGCCCTTTGTTTTCAGAGAACAAGATCTTAAGTTTTCCCTATATAAACCTATGTAAAACCAAGTGACCCCCCAGGCGGGGTCAATTTTGACCCGGGGGTAAGTTAATTCATGAAATTACTTGGTGATGTCAGTGAATCATTTATTTATGTATAGTGCACTACTCTATGTTTTGCCTATTCCTTCATTCAATACAACTTTTACCCAATGTCCGATTTTTACAATACTACCACATTTGTTTATTATCAATACTATCTTCGATGTACATGCATCTCAATTAATGTTAATGTAACCTTATGAATCGTTGTATATGTTTGAATAACATTTAACGTCTATGTGTAACAGAAAGATAAATAATGTGATACAAGGGAGATAACAGAGTCCCCCTTGTTGTGAAGTCTATGGAAAGTTATTATGTTGATTTAGAAATGCATAAAATGTTCCTCTCTTCGTACTTTGCATTTGTTGACAATATACAAATATATTTCTATTTTTTTTATTGATAATTAAAAGTTAATCAGTAAAAAACATTACAAAAATTAAAGTAGCCACCTGAATGTGGACACTGCGATTCGCGGTGAAAAATGGTCACCATGATCGGACACTCTAATTAGGGTGACGGTGAATCGGGGGGTGGGGGGGGGCACTTAGGTGACCAAATTTGCATGGACACAATGGCTGGACATCACGGTGATGGGTGACAATTGGAAAAAACACCTTGCGTATACTGTAGCCTGCATTAAACACATAACAGATGTGGTAGGTTATGATCTGCAGGAATATTTCTTGAACCGATACTGAAGGTATTAGAACTGTCGCCATAGACACCTGATAACATCTCCCATCATACATCTTATGTACTATATAGCATATCCTCAAAAACACTAAGGGCCATAAGTCTACTGACAGTATTTGTGAAATCAACACATCCGCATCTCATGTGCAGTTGCTGTGCAAAGCTAGAGAGCTTCTAATGCAAAACTATGGGAGGAGTTTCATCCGCAGCACTGAGTCTACAGATGGATGGACAGATGGATGGACGGACGAGCTGATTCCAGTATACCCCCCTACCAACTTTGAAGAGCATCATCACCACAGGTGATAGTAACGTAGCTGGGACCAAAACAGTGCATTTCAATTAAAAATAGCCTAGTGATTACGTTACTATCACCTGTGATCATCACCAGGGTTATAAAAACACATGCAAAAACTTGTTCATCATTCTGCCTACTTTTCCTCCCTTATCAGAAATGTTCTTATTAAAAAAGAATTAAATGCCTCATTTAAACACTATGGAACCTAAATGATGGCATACTCATGAATGGAACTGCTTCTGTCTAGTATGATAAATCAAGCTTTATCAGTAAACACTGATAAGCCATATCAAAATATGATAAACTCTGCTCCTTCCCTGTTGGTAAAATGAATAGCCTCCTATGTAGATATAACATAAATCAAAAAGATTAATTAACTTGAAATGCCTACATGTGATTTATGTACTGAATTAGAAGCATTCACTCAAGTTGCTTGTATTTTCAAGTAACCATATTTTGAATCTTAGACTGTCTTGGACCATGGAATACAGAACTGGAGAAATGAGCAATAATTGATTTTAAGCAGAATTAAGTTTTCAAAATAATACCAGAAACGCAATTAAAGCTCTCAAATGTTTTTATACTTCTTGCAAAAACGGTACTAGAACTGGTTAACGACATGTCCTAATGCAACATTCTCTTGGAATATCATAAGTTATTTAGTCAAGTCAATAATCCAAAGAGAGTCGATTTTTGAATCTCAATGAATAATAAGACATTTTTTCAGTAAAAACATAATACACAACTGATCAGTATCTTAATGAGAATTACTATTCTCAGAAGGCTGGAGGGTGCCACAGTCTCAAAGTCTCTAAATCAAACATTTGCTGGAGATACATTTTTGATGAGTTCCAATTGTCTGGTGGAAGTGTGTATGTACAAACCAGCTTTGTAAAGAGAGACTATGTGTTTATTGTTACCAGTACGCCATATGCTGATGTTTAAAGCAGCAGCTGTAAAGTATCTGAATGTTAATGCAGGAATCAGCTTCAAGTTACATGTAATCTAGTGCTTCGGGTAAAATGAGTCCTGCTGAGTGAAAACCAGTCTTTTAGTTTTGCATCCAGTTTAGATGAAGATTGTTCAGACTGTTCACCTACCTGTCCCCTAGTCTAACATAAACTGAAGGCCACATTTGTACATTGCTCTACTGTGTTCTACTGCAGCTCTCTGAAACCTCCAATACCAATGGGATGTCATATTTATGGGGCTAATTTTGTTTAATTCATTTCAAATCAAGTCACATATTACTACAGACCATTGATTTCTGCAAAGACTTTTTATGTTTTGTTTTTTTAAAACAGACATTAGAGGAACTCATAGCTCATGCTCTCTGCTTGTCATTTTTTGTTTCTTTGGACACATCTTATATATATCTGGAAGATTCTTGTACAATTTTGTTGAGAGCCACCTCTGAACATGCCTTTTCAAGAAACTGAACCTGTACCCATCAATTTCGGAAAATATCATTTGAACACACACACTTTTCTTTATAAATCTCACCCTTCAAGAGCTGTTTGATAGTCATGGACTCCTACCTGCAAATGCGTGTAAAAAAGGATTCTACCAATTTTATAAGTGTACAAGGGTTGTGACATTGTAGTTTCCCTGATTGGACACTCATATCCTTAAACTGTCCAATGACATTATAAACTGAACATTTGAAACATTAGAAAAAAGATAACATCTTCATGCTATTAATTAATGCATTTTAAACAAGTGGACAGGTGGTTTTTTTTGGGGTTGAAAATAAAAAAAAATTTTGACATTAAAGCACACAAGACTCAACTAGAATAAGACAAACAAGAAGAGACTCTTTTGCTTACAGAGGTAGGTCTTAAGATGGTACATAAGTACTCCAACTTTCAAAGTAATATCTCAAAGGTTAAGTTAACAAGGGAAATTTTAACTGAGTTTCTAAGTCAAAAAGGGCCATAATTCAAATAAAACCTTGACAAATACCTTCTCCTCCCCATGTTTGGGAACATGAGGTAAACAAGATTCCAACTTTCAAAAATATCTCAAACAGTTCAGTCAAAAAGGGACTGGTACGAAAAACTAACCAAGATTCTAGTGAAAAAGGCCTTAATTTTAAAACAACCCTGACAGAGACCTTCTCTGCTACAGATGGGGGAATGAGAAATAGCATTAAAAGTTTCAAAGCAATATCTCAAAGGGTAAGGAATAAGTGGATTTACCCATATTCAATGTATTTTCTAAGTCAAAAGGGGCATAATTCGTCAAAAACCTTGACAGATTATGTCCTTTGTCTGTTGATGAAGGTCGTGATGGTAAACAAGACGGTTAGTTTCAAAGCAATACCTCCAGTGGTTTTGAAATAAAGTGAGGTGGTACGAAAAACTTAACCAAGCTCAATACACTTTCTAAGTCAAAAAGGGCCATAATTCTGTCAAAAACCTTGACAGAGTAGTACTCTTGTCTGTAGATGGAGGTTATGATGGTAAACAAGTATGGTAAGTTTCAAAGCCATACCTCTAATACTTTTGAAATAAAGTGGGGTGGACGAAAAACTTAACCAAGGTGTGACGCCAACGCGCGCCGACGCTGCGAGTAGGTAGCCCCTTTCACAGAAAAGTCGAGCTAAAAATGGATTTTCAGATTTAAAATATTTCAAAGATAATGATTCTTCTATAAGGTAATTATGTTGTTTTTGTCATCCAGAGTGTCAGCAGTGAGAAGTGTTTTCATTGTTCATAACTCTAATAAAACTGATTAAAATATAAAGACAAAATCTGCAACTTCATAAAAGAAGGGGTAGTAACTGTCAAGAAGTGGCAGCTTAAAGGGGTATAGATTTTTTAATAAGTTTACAAAGCGCTCCATGGTAATTAATATCAGTATTTCAACACTAACATTATGTTTTCTTTTAGTTTCAGAGTTTCTAGTTCATATTTTCAAGTTAAAGGTGTGTAACAACTGACAGTTACTGGAAATCCTAGGTACTGACACCACACAAGGTCATAATAATACAATGTGTTTTGTGTATAGACTACCACAAAATTGACTCCAGCCAAGTTTATTTGCGACAATTACCAGTATATCCTATGGAAGGCCTGGACGCATGCTTTTTGCTAAATGCGTAATGTTAATTGCGAAATGCGATATGCTATTTGCGAAATGCGATATGCTTTTTTTGCTAAATGCGACATGCTCATTGCGAAATGCGATATGCTTTTTTCAAAATGCTTTATGCTTTTTGTGAAATACAGTACTATTTATAGCAACATTTTGTTAAATTCTATATGTTTTTTGCTTAATGCGATATGCTTTTTGCGAAATGCGACATGCCCATTGCGAAATGCTTTTTGCTTAATGTTTCACGCGATACTATTTATAGTAACATTTTGTGAAATGCAAAATGCTTTTTGCTAAATACGAAATGCATTTTGCTTAATGGGATATGGTTCTTGCCAAATCTTTTCGAAATTGATTTCGCAAAATGTTTCTTAAATGCTTCTTAAAAATTCTTTTTGCTAACCCTAACCCTAACCATACAAGAAGAATAAATAACATAAATAATAAATAATAGCAATATACATTTAAGAAGAAATTAATATGAATAACTTTCAAGATTTAATAATGGACTATAATTTGGTCAAAATATATAAATATTCAGGCATCTCTATGGCAGTCTAAAAATCTATATCTTTTAGAGTGTAATATGTCGCATTTAGTATAAAGCATTAGCAAAGATTTGGCAGGAAGCATATCACAGTTCGCAAAAACCATAAAGCATTTAGCAAAGACTTGTCAAGAAGCATATCGCATTTTGCAAAATGCATTTCGCATTTCACAAAATGTTATTATAAATAGTATTGTGTGAATCATTAAGAAAAATGCAAGCCGCAAAAAGCATGTCGCATTTTGCAAAAAGCATGTCGCATTTAGCAAAAAGCATTACGCATTTAGCAAAAAGCATTACGCATTTAGCAAAAAGCATTGCACGCAGGCCTTCCATAATATCCTGCCTGCTTTACTACAACATCATCATCCACCTAGGACTCATGTAAAAATGTGCAACAGTAATATTTTTCCAGCAAATTATTCTCTATCCTAATGTTGTAATGGGACAATAATGAGGGTTATCTTGTCAGTAATAGGTGTGAAGGTATGATAGAAGTACTGTGCAGAAACATTGTTACATTTACGATTAATAACTTAGAGGTTGCAATTACTGCCAGACTGGCAAAACTAATATAATATCAGGGCATTATAGATTGTTTGGGGTTTTTTTTTGGGGGGTGGGGAATATGAGGACTTGCTCTGAGATAAAATAGCTACTTCAAGTATACAATAAAATATACTTAACCTAGAATGGCTCTGAACATAATACTTCATTCTTTTATAAAGGCTGTGCTGTTTGCATTATCTATGAGAAATATGTAAGATTCCACATAAGTTTTAAATGCTAAAAGAGGTTTAACATTAATATAAAAGTTTATGGTCATTACCTTCCTACTTCAATTGAGCAAAAACATAACTTACAAGCCTGGGTTAAAAAGTGTATACTCACTGAAGATCAGCTTGTCAAAACTAAACACATCAGTTATAAACCCTAGATAAAACATGTACCTGATACTGCCCCTAGCCCCAGTCCTGATAATTATCCCCCTCCCTCCCGTCTAAGACTCCAGGGAAGATTGTTGACAGAGTAGACCTGGCTGATCACCAGTGCTGTTCATATGAATGCATGTCAGAGAACTGAATATTTCTACAACTGATGTACACTTTAATAAAGGTTTGTGTCTTGATAATGTTAAAATTCAGAAAACAATTTTTGTACCAGTGCTCAATGAATCTGTCAAATTGGAGAGGGACAAACAAGCAAAACCATTAAGGCAAATCAATGAGAATCCATCAAAAATTTATCATAAACATGAGATGCACTCACTTCTGCAATATTTGCATACTCTATGAGAGATATCAGGGAGACAGAATGTTAATCATTAAATTGGACTGGAAAAAGATTATATTTCTGTAGCAGCATCTCAATCAGCAAACTCTTTGAGCATGAAATAATCAAATGGTTAGTCATACTTGATATTAATACCTTATTTTTATCATTATGTAATTGAAGACAGGGGTAAGGAATTAAGGGGATTTTCGTGGAATAATTTCCTCAATTTCATAGCTTTAATAGCACAAAACATACTATTTCCGGTCTGGAACAAAGTTGTGTAAATGAATCATGAGCAAGTTAGTGCGAAAACAAAGTGTTCTTGTCTTACTTTCTGGAAACTGTTGTTTCTCCCCTTACACAATACACATTATGCCCACTAAACAGTGCCTTTAAAACCTGATTTTTTTCAATTAATATCCTTTCCTTTTTCAGTGAAATAGGGCCATAGCAGTTCAGTTTTCCTTTGTCATAGTAACTGTGCTATCTTAATTTATTTCCTTGATTCCACACTAGGAGAATAAACTTTAATCTTTGTATTGATTTCTTTCATTTGCAAATTTCAATACATGTACAATATTCAAGAGGATTCTTTATTCAAACAAGTTCTTCTACAAAAAGATTACCGGGTATTACTAATAACTACTGGATAGAAACTCCTGTACTTTCATTTCCCCGAGTAACGACACTATTTTCAAATAACCAAACTGAAGCAAAAGAGAAGTGAAATTGTTACTTACTTTGGTTTTGAAGCCAAGTTTGGATGCATCTGTGTGTCTGTTCCTGGAAATAGACAGAAAGAAAATGATATTCCAGCAAAAATTTGAAACAACAGATTTTATATTTAAATTTGTTTGAAAAAAAAACTATTTATTTAACATATTATACTACATCTTATTTCTAAATAAGACACTTAAAGAGACTTTAAACATTCAACACCTCATGAGCAACTCAATCTCAACACCCCGTACCTTGTCCTCTCACACCCTGAACAGATTAACGAAAAGAAACACCTTATAAAACAAATGTATTCATTTGCTTTAATTCCACTTTGGTCACTCAAACAAAAATACAACTTGAAGCTTATTGTAAACCTACAGTAGAGAAGCCCATGAGAAAATATAGACCGCTGTTGTACTATACATAGTACAGTTTTGTAGAGTCACCAATACAACCAGTTAACAACACTTGTTGTAAGTCGCAGGAACTGAAACGCAATCTTAATATCAATTAGGTTTTCCTGTTCCCTTTAAAGTGAAACTCATCATGTGGATAATTTCTTTGAATTTCTAGAAACTGAGATGCTTGAACTTGATGCCATTCTGCCATTTAAAAGTCCAACTGCTTATTGATTCAATTCAGTCAGACTAAAGTTAATCATTTAACAGACTATAAATGTGGTAATCTATAAATGTCAATAACAAAATGAAGCAAATTGCTTAAAAACTTGTCTATCAGTTTAAACTGTCCAAGAAACTTTCAGACAATGCAAAACAGGTCTTTGAAACAGTTTTCCCAAGGTTTACAGTAACTGTTGAAATATTTTCATCAAATTTTTCAAAAACCTGTCCTTTCTCAAGATACAGCAGATTGCAAAATCTCAATATATCAGAAAAGACAAACTAAAAAAAAATATCAACATTTCGAAGATATTCAAGAGCTTTCTGGGCCAGATCCTAATAAATCAGAATCTTCCACAAAGACATAAACACTGACCCATCATATATCCTACAGATCAATACAGAGATCCTGATGGAACCAATGTGGTATATTGTTTACACTCAGTTAATGCTATATATCAGGCAGATTCTGTAAACACCATTATTCCATCACACTTCTGACTACATCAGCTTTCAGCAAAATAGTGTTCATACAAAAACACTGCAACCTATCTGTGACAGCTATGGCACTGAACAATCTGGGTTAGATTTCCTTTATTGTTTGGAGTAGAAAGTACTTGAAATGTCACTTACCAACCACTTATGAGTCTTTCTCATGGATCCACACACATGTCTTATTTCTTTTTAGTTGAAAAGTGAACAATAAATAAAGAACAGACACATAATAGGCTCAGAATACATTACACTGATAATGAAAGTGAAAATATAACATCTAAAAAAACACCAAACAGTTAAACAATGATTTGACCTTGTAACCTTTGTTTTGACCTCAAATGACCCCAATTTTGAGCTTAACCTAAACCTTATTAAGACAGACATTCAAAAACATATTCAGTTATGATAGGGCACAAAATTTGCCCTCTAAAATGTTCACTGGTTAAACTGTTTTTTTTCCATGACTTGACCTGAATATCTAGTTTTTGATTCCATCTCACCTTGGTTCTACCTTTACATAGAGCTGATCAAGACATTAACATTCTGACCAACTTTCATGAGGATAGCTTCCAAAGTGAGTGTTAACTCAGTGGCTGTGAACTGACAGACGATAGTCAAGCAAACACAATAGTTAACTTGAGCATTTTGTACCAAAGCTGAGTTTAAACTAAACATATTCAGTAAATATACCATATATATATATTTTGATGTACAAAACAATGTCTATTCATGGTACAATATTTATTTTTAACTTTTAGTTTCACATACCTATGCAATGAAGGAGTTTTGACAGATCTCAAATTTCAACACTCTATAGTCAATGCATTCCTGACAATAGCTTGTCACTTCTATGTAATTTTGTTTTGTAACTTTACTGTGACTTCCTTATGCTTTCAATGCTGCAACATCTGTTCAGTAGTTTTTTTTTATTAAAGCAACAGGCCATTTTCTTCCTCTATAATAATTCACACATATTATTTTGTTCTATGTACTTCTGTACAGTTTCAAGTACAATTTTTTTACCTTGGAACGGGTTATTATAAAAGACCTTTACTAAAAACAATAGGGCTGTGATGGCCCTATATCGCGCATCAGAGTACCATTGCTTCAAAAGACAAGAAATACCAGTAGGTCAAAGGTCTCAACCCACATCGGTCAAAGTCAATTTCAAAATCTGCTTGAAAAAATGTACACACAGTCCAAGTTTTGTATGATCAGACTTGGTGACCTAGTGTTGGACCTCATGTTACCCAGTTTCAATCTCGATCTAGAGTCCATCAACACAAACATTCTGACCAACATTCATGATGATTGGGTACAAAAATGCAGCAGCTATTGCATGCACAAACTTTTTCTATGATCATACCTGGTGACCTACTAGGTAGTTTTTATTCCAATGAAACCTAGTTTCAATCATAACCTAGAGTTTATAAAAACAAACATTTTCACCAAGTTACAAGATGATTCCATGAAGACTGTAGTTTCTACTGCTTGCATGCACAACCTAACCGTCAACAATGGACAAAGATCAATCACAACAGCTCCCCTTGAACACTTTGTGCAAAGAGGAAGCAGAACAGAACATTTCTATAGACATTTTCCCCCATTTCTTCATTTTTTTATGAAAGTTTCAAATCTTTACTTCACAAGCCTGAAATTCAATATGAACTACATCTAAGCATGAATAGGTGGGTGCTGTAGTGTTAGGGGAAGTGCATCGGACTCCTAACCTAGTGATCACAGGTCTGAATCCTAATAGCAGAATTAACTGAGGTCCTCATAAAACTTTCTTTCAATACTTATTAATTTCTTACCATACAAAACCAGTAACCTTGGAATTTTGAGATAAAAACACTTTCTGGCCTCTCAAAGCTAAAACATTCTAGCAATATTTACACAACATTATACCAGTAAATTGGGATGTCAACAAAATTTGGCTGCTGGTACAAAATACAAACTAGATCTAGCTTCAGGGAAAACTTTTCTGTGAAAGACCAGATCAATAGATTATTGCTTATAGGATCAATAGCCCATGTACATCCTTCTGTTACAGTTCAAATAACTTGTAATTATTTATGACTGTTTTTAAATACAAAAGTAATTTCCAACTCTCTATCGAGTAATAAAGTTATCACATTACTGTTCTCTCGGGGAAGCTGTAGACTAGTATCAGACGTTATGAGTCATTTAATTAAGTTCTACTCTTCTTTCTTTCTTACCAACATTTTCAAAGAATTCTTACTTTATATACATATACAATGTACTAATTTCTTTAATCCTGATTGTGAAACAAGCTCTTACAACTTATATTTATCACTCTGGAGACTTACTCCAGATGGGAATCATACTCAAATAGAGAGACAGGCAATGTGGAATTATCCCTGTTTTGCCGAAGGACATTTAGTAACCACTACTTCTGGAATTTTACAGCCAAAATTGCAGTTTTCTTAAAGTGCAAAAGTTTCAAACTGTACCGAGAAATTTTAATTACTACCAGATACTGCAACAGCTGCATGTTGAAAAAGTGTTAAAAGTTATGTCATAATTATTATGCATTCAAATCATAACTGCAGATCTGTATTCATAGTGAACTGAATACAGTTAACCCCGTATATAATAAACATCTTAGGACCATTTAAATTTGTTCCTTACATTCTGAATAGGTTATATCCGGAATATAAAACCCGAAATTTTGTTATATCAGTTTTAGTTTATGATGGAGTTTACTGTATGCTTCATGTTGCTGACTGACAGGTGGAAAAAAAAACTGCCTTACCTAAAGTTAAGTTAAAGTTTTAGTCAGTAAATGTACAGGTTAAAGACATTTCTCAAAGACTTTTAATAAAAACAAGTGACAGGAAATTGTCACAAAACCAGGTTTTCATTTTCCAGTCTGCTGGCCGAGCGCAAATGTGTTTTAAAGTCAGTAGATATACATAATGTGAAAAAGAAACAAAGGTCTTCTTCTATATATTACATGTGTAAAAAAAGCAAAGGGCCATAATTCAGGCAAAATTGATCCAAACACAAAACCCAGACAATATGCACGAGGGCACTTGATGACAACAGTTGTGTGAGAGTTTGGTTTAAATATCTTGAGAAATGTAGGAGGAAGTGGGCACGTGACAGTATTCTTCTATATATAACATATGTGGAAAAAAAGCAAAGGGCCATAATTCAGGCAAAAATTATAAAAAAAAAAAAAAAAAAAAAAAAAAAAAACTTGCTCTGTGTGGGGTTTGAACCGCTGGTCTCATGAGAAATTTTGTCATCTTACTGTAACAGAATACTCCAAAGTATACAGGACTGGTAATCTATTCTAAAAATAGACAGTAATAACAGAGTATTCTCCCTTTTATAATAACAGAGTATTCTCCCTTTTATATATACTTAAATAAGGAGACACAAAATTGCTAACGGACGGACGGACGGACAACCAGGGGCAGAACATTATATATTCAAAATTCTTTAGTTCACAATTATAGTTCTGTGAAAGTTTTGTTGAAATCCCTTGAGAAATGTAGGAGTTGCACACAGAACAGTATTTCTCTATATATATTACATTATGTGGAAAAAAACAAAGGCCCATAATTCTGTCCAAAATGATCAAATCACAAAATCCCGACAATATGCGCCAGGGCACTTGGTGACAACAATTCTGTGAAAGTTTGGTTGAAATCCCTTGAGAAGTGTAGAAGGAGTTGCGCACAGAAGAATTACATGTGAAAAAAAACAAAGGGCCATAATTCTGTCAAAAATGACCAAATCACAAAACCCGAATATATGCGCCAGGGCACTTCATGACAATACTTCTGTGAAAGTTTGGTTGAAATCCGTTGAGAAATGTAGGAGGAGTTGCGCACAGAAGAATTACATGTGAAAAAAAACAAAGGGCCATAACTCTGTCAAAAATGACCAAATCACAAAACCCCGACAATATGCGCCAGGGCACTTCATGACAATACTTCTGTGAAAGTTTGGTTGAAATCCGTTGAGAAATGTAGGAGGAGTTGCGCACAGAAGAAATTGTTTACGCCCGCCCGCCCGCCGACATACCCCAATCTAATAACCAGGATTTTTCCTTCGGAAAACCTGGTTAATAAATCTGCTGAATCACTCTTTCAAAGATGTATTTTATCAAATACTGTGTATGCTTTATGCAAAACTCAAAATACCTTTACTCTTGACGCGCAATATTTTTTCTCTGATAAGTATAAATCAATATAAATTTTATTTCTGAAAACACTTCCTTCAAAGAATCCTATGTTCAAATGTATATATTAAGTTGCAATCAATTCATAGACAGCAAAATGAGCAGAGTGGCTTTACCAAATGACTAAAAGGCATAGTTTTGCCCCCCCCCCCTCAATACCTTTCGGTCATTGGGGTATAACCATTGCTATAAGCACCTACAATGCCAATAAAATATGTGTTGTGATGTAGTGGTGCAACAATAAACCGGTAAACCGGAATATTGCAATACAGAGCCATGCTGATACATACCGCAGTACGATTCCTGTACAGCAATATTCAGCATTTAATGAACTACTCACTTTACACATTGCTATGCATGTAAAAACGAAGATCATAATTTACCATTTTTGCCACTCTTCGTTGACAAATATAACATGCCCATAAGTTGAGTTGGTTTTTAATAGACACTTTCGGGACTGTTTGTGGTCAGACATGGGGTAGATTACTTGAAAAAGTAATCGATTAAATTACGATTAATTTGCTTTTTTTAGTAATCGATTACTTCATGATTACTGCATAATTTGCAAGTAATCGAATAATTATGATTATTTTCAATGAAAGTAATCATGATTAATGATTACTTTCTATTGTAAATATCGGGTTGAAATCATTTTTATCATTTCAGTAGTAGAATGAATGAACTGATAAATAACATTATTTTTAGTTCTTTATGCCACAGTGTGAGTTATACTCACAGTTTATGTGTTGCACTTAATGATACATCTTGAATTATTTTTCATTAAAAGTTCAAATGTCTTATCACCAAGTCCACACCTCTCAGGTCAAAAGAACTTTCCATCCAGTAATAACCGCTCAACAGGAGCAGAGCTGGCTTGGGAGGTTTGTGAGGTTTGGATATTTGTCATGGTGTTACCTTCAAATTGGTAACAAAATTGAAGGTTGTTTCAATATTTCAATATAAGAATGCAATGTTCGCATTGAGCCTTCACTGTCCCAACCTACGGTGTCTCACCAGGGAAATTGAAATGCTTTCAAACAGACATCTATAAAGATTACAAGTAGCTCTTAATTTACTAAGAAAGATGTCTAACCAGCAGAAACGATCTTTATTTTGCACTGTTCATTATTATTATCATTCCTAACTTTGCTTTTTAAATTGATGCACATGATTGTTAGAAACCTGACACAGTATTTTTGTCAATGATAATGCAAATGTAGACACTTTTTATCAGAAAGCATTTTGTTTTATTGAATCAGTGTTTTGTTATAGTTTTCTCCATATTAACACATCATCAAAAATATATGTGTTCTATTGTGTCATATAGACAATAGTTAAATCCTATGATTACAATACATGTATGACACCTTTAACCATAAATACTGCAGATTTCATAATAGCGTGCCGTTTCAGTGTTTGCTTTACACACAGGTAGTAAATGACGTCAATGTTACATTCTGTAGTTAGCTCCGCCCAAATCAATACCTTTATCTATCATACACGCTGACTACTATACTGACAGGACAACTAAATATACAAGTTTACACATCTTCAAGCTACAATTGCGACATTATTTGATTTTTTTTATTAATCTAGTGCTTATGTATTCTTATAGGATAAAATCGGTTAATTTTAAACCTCGGCAGTTTACTTCATAAAACAACTGTACTGGAACTAAATCAAGATCTATTCAATCTTTACAAACGAAACCGAACTGCGTGTTCTATAATCAACACGAAACAAAGATTTTACACTTTTATGTTATTTGGTCCATATGGAGGAAAATTTGTCCTCGGCTATGTCTCTGAAACGTTTGCTGTTCTAAGAAGACACGGTTGTATAGACTCTGACTTATATGACGTACGTTTTACAAACATGATTCAAAGAATTTTTCTTGCAGGATGTTTAGAATGAACTGATTTAAGACATTTTATATTCGTGAATCACTGTTGAACCTGCAGAGAATATAGCACCCCTAATCATCTTTCCTGTATATTTTTTCATACGGGAAATCCTTTCTAAAGCGAGATTAGAAATGTATAATATATATAGTTGTTGTTTTGTTGCATCATCGTCGATTAAACTGAAATTAACTTTCGTAAAATTTATTAAAAAAATGTCTAGATCAGTGACTGACCACACTTTAAACTTACGGTAAATTATATATATGGCACATGCGCTCGATCGGTGTACCATCTCAGATTCAGGTATGTATCGCTGTACAAACTTACGAAAAGTCAAATCGTATGTCGATAAAATAATCACAAATTGAAAACATCAATACTTGGCTCGATTGTACATGTAATCGTCACCATTAGTAAGTGAACGAAACTATTAAAGGGAGCAACATAGACAATTTTTTGTTTATTCTGTAGAGATAATTAAGAACAAAAAGACCCATTACATTAAGTAGACCTACAGAAATTTAAATTATTAACTTTTAGAAATTTGTATTACTCCCTTTAATATGAAAGTATTAAAACGTGAGTATTTCTTTTTATTTCAATAAATTTCACTTTTACAGTGAATGGATAGATTTACAAATATCTTAACATTCTGAACCAAAAGCAAGTTAAACCTACGTGTAGGTTCTGAATTATTATTTCAACCTATCTTGGGTGCGCACCCAAGATAGGTAAAGGAGGAATAATATCTTTTCAAACTTGAATTTCAATTAATTCCATCAAAAATATAATATTTAAGCAAAATTTTACAAATTTAATATAATAGGTCTTATATTTATCTTTCTGCAGGCAAAGTAGTGATCAAATTTTACTTACGATAAAAAACTCTATCTTGGTTGGGCAACTGGGATAGAAATCAAATTTTAAAAAACCTCCAGTAAATCTTACTTGAATTAAGCGCAAGAACATAAAAAGGTAAAGATCAGAGTTAAAGTTTCAAACAAATCTATTACATGGCCAAATTCCAATTATAAACCTTTAATAATACAAAGTAAATTTCATTTGTACTGGCGATATGACAACTTGTACTTGTCTACCGGTGTAGGTAGGTAGTCCTAGAAATAAGACCTCAAATTTTATCATTTTTAGTTTTCACTTTTATATTTTACTTTTTATATTGAGGAAATAAACACCAAAAGTTAACAACAGGGCCAAGATGGCCCTATATCGCTCACCTTGGTACAAGTCCACTTGCCTGGTGGAAGATCACTAGATAATGTTATATACCAAATAAGTTTTCCTATATACGCCTTTGTAAAACAAATGATCCCCCCCCCCGGGCAAGGTCAATTTTGACCCCAGGGGCATAATTTGAACAAACTTTAAAGAGGTCTACCAGGCAATGCTACATGCCAAATATCTAAGCTCTAGGCCTTGTGGTTTCAGAGAAGAAGATTTTTAAAGTTTTTAGTATATATTCCTATGCAAAACTAAGTGACCCCCAGTGCGGGGTCAATTTTGACCCGGGGGTCATAATTTGAACAATATTGGTAGAGGTCCACTAGCCAATGCTACATGCCAAATATCTAAGCTCTAGGCCTTGTGGTTTCAGAGAAGAAAATTTTTAAAGTTTTTACTATATAAGCCTATGTAAAACTAAGTGACCCCCGGTGCGGGGTCAATTTTGATCCGGGGCTCATAATTTGAACAATCTTGGTAGAGGTCCACTAGCCAATGCTACATGCCAAATATCTAAGCTCTAAGCTTTGTGGTTTCAGAGAAGAAGATTTTTTAAGTTTTTACTATATATTCCTACGCAAAACTAAGTGACCCCCGGGGCGGGGTCAATTTTGACCCGGGGCTCATAATTTGAACAATATTGGTAGAGGTCCACTAGCCAATGCTACATGCCAAATATCTAAGCTCTAGGCCTTGTGGTTTCAGAGAAGAAGATTTTTTAAGTTTTTCCTATATATTCCTATGCAAAACTAAGTGACCCCCGGTGCGGGGTCAATTTTGACCCGGGGGTCATAATTTGAACAATCTTGGTAGAGGTCTACTAGACAATGCTACATGCCAAATATCTTAGCTCTAGGCCTTGTGGTTTCAGAGAAGAAGAATTTTAAAGTTTTCCCTATATATTCCTATGCAAAAACTAAGGGCCCAACCGCGCGGGGTCAATTTTGACCCGGGGGTCATAATTTGAACAATCTTGGTAAAGGTCCACTAGACAATGCTACATGCCAAATATCTAAGCTCTAGGCCTTGTGGTTTCAGAGAAGAAGATTTTTAAAGTTTTTCCTATTTTTTGCCATAGCAACCAGAGTTCTGCATGGAATGGAATTCTTTGAACAATTTTGGTAGAGCTTCATGCAAGGAACATTCCTGCATAGTTTTATCAACATTGGCCTAGAGGTTTCAGAGGAGATGTCATTTGAATCAAAATGTTGACGGACGACGGACGACGGATGACGGACAATCATCGATCAGAAAAGCTCACCCTGGCGTAGCAGTATGTCTAAATAGTTGGACTACCGGTATAGGTAAACGCTCTACTTTTTGTTTTTGAAAGCTGCATTTACTACTGGTTTCTCCAGTTTTACGCAACGAGCGCAAGGATTGTAGAAATAATCTAATAGTCAAAAGTGTACATGATAGATATAAATCCTGTCTTTAGATAAACAAACAAAATTTAACGGTTTTTGTTACATTTCTTTCTACACAGATTATCATTTTAAAGATTTCAGAGCATTGACAGAAACATTTTAGCAGAAACACTACAGCACGTGCAAAGCATGCGCAGTTGTAACAAGATATCAGCATAGTCGTATTTTATAATGCATTATGCGAGTATTGCGATCCGATCATTTATAGACAAATTATTATGAAAGTGCGAAATCGAATGTATATTTACAATATCTTTATTCACTCTACTTCTGTGTACTCTAAATTTATGTAAGTAAAATGACACTTGTACTGGATTTACATGTACATGTTGTATGCGTATATCCTTTTCTTTGATGGGACTCTAGCTCACAAGCTACATGTACGTAAACCCCGACTAAACACTATCGAATGCCGTAAATAAGATGACTGATTTATATTTTTTTTCTCAGTTGTGTCATGCACGTATGAGGTTATCTGATTGCTCTCTGTGCTGTGTTAAATGTAGCTCCGCCTACAGACGCTTTAGTCATTCATTACCTGTATTCAATCGATACGCAACGAACACTAAAACGGCACGCTATTATGAAATCTGCAGTAAGTGTATAATTGGTTTTTAAACAATGGAAGTGTCAGTCAATGGTCTGTCCTATAACTATTTAATTATGTATCCAATTATTAAAATGTCTATTTGGTATAAAATGGTATACAAACAGAAAGTAATCATAAAATAATCATGATGATTGCCTATTTTTTACTGTAATCAATTAAATTATGATTAAAGTAATCAGAAAAATGCATGATTAATGATTAAGCATGATTACTTGAAAATATTAATCGATTATTAATCATTATGATTACTTTTGATGACTACCCCATGTCTGTTTGTGGTCAACTTGTGGCAGTATACATGTATTTATGGTAGTGATTAATTTTGGTTTTATTCTATTTTCTTAGCTTTTCTGTTACATGTACATCAATATATCACAATACGTATTGCAGTGTAAAATGTCATTGACATTTACACTATCGGCAGGGAGTATAATTGTAACAAAAGTCATGGACGTTGGCCAGGTTCATCTAACTGACTCAAGATATATTTTCACTATAAACCGGACATTCATTCTGCAAAACATTTTAAAGTGTCATTGAAATCTGAATAGGTCTAAATTCCCTATTTATGTTTATTGTCTGATATGTAATACTTATGACGTTATGTGTTGTACACTCATCAATGATGTTAATGACCACACTGCTAGTTCAGTGACATAAAACATGAGAAAGTTTCAGATGTCTGGCCATTCACCTATACTGTGTATTATTTAATAAATACAAGTCTAATTTTCAACAGTAATCAAGGAGGTAAGTTCTGCCTGAGTAATTGGTGATGCTCAAATTTGCAAACTGAGTTGCAAAATCATTATAAAGCAGCGTTTTTTTTCCAGTCCTTTGCGAATGGGGCCGGGGCCCTTGGAATTGTGAAAATTGGAGATGTAATACACAAATTTGTGAAAAAAACACTTTGACCAAAATATATAAGAAGTTGTTAAATCAGGGTGATAAGACAATATTAATGTTTTAAACAATGTATTCAATAATTCATTCATTGTAATGTAAATTTAGTAAGGCCCACTTTATGTTGTTTAAAAAATTGTAAATGTTTCATTGGAACCCTATGTTTTAAGTTTCGCAATCTGACCTAAACCAAACACATTTTTTTGCAATATCTTTAAGAAAATAAACAAATACTGAATTGAACAGCATTGCAAGTTTTATAGCAATTATAGCAAAAGACACATATAAAACGTTGATAAAAACAAAGAAATAGAAGTTTCCATGAGGAAATAGTGATTTTTTCCGCCAATTTGGGGCAGAATTTTGGCCCCAAAACCTCTACAGGAACTTGGCGTTTGGCAAAGACCCCCTAGATGGTCTTTGCCACATGCCAAGTACCTATGGAAACCCCTACAAATATAATATTTTACCCCAATTTGACGAAATCTGTGATTTATTTGACCAAAATTGTTATAAAACCGTAAGTTTCAAGCAATAAAAACGCTTCAGAATCATTTCTTGCAATTATCTGATACCTTACATGTGAAATAGTCAGCAAATAAACCGCTGATTTTATGTTTGTTACCTATTTCCGCAACCCCCGTCGGAATCGTCGACAGAATTTCTAAGCGTACATTTGCAAAAAGTATGCAAACAAATACACTGTTTTAACCGTTTCACATAAAGCTGTTAAATAATTAAATTCCAATATAATTTTTTTTTTTAAACTGTCTATTGTGAATTTTCCTCAAAATTCTGTGAAAAAAAAGGATACTTTTTGGCTTTTTGAATGGGGCTGAAATTCGGCCGCAAATTGGCATGAAAAAAAACAGTGTAAAGGCACTCGAAGCCAACCATCAAGAATAATAGTTTCAGCATGAGGTTCAGATCGAAATATCCATCACCGAGTGTAACTGTTTTGGCGGGGACAAGGCTCTGCCGAGTTCCCACAAAACAGTTACCCGATGTGACGGATATTTCCGTCTGAACCAAATATCTCATGATTGAAATTTTTCTTGCATACTGTTTTGCACTTAAAAGAAGATTTCTAAAATCAAACTTATCAAAATGATGCATTTTCATATAAAAACAAAAGAAATTCAGACGTTTATTATGTTTAGGAAAGTGACATCACAATGTTTATAATGTTACGTCACAAGCAATTCACAATAGTTGTCTGGCATAGGAGGGGTGCCAGACCGTTTTTTCCGGCATGGGCAAAATCACCGGAAATGTTGATCCAATATGCAAGAAGTCATCAGCAATACAGTAACAACTAGCAAGCAAAGTTGTTTTTGAATGCATTGTACATGTATGCTTTTAAGGTAATAATCACTGTAGAAAGCCAGTATTTTTCTTGCTGTCTTATATTATGTAGATAATGTGTCACTTCATAATGTTGATTAGGTCATCATTGTAATCAGTTCATCCTTGATCTGATATTCAATATCTTAAGATGTTTTACCATATATAGTAGAGTAGTTCTCTTTTCTAGCACACATTGTACATCTTGCTTATGTTACATGCACATTTTATGGCAGATTTTAGGGAAAGATAAGCAATGTACTATGGCAATCTACCTTGTAATCAGCCACAACATAGAATACTATCATACTGTTGTACACATAATTTATACATTTGTATAGTATCACTGTCTCATATAAAATAGCCAATTACATGTCTGCATGTTTAATATATATTTACATGTATATATGTTTTATTAATTGAATGTACTTTTCTTCTCTACTGTTTCACCCATATTTGAAGCAGGCAGTTTACCTAACCACTGTTTCTTCTTTTTATTCATAATTTGTACTAATTTATTTACTCTCAACTCATTCATCTGCGAAACAAGTTCATACAACTTAGATTAATCGCTCTCTTGAATCACTCTAGATGGAATCAACCTTGAAGAAAGAGAGCGGCAATGTGGAATTATCTGTGTCTTGTCTCAGGACACTACGCTACCTAGCACTGGGGGGATCAAACCCATGACCTTCTGACCTGCACTATTCAGTCTCTTGCAGCTGCACATATACTTTTATGCAATGAAAAACTTTTCTACATGGCAGCTAAAAGCTCAAAAGATATTACTTTGTTATTCCATTAAACATAACCAAGATTTTTACAGATTGTCTTAAAATGTATCCTCTTTTTTCTTTCTCTCATAAATGTACTGCTAGATGGCAGGCCAAAAAAGTGCACCAATATTATAATTAAAGTAAGACTGATTAACTGTCTCAGTGTGTATCCTAAATCCTTACATGCTAAACTGGACTTTATACCAACACCTGAATCCAGCTTCAACCAGTGATTTAAGACTACAATCATGTATTTGAAGAAGTACTGCCAATGATTAATGATATTTCAAATTTAAGATCTTACAAAGGGCAGTAACTCCATCAAATGAGACTTATACACTTGCAAAAAGCACACTTACAATCCATACCAAGTTTTGTAGCAAGTTTCAACGATAAAAAAACTAGTGTTAGAGATGCACTGACAATACCTATTTTGAGGCAAACAGACAGACGAATGGGATGGAGAGGTCTCTCCCCATGAAGTTTTAGGAGTATTTTGAGACTCAAAGAATATTAAACTTTTTAAAAATTGAATTACAAGAAAATTAATGCATCAAAACAGAAATGCTCAACTAAGTAAAGTATCTTCACAAACCATGTTAATGGATGAGTTTTGACTGTCAGCTTCTACAGAATATTTACAAAGTCAATATAGTATACAAAAAAAATTATCAAGACACAAGAGCCACACTGGAAAGTATTACCACAATTCATTGACACTGACAGAAGTCTGTGCTTAAATCCAAGCAGCATAACTTGCATAATGTCTTCATTAAGCCTCCTTAATATTCCATTTAGCATATACCATATAGCTCAGTACACACAAGGCTTTTCCCAATTGACACCCTTTAACTGTGACAAAAATATCATCTGGGTTACCGGACACAGTGACATGGACACTGAGAATTTTTGACACCTATAAAATGGTCACAGTGTCTGCCTACAATGCACTGAAATAGGCGGTCACAGTGTATATCAAAATAAAATTACCGGTGGTGGTATTTGGTGTCCTAAATTTTTTCCTGCAAACTTTTTTTTTAATCAGAGATAAAGCCACAGGACTGGTGTCACAAGTTCAAAGAACGCTGTCGACTGGTGACAGTTTAAGACATGACAAGTAGCTCTTGACAATAGACACATGATAGACTGATTATTTTTGATTATTAAATCATAAGTATGAAATAGGTAATTTAATGTCAGTTCTTTTCTTTTTTAGTTTTATTGCGTTATCTGGGTTGTTTATATTGATCCGACAGCATGCTAAGTTGCTGACAGTGGCATTGTAATTAAACACTGTGTCTAGTCGTGCTAGTCACCACGATTCATGGTGACAACGGACACTAAGACCGGACACCCTAAGTAAGGTGACGGGTGTTCAAAGGTGTCATTTGGGTGACCAAATTAGCTGACACAATTGCTAAACATCACGGTGATGGGTGACAGCTGGGAAAAAACACCTTGCATGCACTTTATCTATTGTTTATGGCAATCATGCTTGTCAAGTTTAATAGCAAATTCCCTGAAATAACTATAAGCTGGTTGGCCTGCTGCTTAAAATTTGTGGAGCAATTTCTTCCACATTTTTCAGTTATATTTATCAGTTGGCTGGAACTTCATTCGCTCGAATTCAACCGATCGCTCGAACTCGGTTGATGGTCCCGGCAAAATATCTATATAAATCATATTGTTCCACCTCCGAAGCCTCGATCCCCGACCTCTCGAATATGTCAGTCATGTGGTTCCTTCAGATCTATTTCATTGTTAATAACATCCGTTCGCTGTTTTGCACTACAGATACTCAGCCTGCCCTATTTCAGTGACCCCTACTTCATTTGAAAACTAGTGACAATAGCTGGTAATTTGCATTTGCTCGAAGTTTACTATAACAAACTGAACAAGAAATAATTAATAACCAGCATGAGACTTGTTTATATTGAGATACAGAGCACATTCAATTTGATGGTTACACCGTATTATAAATACTATGAAGCACAAGGGGTGGGGTTCAAAGAGTGGGCAAAAAATGATTTTTTTTACATAAAAATGTAATGATATTTAATTGTCATATGCAATAAGAATCTGTTTACCATATCTCATAAAAATATGAAGACATTTGCAAATTTGTTTCAATAAAATCAGATCTGAAAGTTAGTCAACACATTTTCTTCCAATCTGAAGAAAGCTTAAATGGTATAGTTCACAACCCAGGTATAAATAGTTACCCAAAATATTGCAATTAAAAATGGCTGCATACTTTCAAAGGGTCACTGAAACAGGGCCGTCACCGAAACAGGGCCACCGACGATATTTCACGAAAGGGGTATAATATTTAATGATTAATAGATTTTTTAAGAGGACATGCTGTCGCTAAAAGCTTAAGAAAAGTTATGTGTTCCCGATCTAACCATTTTTACTTCTAACAAAAGTCTGTTTGCCACTGAAGTGCAATAATAATATTAGTGAGACTCATTAAATAATTTAAATGCCTCGATAGCCTAGTGGTACAGCGTCCGCTTCGAGTGTGGGAGGTCATGGGTTTGCTCCCTGGCCGCGTCATACCAAAGACGTAAAAAATGGTACCAGTAGCTCCCTTGCTTGGCACTCAGCATTAAAAGGGAAACTGGCTTCTCTTCTCTCATACCCTCACGGCGATGGATACCATCAGGAATGAGGTGTCGAGAGTGATTAATATAAGTTGGATAACTTGTTTCACAATCGACCTAAAATAAATTAGTATAAACTAAATTTAAATGCCAAATTTATCAGATAATGGAACTCTCTTCTTTTAACGCATGGCTGACAGACAGCTCAAGCTCGCATTAATGCACTACAGTAAAATTTACCATTGCCATGTTGATCCATTTTCAGAATTCTTTCATGCTGAAATTACACTATTAAATTTTAATAAACACTCGGGTTAACACACTTCCTCAAGTTTTATTTTCATAATTTCAGCACTTCCGGGAGTATCACGTGACAAAGTTGTGATGACGTCATCAGGAGATACAGGTTGTTTACAAATGGCCGCCGAGTAGGTAATATTTTCACCTGAGTTGCTTTTAATAGCCAGTGCGTATTAAGGACTGCTTGCTTTTAACATCAGGTTTAATATATCAGGAAACATCAAAAACTTCTCTGATTGCGACACACTTGAAAACTAAACGGATCGCTGTTAAATTACAAGATGTTAATCTGTAAGGAACATCACTATTTTACGGCCCGTTATGACCCTATTTGCGGCCCTTTACGTCGCCTTTAATTATCATATTTACTGGACATTCACCAAACTTCCCTTAAATAAGAGTAATTGAACAGAAACATTACAGAAATTAAGTTTAATAACATTGAATTTAAGAATAATGAATGCTTTATTTTCTGGGTTTTTTAAAAACTTTTCTCACAGTTGCAGTTGTCCTTTCAATATGGATCTATTTTTATGCACCCAAAGGGCGGCATATTAAAATGACATTGTCCGTTCGCCAATCTGTCTGTGCGTCCGCCCTTACATTTTTCCATGTCAAGGCTGTAACTTTGTCATGCATTGAAGGATTTTGAAATAACTTGGCACAAATGTTCAGCACATCAAGACAAAATGTCGCATGCAACACCCATGTCCCTACCTCAATGGTCAAGGTCTCACTTAGAGTTTATGGATAATGGAATCCTGTATATATCCTGACTATAACTTTTTCATGCATTGATTGATTTAAAAATAACTTTGCACAAATGTTCAGCAGATCAAGACAATGTGTTGCATGCAAGAACCACGTCTTTACCTCAAAGGTTAAGGTCACACTTAGAGTTTGAAAGTAATGGAATACTGTATGCATGGTAACTCTGTCATGTATGGAAGGATTTTAGAATTACATGCCACAATTACTGAGCATATTGAGAGGACATAGACTGTGAGACACCTCTTCTGGGGGCATTTGTCACTTGTGAGGGACAGCTCTTGTTTTAAATGATATATAAGATCCAGCAAATCAAAATCGTAAATGAATTCCCTGTATGACAAACTAATAAAGAAGGGTAGTCTAAACTTGAAGCCAGCAAGATCGTACAACTATAAGTACCAGAGCCAAAACAAGTCTTAATTAACTGAATATAAATTTAAGGCTAAAAGCTGGGTACTTATACTATGTAATATATGGACTCTACAACCGTTGATCATTACATTAGTTAGCAATAGAAGGAAAATGTTTATAACATACTGTGTGGTTACAGTCGGACATTTACTGACCACGTATCAGTTATATCATTTATTTGATCATTTTTCTTTTCAGAACAGATTATACATGTGTGACCTTTCAATAACAGCATTATTTTGAGTGGCAGCAAATTGCAAAAGAGTTCATAATGGGGGTTCAGGACTTTGAGGCTCTGTTTGATACAATTGATCTCACACGAAAGGGTGTTGTAACTTCTGAACAGTTGCATGAGTTTTGTGAGAATCTGTACTTTACAACCATCTGTGTGCAGCATATTGATGGAGCAGTAAAGGTGGTGTGTGGATCATCTGGGATGGTGACACGCAGAGAGTTCTTGGATGTTCTTACAGAAGTAGAAAGACGTAGAGCAACAGAAGAACAGGCTTACTGGGATTTTCAGGTAATCAAGACTAGATATTATAAAACTTCGCCTTAATTTTAAAAGTCTATATCTTTTAGCCTAGAAAGTTATATGGTAGCTTTAAAAAATGTACACACTCACAAGTCCACCTCCGTTGTACAGTGGTTAGAGTCGCTGAAATCACTGTAACTTCTCATAGATTGAGGGTCATGGGTTTGAGCCCTGCTACCGACCAAGTCTCTTTATGTGAGGAAGTTGGCAGTTTCTAGCAGAGTCTGGTACTGGTTCATCCCAGGAACGATTGTTAGGTAAACTGCCTGCCTGTTATAATGACTAAAAGTAAGGTTGGAACAGGTATTAAAACTCCAACAAACAATACACTCACAATGCTCATATTTCATTTTGAGATTCAGAGAGTTTGCCCTTATTTGTAAAGTTTGATTGGTGCCAAATAGTTTGTAGGCCATTATTGTGTACACAAAGTGATTCTAATTTGAAGAAAAAAACTTTTTTAGCCAGTTTTTGCAATACAGGACATTGAGAGAGATTGAAACACATGCTTATAAATCTGTTCTTCCATTCTATAACTTTCAGGGGCTTGACTATACAGGCCGAAACCGGATAACTCTCCGTGATGCACTTCTGCTTTTCAAAGAAATCCATGGGGAGAAATTCTCACTAGCCACGTGGCATAGATTCCTGAGTTCTCGAGAGTACCCTGATGCAGATGTATGCTTTGATGAAGTGAGGTTCTGGTTGAGTGACTTGCAGGTTGGATCAGCATGCTCAGACAAAGAGTTGAAAGAGGAAGAGAATAAGATTTTGATGAAACAGATGGATTTTGAAACAGACGTCTACAGAAATATGAGGGAGTCATTGGTATGTGGTAATTTCTTGTGTTGATTTTTCGCTGGGTAAATGCAGCTTGGAGCCTTACATCTCAAGTGATATTGTTACATATTTAAACGAAAAAGTTATTCTCTTCCTCTCAGAGTATCAAATGTTGCTGCAAGTCAACCGTACAATTAATGTTGACACAAATCATACATGTACAAAAGTACCTATTAAATAATTCACTTGGGAATCTATATTTTCATGTTATGGGAACACAGCAGCAGTTCACACAGGCATTAAAATGTAAGCAAAAAGAGACTAGTCTCTTATTTTGGTAGAACTTTAGAGAAAAATTGGTCTCATCTGATTATCCAAAGACTTAATTGCAACCTTTGATCTTTGCTGTGCTGACCTGAAATCTTTTGCTGTTTTGGGGTCCAAGTGACCTGATCATAAAAGAAAGCATTTATGCAGCGTTTCATGAAGATCCATCAAAGATAAGGAAGTTAATTTGACTCTCAATGGAATTTAAGTATGATAATGTTAATAAAGCTTAAATTCTGAAAATGTGTACATTTTACTGTCTTTTTATTAGGAGGATGAACAAAGTCGACTGAAAGACCATGAAGATCATGTAGAAAATCAAACATATAATGCAAAGCGGAAGTTAAACAAGTAAGTCAATAAACAAATGCGTTACTTTATTCATATACAGCAATTTATACAATTCATTCACTGATTTACATTGTGGCTGCAGCTGCTACAATGTTGTAGCTTAAGGTAAAAATGTACTTAATTTATTTTACGAAGGGTGCGTTAGAAGTTTGTGGACTTTTCTCATAGCTTTGAAAATAGTTAACAAAAAGAAAAACTTATCAAACAGTTATAAAATATAATATCTCCTTGTTTTCTCACTGAAAAATCCAGATATTACATGCAACAAATGTCAAATAATATGAGACATTGTCTCTGCACCAGTCACTGTCAAATTGGAATACAATTCTGTGTGTGGCTAATGTTCTAACAGTGAAATCAATTATCAGACTGTCTTGATAAATTATGTCTTTTGCTTTACACACTGTCGTTGATCTTACGTTCTTTGAATGGCCACAACGTGCAGCATCTTCGATTGACTTACGTTTGTCCTTAAATCTTCTGTGCCACTTAGACACTTGTAAGAGATTTGCTGCTCTTCATACCAGACTCTATTACCATTTTAAAAGTCTTCATAGGTATTTTTCCAAGCGCTCATAATTTCAGGTCACCAGTTGTTTTACTGTATCTCAGTACTGGGGACCTTTACAAACTTCAGGAAATCATGTTGTAACATCACAATAATGGCAGACAAAATAGCACATCAAAACCTCAACACGTTTTCTGCTCTACATGATGGTTAAAATATTTCTAAGAGGTTGATCTGACTTCATCATATATTACGCAGTAAATGGGACATGTAAAAGGTTATCATAGGTCTTTACACACACTGGTTTTATGATTTCTTGATGTTAAAACAGGCAAGTGAACTATTTTCAGTCATATATTTATTTGATTAAGATTTTCAACGTTAAGTCATAATCAATATGTTTTAACAGCTATGATTTTATTTTTAGATGGAACCAGCAAGGTTTAGAGGCTATGTTGTTTGATGATGGTCTTGATGTTGATGTAAGCAAGATGAAAGGCAGACCTAAAGCTCAAGTGAATATGAGCGATCTTAATGAACTGTTGGAAATGAAGTATGAGGCTTTAAAAGACAAGCTGATGATAGAGATGGCAAGACAGGCTTCTGGTAAGACATGTACATTGATCAGTGCTCCTACATTATCTAGATCACTGACCAGTTACATTAAAGAATTTTAGGCTTGCTGTACAAGAACCAATGTATGACCTTTGGGATCAGATGAATCTATGTCATCCTGCATATGCTAGGCATGAAATAAATATGAAATTTAGAAAATGACTGGTGAAAAATATACATGGATTAATGCCTCCTGCAGCATAAAGATGAGAAGTCATCTTAAAAAATATATACATGCCCAAATAGCCAGGAATGAAAATATGAATGTTTAAAAAAAACTATTATGAGAACTAGCTAGAAGTAAAAAAAAATAGCTTGTGAATGAACTTTTATGAGAAATTGACATTAAGATAATGTCAAAGAAAACACAATTACTATCAACACTCCCAGGACCTCTAAAATGATCTACTGTAAACATTTTGCATATTACCAGTACTTGCGCGATAAAATGAAATTGCCCCCCAAAAATCTGTTGTAAAAACCTCAGCCAAATATTATGTTTACTTTCTGCACTTGCAGCTGTGGAGGAAGAGGTGTCAGAAATGTTACAGCAGATACAGAGACATGTCAAAAACTTGGTCAGGGAAGGTTCCTCTTACACTGGACAGATCCCAGGAGGCTCCTACCAGATGCTTGCTTCGTTGACTGGACTCATGGGAGAATTGCGCTTGCATGATCGCGAACATCGGCGCCAGATTGATGAGATGAAGGTCCGGCTGAAGGAGAAGGGGAAATCACCGAGAGATGTTGCACTCGCTGTACAGGATAGATATGAACAGATCATTTCTGGTATGTTTTACATTAGCCAAGACCTGGCATAAAAGAAGAGGTATAACAGTTAGGTTGTGCATCAAACATGGGCTGTGACTTTAGAAGCTTTATTATTTCAGATGTAGAGAACTTGTTGGTAATTGTTAGTGGTCCATGGAAAGTATGCAGTTTAATACATTATTATATGAATTTATGGCCAAGTCACAGATATTTCTGCTAAAACTGGTATAAAAAATTTGTGTGACATGGACAGATAAACATATTATTTTCTGTCAATGTTTTTGTAAATAAAGGTCAAATATACAAACTGACTCTTTGAAATGTAGGTGACACATCATGTGCTGGTCTGATGCTACAGTTACACAGACGGCACCGCCAGGAACGAGAAGTCCTTCTGTCCACGCTAAAAATAGACACCGGACACTCACTGAATCAGTCTATGGTTATTGAGTATGCACGTTTGATGAGACAGTTGGCCCTTATTGAACAAGAGACAGGATTTGTTTCCGTGGCAACTGCTGTTGGACTGGCAGAGCGCGCCATGGAACCAAGAATTGACAGGTGAGATGTAACATGTGAATTTCTCGTGTTATGGTGCATGGTGTTCAGATTTAGTAAAATAATGGTGCCATCTTTAATTCTCTATAAGCTACATTTCGCTTATCGTTTAGTCCTAACTATTTCATAGAAAGAGCTTTTCTAGTTAGCAGGGCTGTATTTAACTCTATACTCTAGTTGATACAGATGTTTTATAAGGACATAAGCAAGTGTAGATCTCATGTAATACATGTATTCTCCTATAATTTCATACACTATTTTCCTACTCCTATATTTCTTTTATATCATTTTAACCTATTCAATGGTTATCTTTAGTATCTTATTGCTTTCAACTTCATGTATCACAACTTTTACCCATCTTTCATGTAGCTATGCTTGGTAAGTGTATGCAATCATTTTGTCAGTTTTTATCAGCTAACTTCAAGTATTAAAGTGTTTCTGAACTTTGGTACAGTGAGTTGTCTTCCCTGCTATTAACGTTTAAGAAGATATTATTGTGCAGTGTGATGCTAGTGTACATTGCTGTTAAAACTGTGGATCATAAATGTCTGTTTGTAAGAGAATAAAAAATAATAATTTAAAAGTATGTCATTAAAAGATATGTTAAATTGTACTCTTGAAGTAACAGTGCTTCCATTTGTTGGGAAAACTTTTTTTCTTCAAAATATTGAGGTACCGGTAACAGTGTTTTCATTGTTTGGGGTCACAGTGTTTCCATGTATCTTACATGTTGTAGATATTCATACCTACTGTTTGCATTAGTACATTTTTAGGGACAGTTGCACAGTTGTCTGTAAACATCCTGGACTGATGTAATTTTTGGAACTTTTAGAGCCCTGTTATTGATACCAGTCATGTGGGCCTGAAGGCAGCACAATAAACAATGAAGGTTAAATTGTTTTGTTAAATTTTAGAAGCATTCCTTGCATAGTCAGTTAAAATGGTCAGGCATGGAATTATAAGAACGTTTTTTACATTTTTGCATAGTACAAAGTTTATATTTTAACACTTGATTGATAAATAAATGTTTTGGCCCTATATAGTTTTCTGAGATTTGAAATATAGCTTTAAGTATTCTAGTATGATTATTCAATATTTTCAAACTTTTATCACAGCATTGCTCTAATGACCTTACTCAGTGGCAGGGAAGACAATATTTTGGTTTTTGTGTACTTCTTTCTGAGAGTGCAGCTGTACTTTGCAATGGATTTGTTTGACAAATGTTTAAAAGAATTGTAAATTAATTAACACTGTGATATATAGCACTGCCACACCATTTGCGATAATCGTTACATTCATAATCTGAAGAGAAAAATTGTATTACAGTTATTAATTAAATGCTATTTTTTGTAAAATTCAGTCTATTAATTCTTGGTTAAAGATTTTGGTAATAAAGTGAACCTCAGTATTAGGAGAGGTTTTTCTTATGCAGTGAAACATTGATTACTCAAACATAGTTAAGTTGAGGAAAATAAAATCAATATCTCTGTCAGATGTATACACAGAACAAACTATGATTTTAATTGGAAATAAAGTCAAGTGGTATTGGCATTGCCCTCTGTATCTCAGAAAATTAAAACCCTCTGAAAACTTCAAATACTAGGTCAGATTGGGATCGGAGTCGCTCAGAGCGGCTGGCCCAACTGCATATACAAGAAAAGGTTGGCAAGACACCACTGAAGTCACCACAAGACATTGCTGACCGAAACTTTCTGCAGCAGTTACAGTTTGTCGACCTACAAGTTGAGCTTGTACGAGAGGTTACCAAGAAACATTTCTACGAAAGAGAAGTAGGTATTTTACATACCACAACTGTATGTCATTGTACTGTGTTATAGGTATTTTACTTACAGTTCCAATTAATTTTGTGTGAAACATCACATCATTTCTTTTTGCCAACCAGTTCAATCAATTATCAACCATTGTAAGTAATTGTAATCACTTAATTATGATTTTTGATAGTTGAGAAGTGAAGGAACTTGTAATTTGTTCTTTGTCTTATAACAGGTAAGTTTTAACCATTTGAATAAAGGAAAGTTGAAAACAGCTGAAGCCAACCGATCGCTTTGTATACAACAATTGCTTGTAGCATTTTATTACTAAGAAAGATGTCCTGCCAGTGAAACTAACTGTTATTTGTGCAGAAAACAAGTCCTGATGTTTTTTTTAGCTCACCTGGCACAAAGTGACAGAGTGAGCTATTTGTATCACCGTATGGCGTATGTCGTAGGTTGTACATTGTCCATTTACATTTTCCTTCAAACAACATCTCCTCTTAAACCACTAGGCAGGGATGTTTCTTGCTTGAAGCCCTATCATAGTTGTTCAAATAATTCCATTCCATTCTGAACTCTGGTTGCGATGGCAACAGAAGGGTAAAACTTTAAAAATCTTCTTCACAAGAACAGGAAGATGTAGAGCTGATATGTGGCATTGCGTAGTGAACCTCTACCAAGATTGTTCAAATTATGACCCACCGGGTCAAAATTGACCCCGTCCAAGGGAGGAGGGTCACTTGATTTTACAAAGGCCTTCAAATTTCTCTAAGGGAGAATAGTGCAGCTTCCTGACATTTCTAAAGAATTGGAAGCCACTTATTTTCTCATAGGAAGAACTTCAAAACTCTACTTGTCTAGGACCATAAGGCCCAGAGCTTAGATATTTGGAATGTAGCATTATAATATTGTGGTTCTCTATTATGAATATTGTTCAAATCAGGAACCCCTCCCCCCATTCCCCCATCCCCCTCAGTAAAGAAAAAACCTTCTGCTTTTGTTAACCTTTAATAACCAATGGTAGCCATGTGAGCGATATAGGGCAACCTTGGCCCTCTTGTTAAATTGAAAGTACGGTACTTGATATGAATAAAAGCTCTTTTTTTCACTAATATTGCATAAATATTAAACATTTCCTAACAACACTTTTTTCATGAAGAAACCATATTATGATGAAAGAAAGACATATGTCATCTTTGTTTCATAGTAAACAGAACACAGCTATAGCATTTATGTATCATTAAAATCATTGTTCTATCTCTGTAAATCCTAAGTTATCATGGGGCTTTAATATATAGATTGAAATGGCAGGTTAACATAGAAAGAAGCAGAATCAACAAATTGAAAATGATTCTTTTTCTAGGGTCTCTTATTTATGCTGCAAGGAAAGGAAGCCAAGGAGGGTATGGACAAGGCCAGGAAAATGAAAGCAGACGACAGAAAAAAACAGCTCAAACTTCTTCAGAGTCAGCATCAAAATTGGAAAAGCAATCCAAGGGCAGATAAATCTGTATTAAGGGGAATTTTAATGCAGGGTAAAAATTTACAGATACTGTTGGCTTTTGTAATGTTCTCATGCTGAAACATTGATGTTTACATATGGTAGCCATTGGCAGCCAACATTACCATTGGTTCCAGCATGAAAACTGCGAATGTGAGAATCGATTTGGACATTCAACTCCTCTCAGTTTTTTTCGGTAGTCACCTGGTGTAATCCACCATTTTGTGACACCCCTGAAGAAAATTCCTCCAAATTGCACTTTAATTAAGCAATCATCTGCTGTCTGCGACCAGCCTAAATGCCTTTTAAATGGTGATGTGTCATTCGAATCAAGTATGAATGTATAGCTCTTTTTTCACTGTGTATTAGATCTACCATACCTTAAATTGTTTTATATCAAAACGATTAAATACACGTGTTTATGTTTGTTTAGAAGAAAAGTCAGCTGTTAAAGCATCGTTTTGAAAGATTTTCTACTAATTCAGTATTTTGTCACTGGAATTTTTTGTTTTGATACCAGCATACAGTGTGGTACTGTATATGTATATCTAGCAGATTTTTTTCATTACCCGAGTTATAAATATGGGTTATACTGTAAGTGTTTTTCTATTTTTGTTTCAGACATGTCGCGTTGCATATACAATTAGACATTTTTGACCAAAGGCGGTCATTAACATACCTAATTAAATCAGTCTTGATTACTTAGTATACATACGGTACAGTACATTATATGTTTCAGTGCGGGTTTCCTTTTCGTTACCCGAGTTGTTAATATGGGTTATGCTGTAAGATTTGTTAATTTTTGTTTCATGCATGTCGCGTCGCATATATAATTCAACAATTTTGACCAAGGCGGTGATTTACATACCAAATAAATAAGAAAGTCAAGCAAAAAATAAATAGATACAACACAGCCTTCTAGCTGTTTTATTTAAAAACTCGAAAATGCATCTTGTAGATGTTGTTGTTTACCAAATTTGTTTTTATATTATTTTTGTATGTCAAAGCAGTACTGAGAGGGGCAGGCTTTGGCCAGTGAAATAGCACTTCTATATATTTTTGATAGATTACTATTGCCATTGTCATATAAGGTAAATAAGCTTGTGCTGAATGAATGAAAAGATAACCTTTGTTTCTATGAATGTTCAGGGGCTAGGGGATAGTCAGAAGAGGAAAGATGTCCTTAACTATTTGAAAGGGAAAAAACATAACATCTATTTTTTACAAGATACACATTTTACTAATAAAGAAGTTAATTATATCCGTACGCAATGGGGATATGAATGCTATTTTAGCAATTACAGCAGTCAGTCAAGGGGGGTGGCAATTTTGATCAACAATAACTTTCAGTTTAGATTTAAAAATTGTGAAACTGATCAAAATGGCAATTTACTTATTTTACATGCATCCATTGTAAATAATATTGATGTCACCATGATTTGTGTATATGGTCCAAACAGAGACGATCCAGATTTTTATACGGATATTAAAAATAAGATTTTACAGTTGGAAAACCCCTGTATTGTTGTAGGTGACTATAACTTGGTTCTGGACCCAAATATTGACTGCCATAACTATGTAAATGTAAATAACCCTAAAGCAAGGGAGGTTGTTTTAGATATGATACTTGAATGTAGTCTGATTGATTGCTGGAGAGAGCAAAACATGGAAGAAAAGCAATATACTTGGTTTAAAAGAAATCCTGTTAAAAAAGCCAGACTAGATTTCTTCTTAATCTCAAATAATTTATTCACAGATTTGAGTTTTGTTGACATTGAACCAGGTTACAGAACTGATCATTCCTTGATTTTATTAAGCATTCAGTTTGGCAAATTTGAAAAAGGTAACTCGTACTGGAAATTCAATAATTCATTGTTAAAAGAAATTCAATATGTAGAGAAAATCAAATGTCTTATTAACCAAATTAAAATACAATATGCTTCAGATGTGCAAGACTCAGATGAACCTTTGGAATCCATAGGTAATGAATTCATAAGATTTAACATAGATGATAAACTATTTTTTGAAACTCTTTTGATGGAGATAAGAGGTACTACTATAGGGTATTCATCTTATAAAAAGAAGCAAGATGACAAAAGGCAAGAAAAGTTATTGGTAGAAATACAGTTTCTTGAGAAACAAACTAATATTGATTATGATCTGTTAATGACAAAAAAAGAGGAACTGGCTGATTTTAGAAATAAAAAAATGCAAGGTATTTTTATCAGATCTAGGGCTAAATGGGTGTCTGATGGGGAAAAACCTTCAAAATACTTCTGCAATTTGGAAAACAGAAATTATGTATCTAAATTAATGAATTCCCTACACACTCCATCAGGAACAATATTAACTGAGCAAAAAGAAATTCTGAATGAAGTTGCAAATCATTATAAAAATTTATACTCCCGAAGAGAGACAGAAAATATTGACCTAATTAATCATTTTGACAACATTGATGTACCCAAACTATGTGAGGAGGAAAAACAAAGACTAGAAGGCCATTTGTCTAGTAGTGAAATGTTGACGAGTCTGAAAAAAATGTCAAATGATTCCTCTCCAGGTAGTAGTGGTTTTACAGCAGCTTTTTTCAAATTCTTTTGGAATGATATAGGTAACTTCCTTGTTAGGTCAATAAATCATGCGTTTGATACAGAAGAACTGTCAGTTACACTGAAACAAGGGGTCATAACTTGCATTCCTAAGAGAGATAAAGACAAACGCTTTATAAAAAACTGGAGACCAATATCTTTATTAAATGTGTCATACAAAATTGCATCTGCCAGTATTGCTCAGCGTCTAAAAACAGTCTTATACAAACTTGTTAGTGAAGATCAGACCGGTTTTATATCTGGGAGATACATAGGGGATAACATAAGATTGATTTATGATATAATGCACTCAACAGAAGTAAACATGTTGCCTGGAATGCTACTGATGATAGATTTTGCAACAGCTTTCGATTCTCTTTCGTGGACTTTTATGCAAAAAGTACTTCAATTCTTTAACTTTGGGGAGGGATTTATAAAATGGGTGAACTTGTTTTATAAGAATATTCAGTCTTGTGTTTCTATAAATGGACATCTATCTGACTGGTTCAATGTACTGCGCGGTTGTCGACAAGGAGATCCCCTATCCCCTTACATTTTTATTTTATGTGCAGAAATTCTTGCAATACTACTGAAAAACAATAAGAACATTAAAGGTATCAACATTAATAACATAGAATTTCTCTTATCACAGTATGCAGATGACACAACTATAATGTTAGATGGAACTGAGAAGTCTCTAAAATACACTTTATTAACTTTAGAATTTTATGCCAAAATTTCAGGCTTAAAAGTCAACATAGATAAAACAAAAATAGTATGGATTGGGTCAATGAAAGGCAGTAATATTAGACTGTGTCCAGAATTTGACCTTCAGTGGGAGTCAGAATGTTTTAAACTGCTTGGTATTCATTTCACAATTGATTTAAGTAATATAATTAAGACAAATTACAGTTCAAAAATTGAAGAAATCAAAAGACTATTGAGTCACTGGTCAAAGAGAATCATTACGCCCTTGGGTAAAAATGTTGTTATTAAAACACTGGCTCTGTCAAAAATGAATCACCTGCTTTTGAGCTTACCCAATCCTAGTTCAGAAATCATTAGCTTAATACAAAGTCTTTTTTCAAATTTCTTTGGAATTCAGGACCAGACAAAATAAAGAGAAATATTGTGACCCAGTCTTATGATTATGGAGGATTCAGAATGGTAAATGTTGAAATATTTATGACATCTTTGAAAATGACATGGATTAGAAGACTATTAGCTTATAATACTAAATACTTCAATTTTGTTCAGGAAAATTATCCTTTTCTTTCAGACTTCAGTAAGTTTGGAGACGATTTTTTGAAAATCAAAATCAGAACAGTTAAAAATCAGTTTTGGAGAGATGTTTTTATGGGACATATACTTTTAAATAAGCAATATCCAAACAATTGGAGTGAATTTTGTGCATTGCCTGTATGGCATAACTCTATGTTTCAAATAGGCGGGAATAGTTTCTGCTACCCTAGATTTGTTAATAGGGGTGTGATTTTAGTAAATGACTTTATGGATAATACTGGAAATCTAATGTCTTTTAATGAATTCTCAAACAAGTTTAACATCAATACCAACTTTTTGCAGTATCAAAATATTATTGAGTCTATTAAAGGGTTTTTAGGTAAAATGAGGTTTACAAACTCAGCCAAAAAGATTGAAAATCCTGTACAGCCATTATCCATAAAAGTAATTAACAGACAAAAGAAAGGATGCAGGTCAATTTATGATTATATTTCAAGACCAAGTTCTTACCCAATTTCGAAGAGAAAATGGGATGATGAACTTAATTTAGATGACAACTTCAACTGGAATTATATTTACAGACTTCCCTTTACAGTTACAAAGGATCCAAAATTACAATGGTTTCAATATAAGATAAACCATAGAATTCTTGCTACTAATCATTTATTACAAAAAATGAGAATAAAAGATGTGAGCATGTGTTCTTTTTGTGGTGAACAAACTGAAACCATAAAACATCTCTTCTGGGATTGTCAAACAACTATTTCTTTTTGGGAGGAGGTGAAAAGATGGTTATCTTTAAAGTGTCCAAATATTGATGTTAATTGGACTGTGACAGACATAATTCTAGGTAACGAGAAATTCAGTAAAGCTGCAATGAACCTACTTCTTGTAGCAAAGTATAGTTTATACCGCTGTAAGATACAGAACTCAGTTCCAAGCTTTCAGTTTTTTAAGAGTCAGGCTATTTTATTGTTAGAAACAGAGCGTTACATTGCAAGAAAAGAAAACATGAAGTCTAAGTTTGACAAAAAATGGAGCGAATGTTTATTATTAATGACAAATAGTGATTAATTTAGGTAGTTTTTGTATTCACTACAAGTCTGGTTCTCCTCAGTACTGCACACCTAATCCCTTTTATGTGCTTATCAGTTTAGCGGAATCAATTATTTGATTACACTTAAAAAATAGAGATTTTTTTTACTGTGAGCGCTTTTTGTATCATTTTTTAAATTTTTTCCCCTCTGTTTCTCAAAAGACTAAGTATAATGGCAGATTTAGTAAATTAGAATAATACAAGAAGTATAACTAAATTCAGGAAAAATGAAAGTATACGAGTTATTTCCCTTGAATAATACATAACCAGTTAAATCCTACAGCATTAGTCTTGCATTTCGCATTTCGACTACTTCATAATCTTGCAAGACATTTTTAATTAATTGACTGTTTTTTACTAGAGAATGGATAATACGTAGGATATATGAGATATTAATAGACCCCATGATCTTAGTAGCTAAGAACAGATAATAGAATGGACGAGCATTCATAAACTGTGTTACTTGGGAACACATTTTACTTTTAGATTAGAATGTTATACTTCAAATAACTTGAATGTGCTATGAATGTATGTATATATATTTGTCTTTGAAAAATAAACGGGGTTACCCAATTACTGGGTCCTCAAACAAAAAAAAAAAAAAAAAAAAAAAAAAAAAAGTATGAATGTTTTTGAATTGTGAAATTATCATAAGTTACACTCCCTGAGGGCAGTAGCTAATTCTTGACATAATAGAAAGACCAAAAAGTATTGTTCTGAATTATTAGATGATGACAATGTGAAAAAACAGTAACAGAAAAATACCGACGTCAGGTGCAGGTTAGACTACTGTTTTAGTGGATATAGATTTGATTTTTATGTCTGTATTTTCAGCAATGTGTTTGAGGTATGAAGAAAGAAGATATGACTTAGAAAGCAATTCCGGAGGTAACGTCTCTGACGAGGAAATGCATGAAGTTTTACTGGCTGATTTACAGCGGCGCCAAGGTGTAGACTTTGAAGGCATTATACAAGACTTACAGAAAATGGTACTTAAAATTACATCTTTCATTACCGCTGTTTTACTAGCATTCTGATTGCCAGGTTACGAGTTAAAATTTACATTATCGGTGTATATTGTAACTAGGTCAAATTTTGCTCATCAGGATCTAGATGATTACATATTTAGTATTATTTGTATTTAGTATAACTATTTAGTATTTAAGGGTTGACCGGTTAGCTCAGTGGCTTGAATGCTGGCTTCCCACTGCTGCGGTTCAGTTTGATACCTATTGTCAGCATGTGTGATGGTTAGGTGGTCACCAAGTTGAACAGAGTGGTTTTCTCCAGGTACTCCAATTTCCTCCCAACTACACGACCATTTTTGCCAACAAGCATGATCAAGCATATTAAGATGTATAACTTGTATTGCAATCATTGTCAAATAAATAAAGTTTAAACTTAGTATCTAACTGCTTCCAGTAGTGTTACAGAAATGAAGAACAATGGTGAGTCTTGTAAACAATACAAGAAGTATATTAGACTTTTCCTTTGTTACAGAGTCAAGATCAGATGATACTGACGTTTGGTAAGCAGTGTACTGCGAGACTAGAGGAACATTTTGACAATATTGCAGTTGTTATGTTGGGAACACTCGATATCACAGAGGAAGATGAAGAATATATCAAGGTTTGAGTGCTTTAATTTCACTGTAAACTGTGCATTGCAGACACATTTATATCTAGGATTGATTTATTTTGTTAATCTGTATGATTTTGGTCATTACAGATCAATTTAAACAACTGATTTCTGTAAACATGTATCTCATAAATAACATTTTTGGAAAATCTTGCAATTTCAAATATCTAATCACTAGCAACTAAACTTGGAAGAGCTTGAAAATGTATTGTAAAACTGAAGTAACTTGGAAGAACTTGAAAATGTATTGTAAAACTAAAGTAACTTGGAAGAACTTGAAAATGTATTGTAAAACTGAAGTGGTACATGTATATACATGTAACAGTAAAACTTCATGAGTAATTACACAAGTCAGGCCAACTTAAAGATAGTTTTGGTCACAGTACATAGTATGAAAGTAATGTATATATTCATATACTAATTTAAGTATTAGTCAGTTTAAATTGAAAACCTGAGCTTCCAGTAACAGTTTTATAAATCAGGGCATTTTTTCCAAGTTTGGGGAAGGCGCCCTAGCCCCTCAGTTTAGGGAAAATCTAAGTGATAATTAGCTGAAGGTGACACTATATAAAATTCTGGTGTAAAGTCACAGTTTTGGGAGAACAGCATGATTTTAAAGAAATTTTAGTTGGGGAAGATGCCTTATACCGCCCCCTGATATGGAAGATAAAAATGCCCTGCAAGTTAAATGATTTAAGGTACTTATGATTTTCACTCTCATACTGTTTGAAGTTAAATTTTGTAATTTTCAAGTTTTATAATACTGTGGTTATTTTTCAGGCTCTAGAAAGTAAATATGAGAGACTACGCAAGACCATCCTTCTGATGTCACTGAAAGACCAGATGGACTGGAGAGGGTATGTGCAGTTTCTACAATTCAAAATTCAAAATACAAAATTTTGAAACAAAAGAGCAAAGAATGTTTCTTATTTAATGCATTGTCCTAACGATGAAATGGCATTTAGGTGAAGTATCTTTCCAGATTCAGAAAGTACAGCTGATGTGACTTTTTTGTAAAAAGGAAAATATTTTTTCTCAGTTATGCATTTTTCTTAAACAACGATGTTGACAGTGAGATAAAAAATTTAAAAGGTACTGTCCAGTTGCTGGATTATAGCTTCTGAATTAACTTTCTGGAGTTAACTTCTAGATTTTGATTCTGGATTTTGATTCTGGAGTTAGCTTCTAGATTTCGATCCTGGATTTTGATTCTGGATTTAGACAAAACTGTTGAAAATTTTGTGGTGAGATGCTGAATGAATACATGCCTAAAGCTACAAGTAACTTCATTTAGATGTATGATTTTGAATACATATCTCTACCTAAGTATATACATACCATGCTTTAACATTTATTCTAATATGCCTACGGTATATTTCTATAGTCAATTCGAGTGCATTAATATGATTAAAGCACTCGGAAAAGTAGGCGGAGTTTCGGACATGGAAGTAGCTCCTTCGGACTTTTCTAATTTACTCCAGCGCAACAAATAAAATATAGAAATGGAAATAATATCAGTATAAATACATCAGTCGCATGAAAAAGATTTGTTTAAGAACCTAAATATTATTTTTGATTGCGTCAAGTGAGCCTTTAGAATACCCTCACCTTGTTTTCCTTAAAAAAGGCCAAGAAATTCAGGATTAACAGTCATACAATGTTTTGATTCCGGGAGACAAAACTATGAATGAAAACGTTTACGTCATCACACTGGCGCCATTACTCCACGCTAAAACGTTGTACAGTTCAAATTAACGGTACGCATTTAAATGGATTGGCTGCTTTGTTAGGTTCTGAATCTGACGTATTCTGCATAATGTCAGTCAGGTATTTCTTTTTATATTCTATGTATTAAATGACTGAACGAAAATAAGTTTGTATAATATTGTTATGTTTGATATCTTGAATGTTGCCCGAATAGGGGAGTGAAATCCAACAGCTACTATTTATGCTGTTTTACACATTACCGCCGAACTGAAAAAAGGTCTGTCGTAGTTTCAAAAAATCGGTTTCTAAGAATCGAAATAATCTATGTCTTGGAGTGCTTTATCGAAATTGAAGCATTTCTCGTCAGTAATGTGCTTGCGTAATAATTCACTCGGGCTTCGCCCACGTGAATTATTCCGCCAGGCACATCCCCTCCGGGGAATGCTTCAATTTCGATAAAGCACTCCAAGCCATAGATTATTTCTTAAGTATATGTTTTCAGCCTTCCCAAGGAGCAGAAACAAGCTGCCCTCAGAGACATAATAAAACAAGAGAAGCTCTTCAGAAGTGAGGGTAAAATGCTAGACATGGAGTCACTGCTTGGTCCTAAGGCTAAGGCAAAGGTGTGTTATGTAACTATTCCTATACAAAACTAAATTAAATTATAGTTTTTGTTGGCACTAAGAAAACAAATTTAGCATTCTACATTTTAATTTCTCTTCTCTTTCTAGACAAGCTGTTTAAGGTTCAAGTTTAAACTGACATGATAATAAGCAAACAGAATTATGTATTTAATGTTAAGATTATCCAAAAATGCATTTTAAGGCAGAAGAAATATTTTAAAAATTAATTCTAAAAAGATTTTTGCAATAGAACGAATAACTACAGTAGTTGTATATTATAGATTTTGACTACTGTGCTTCAATGTTGATAGTATTTTTGCATTAGAACAAACTGTCTTGTGGTATATTTCAGATTTTGCCAGCTCTGCGAACTTTGATTGGCGAGGATAAAGGGGAATATCAGAGAAGAAAGCAGCAACAGAAACTTGGTATGATAAAGCTCACATGAGGATGTTTAATTATTCAATGCAACTTATCTTAAACATTTTGTCTATTAATTCAGTGCCTGGCCTAGTGGCATTGTGGTAGCATACTAGCTCGTCATACAAAATGCCACAAGTTTAACTCCTAGCCAGTGCTGAAATGATTGCATGATCTTTCATCCCAGCTATGTATTAAGTACAAAGGTGTATCTGTACTTGTAAGAAGAAAGGATACAGTAAAGATTTTTAAATGTTCTTTTGTGCAATAGGTGTGTGAAGAATTAAAGATTTTGCAGTACAGAATATTTATTGAATAAAAAATGGTTTCAGATGAAGACCCAGTTGATATGAACAAAGTGGTCAATTTGCTGGCTGACCTTGTACCTCGCTTTGAAAATGAGCAGGAATATCTGTTGTCATGGTTACATTCTCCCGAGGCAAAGAGCTTAAGTCTTAGAATGAAGAGAATGAGAATTGTTGAGATCAAGGTAATCTTTGATTTTGTAGTTTTATCTTGAGATCTACATCTTCTGTATGGATTTGAAACTTTCTTTTGAGATAAAGGCATTTGGGGTATTTATAAGCTGATGTTAAGCCCAAGATAGTCACTTGCAACTTTATTTTGCAATCGAGGTAGTCTTTTGTTTTTGTAGTAACATGAGTTTAACGCTAGTTCCAACCATATTTCGGTCATTTTTACATGCTGGCAGTTTACCAATACATTGTTCCTAGGATTATAATAACCATACCTGTATAAATCAACAAACTGCTATATTTGTATACATGTAGTTACTTGGGCTGATCTCTAAGATAGAGACATAACTCATGTTTTACTGTATTGCCTAATAATTGCATGCCTTTATATACTCTAGATCGAAGCATACAGAGTGGAAGTTGAAGATGATTTTGAAAATGCTACTTTCAGTATTGGCTTAATGGAGAGAGTAAAGGGTGTCCTCTCACAAAGGTATATGGAGTTTTATTAAAAATACTCTTCATGTTCCTACACTTCTGCTATAGATTATCTAGACTACGTTACACGTTCCCATGTAGCTGAATCTCTTTTTCTTAAACTGAAGTTTCAGAATGATTTGTTAACTCAGGTGTCAAGATTTCAGTGAGTTATGAAGTTGATTTTTCCCTCCTCATGCACTTCTGTTTCTAACATTGAGCATTTAGTCAAGTTTCAATTTGAGTGCTACAAGCATGGGGAAGCATATTATGCTTGTGACAGGCAGACTAACAAATAAAATTTGTATTTCCTATAATTTCCAAAACAAGTCAGTTGTAAAAGTAAGCTTATATTGAAAATAAGAAACAGTTTTGCTGTGTTGAATGGAAGATAGAAAAAAGTAAAGAGGCTTATTACCCATCACCAGTTACTGTACATATGGTGTTCAATACCTAAGATATTTGAGGTATATGGATGAAGTGTATTTTATGTAAAAACTGTATTTTTGGTGCCTGGTTTTCAGACATGACAGTGATATCAATAGACAGAAGCTGTTGGCACAGAAACGTGTGCAGCAGCGTCGACTCCGGCTGCAGCAACATGACGAGTACATCAAAGAACCCGAGGTATCCAGGGACAAAATACCTGATTCTGGTACAACTTTACCATACAATGTTGTTGAAATAGTTCTTTTTGAAGTATGCATTCATGAAGTTACCCATAGGCTGTATTTGAGAGGTTCTAAAAAATTCTTTTTGAAATGCAGTCCTCACAAAACATAAAAATACAGTGATGTCTTTATATGTTTAAGACAGTGTTACTGTCAGTGTCATGATATAATATATATATCCATAATTGATTTCAAGCAAGGTTACATTTTTCATTTCCAAGCATTTCTGTAATATGCAACAGAAATAGACATCATACATAATCTTATCTTATTTTTAACCAGTTTTTGCTCTTCTTTGTCATTGTTCTTACGTCTGGATTAATTTGATGATATATCGTGCCTATCATACATATGCTTTATTACTTACCAAGTTCAATTCTCTGTCCTCAATGGTTCAGATAATATTTGTAAACTTTCTATAAGCTAGGCTGTGTTTTGTTTTGGTTTCCTAAACATTCCTATTTGAAATGGGCAGTAGAAAATACCATTAGTGCTGTTTGAAAACTGAAATTGGAAGAGCAAAAAGCTTTTTATCTTCCTTTGGTAACATTTCAACATTCTGTATTGCCAGGTGACATAACAGGACTACAGATAGTGTATTTACGCGAGATGTTGAAGCGACATGGTGACGAAAGGGAGGTAATTCTGAATCACCTTCAGGATGAGAGTTTAGATGACCTTGTCGAGGCAGCGGCAACAATGTCAGAGGATGAGAGACAGAGAAGATTGATTGAACTGCAAGGAAAGAGGCACAACTTAAATCTTACAAATCCAGGTTGTCTATTTACTTTTTAACCAGGTTTCCCGAAGGAAAAATCCTGGTTATTAGATTGAGGTATGTCGGCGGGCGGGTATGCGGGCGGGCGGGCGGACGTAAACAATTTCTTCTGTGCGCAACTCCTCCTACATTTCTCAACGGATTTCAACCAAACTTTCACAGAAGTATTGTCATGAAGTGCCCTGGCGCATATTGTCGGGGTTTTGTGATTTGGTCATTTTTGACCTAATTATGGCGCTTGTTTTTTTCACATATGTAATTCTTCTGTGCGCAACTCCTTCTACACTTCTCAAGGGATTTCAACGAAACTTTCACAGAATTATTGTCCCCAAGTGCCCTGGCGCATATTGTCGGGGTTTTGTGATTTGATCATTTTTGACAGAATTATGGGCCTTTGTTTTTTTTCCACATAATGTAATATATATAGAGAAATACTCTTCTGTGTGCAACTCCTACATTTCTCAAGGGATTTCAACCAAACTTTCACAGAACTATAATTGTGAACTAAAGAATTTTGAATATATAATGTTATGCCCCTGGTCATCCGTCCGTCCGTCTGTCCGTCCGTTAGCAATTTTGTGTCTCCTTATTTAAGTATATATAAAAGGGAGAATACGAATACTCTGTTATTACTGTCTATTTTTAGAATAGATTACCAGTCCTGTATACTTTGGAGTATTCTGTTACAGTAAGATGACAAAATTTCTCATGAGACCAGCGGTTCAAACCCCACACAGAGCAAGCTGTTTTTTTTTTTTTTTTTTTTTTTTTTTTTCTTATAATTTTTGCCTGAATTATGGCCCTTTGCTTTTTTTCCACATATGTTATATATAGAAGAATACTGTCACGTGCCCACTTCACAGTTTTTTCACATTTGGTTCCCAGTCAGTACATTGAATGATTTCAACAAATGCAACGTCAGACATCCAGGCGTTCATGACATTGTGACGTCGTATTCCATATTACACAGAAGCAAACAATTATCCTGTATATTTCCTTGATATGGAAAAAAATACTTACTAACCAGGTTTTCTAAAAACAAAATCCTGGTGATTAGATTGAGGTACGTCGGTGGTGGGCCGGTGTAAACAATTCCTTCTGTGCACAACTCCTCTTACATTTCTCAAGGGATTTCAACCAAACTCTCTCAGATGTATTGTTATCAAGTGTCCTTGGGCATATTGTCTGGGTTTTGTGTTTGGATCAGTTTTGCCTGAATGATGGCCCTTTGCTTTTTTTACACATGTAATATATAGAAGAAGACCTTTGTTTCTTTTTCACATTATGTATATCTACTGACTTTAAAAACACATTTGCGCTCGGCCAGCAGACTGGAAAATGAAAACCTGGTTTTGTGACAATTTCCTGTCACTTGTTTCTAGTTGCGAGGAAAATATGCAATTTCTTCTTTTCTATTTGTTCAGAGAGGGACCTTTATTTATTGAAATGTTCTAAATCATATGACAATAAATTACTTTAGATATTAATAGCTGGCTAGAGTCACCATCTTTCAATGGGTCAGTAACATCTTTAAAATGTGCTGTTACAGTAGTTGTTCATTGACAAGGCATGTTGAAGTACATTTGTAATTAAGTTATATAAATTGATAAATGGCAAAGAAAGGTTCTTGCATGCAGCTAAGTGTTGCACTTGTTAAAAATGTGACTACATTTCTTCATTGTGCCATGTCAGTAATGTTTTCACCTGTGGTTGTAGATTGTAAGAAATCAGTACCTTCAGTGCTTTGATTAAATTATTTTTGTTTTTATCGACATACCATGTTAACAAAGTAGAAAAAACATGTTTATCATTGCACTTGTAAACAAAATTAAGGAATATCTGATAATTGTATATAGATGACAATGAGGAACATGTAAGCATCTTGGAAGAAGCTGCAGCACTTAGAGCAGTCAGTGTCAGAGAGCAGCTTGCAGCTGCAGGAAACACTAACAACATGGAGGCCATTGCTGTAGTTCTGCTGGCAGAGCTACAAGAGGAACAAGATAGGGAGGTGGCCTTGACCTTGGAAAAGATTGAGAATATGGTAATTTTACTGTTGTTTTCAATTTTGAAAGCATTTGCTTTATGATAGTGTAAATGTTGGTTGTTGATGTGGTAGCCCTGAGACTGAGATAAGTGTTTTTATCTTGAAACCCAGTAAACATGATATTTTAAGGTCAGGGTGCACTAGGTTAGCTTCTGTCTTTATGTTTCCTTTGTCATCAATATGTCCACACTTGTCTGGTTTTATGTACTTTACATTTTAAGAATTCACATTCTAAACAACCTTAGTTGACTTTCAAAAATAACCAGTTGTATACAGTTGTTCATGTATGTACTAGTATGTCTTTTTATAACACTTATTTTCACATTTATTTTCAGAATGAAGAAGATATACGCACATGTCTCAGCAGAGAAATCAACAATCGTAGACTTGGCAACGCTTGGAATGTCATTGCAGTTTTCACAAGATATCAAGGGGAGGCTACTGATGATCTCCTACTTAAGGTACATGCCTTTCATTTTTAGAGACCTGGTTTTTCATTTGGATGAAAAATGTAGCAGTCAAGAAAAGTTTAAATTCTGAAAGCAAGAAAGCTACTACTCAAAAGAAAGTAAAGAAATAAAATTGATAAAGGCTTCAAATGCCTGTAGAAAAACAATGATGAGAGATATTCAGTATATTGTGGCTTAAATATGTTTAATTTTGAGTTTGGTGTAGACTTTGACTAAAACATACTGAATTTTCAGTTTGGTATACTCATGACCAACAAGGTTTCAGCTAATGAAAGAGTTCAGTGTCATAGTTCTCATCACTGAAAAAACTTGAAACAGCAGACCTATCTTTCCCACTTTTTGTAAATTCCTGAGTCAAGTCTTCAGCAAGTTTTGCGGAAAAACTGTATGCCCTAGATGTAAAACTTAAAAGAACTGTGAAAAGCTTTCATGATCACTTATTCATAAAAGGCTCTGTATAATTGTCTTGACTAGAAATGATTTCTTTTTACAGGCACTAGAAAGTAAATACAATGTGTTACGTCAAAAACTGTTGGTTGACTGCATTAGAATTAGAATGGGAACCGACCAATGGGAGGAACTGTCTCAGAACGAAAAGCAGCAGAAGGTCATGACTCTTGATGCTCAGGCTGTAGAACAGATAAAAATTGGTAAGGGAGATTATCTGCTTGTTTACTCAAAAAGCCTGACTTCAAGTCCCATTAATTGAGAACTGCTGTATGATAGCCTACTTATAATCTACTTGTAATTCTCAATTGCACATTTCATGACTCTTCACTCTCCTCTGTAGAAACCTTTCTCCAATTTTTTGCAAGGTATGGCCCTGAAGCTTCAAATAGTCATTTATCATCATGAGCTACTAATAAGGCACATAATATTTTCATGCATTCATGGACCTTGCAGCTTTTTCTTAACTTTAAAAATTGGTAGACAAGTGTTGTTTTAATGCAGGTATACAGTATACTTTGTAGCTTGGTGTAGCTATTCACCAGCATATGAAGAGTATGATGACACTATATGTTTTATAGAAACAAAAGTTCTGCACCTGTAATGCAGTATTTTTGTTTTATCAATAGTCTGTATAATTTTCACGAACTAAGTTTTTTCCTTGACATGAATGTTGTTAGATAATAATTGAATTCTCATTTTCCAGTCTGTTTCATTTTTGATGTGATTTTCCAGGTCAGATTATGCCGTCCCTGCTAGGAGAAGGTTTTCATCTTCAAGAATCTGTTGCACAGATTATGGGCGTATGTCTACATGTGTTTAGAAACAAAGTCAAAGGTCAACATATGATCGGTAAGTTGATGAAGAACATTGAGTCTTATGGAGGCTTGAATCACTCCTGGTTTATAGGTTAAATCACTCTGAGGCCAAATAGAGCTTTTCATATCTATCCTTACATAGCCCTGAATCATTTCAAACGTGAAGAGGCCTAAGTCAATTCAAGACAACACATAATAAGACTATCATAGCAGCTTTATAAAAATAGTCAATGTTTTTCATATTTTTTAAGGATATCAGGCTTTTACTTGAAACAAGTTGTTGTTGTTGAAATAGATTGGTATTGAGAGTATTCTAATGGAAAACTGTGTATGTCTTTTTGTACTTATTATAGCGCATTCATAACTAAGCGCATGCATGTTGTGCTTAGCTGACTATGATTAGTACACCACTGGTATAAATATGCCTACACTTCCCTGATATTTTAGGCAACAAGAGTAATTTCAGTATGGAGGAAGATTTTGGTGCAGTACATAAGAAACAGGAACCAGAAAATCCACTGAAGGAATTGTGTACCAGGTTGGAAGAAGAAAGGATTGCCCTAAACAGACAGTTGAAAGGTAAAAAATCAATAAAAAGGAATTTGATCTGTTTGTGTAGGTTTGAGCTGATTTAGAAAAGGTAAAGGAGAGTGAAAGAACTCAACATTCAAGCTAAGACAGTTTCAATAGATGAAGAAAGGGAAGTACATACATTAAATAGGTTGTGTAAAAATAAGTAAGGAACTATTACTCTTATGTTATATTTATGAGATTTTAAAAAATCCTCATCTCATAAGATACAGAGGATAATTGTTGGTTTCAGTGTAATGTCACATTATAATTTCACCAAGTGGGCACCAAAAGTGATATTTTATTTTGCGTTTAAAACTTTCGTTGAGTTTGTATCAATAAAATGTCGAAAACCACAGGAAACGTCATCAGAAAGTATAGCACACATTATGTCATTTTAACGATGTCATCCTCATTTGGTTTCTGGTATTTTATTTTGCTTGGTATACTTTTTGATGTCTATCCAGGTTGAAGATTTTGATGTTTTCACTTCTTTGAAACAATCAAATTTATTTCTCTGATATATTTCAGTATTTCACTGAAAAGCATAAAATAAACATGTATATTCATACAAACCAGGGCAGTCAGAAGATCACTTCAGTGAGAGTCAGCGACTGATACAGTTAGCACGTTACCATAGAGAGGCCCTGCTAGCCAGTCAGGAAGAGACTTTTGTTGCCGTAGCAACCATGGTTGGTCTGATGGAGAGGCAGCAGGAAGAAATCAGATTCAGGTAAGTTGTTCTCAGTTATTTGTAGTAAACAGAATACTGTTTCCAGCTGTGACCTTGACTGAGTTTCTGTAGAAAAACTGGATGATATTTCGTTAACCAGTACCCTGCCTCATGTATAGCTCTCATTTTTGACTTTCATTTGAATTTATATCCCTGATGAAGACCTTAGACAGGTTGAAAACGTTAGACAACAGTTAACCTAGTATAACCTGTGTTGGTTGTGTGTTCCGCTTTGTGTTTAATTTTCTTCTGATCGTGAATTTAAATTGTTCACATGTTGCACACAAAAAATGTATTGACTGAATAGTTATAAAAGCAGAATCACTTGATAACAGTAGGGTAAAGGTTGAGTGCATCATAAAGTAAAAAGTTGCAATATATTTTTTGACATAAGTTTGCTTACAAAAATACTCATGTGATCATTTTTAGCTCGACTATTCGAAGAATAAGGAGACTATTGCACTCGCCCCAGCGTTTGGGGGGGGGGGGGGGGGGCGGGGGCTGGTGGTTAAAGTTTTTCATAAAGTCAAATATCTTGAATACTATCAAAGGTATTGACTTGAAACTCAAACTATAGTTTACCATCAACATCTCACCTGAGGAAACAATCCCCATAACTCTGTTTTGATTTTTGACAGATTTATGCCCCTTTTTAACTTAGAAATTTTGGTTAAAGTTTTTTATAAATTCAAATATCTTGAATACTATCAAAGGTATTGACCTGAAACTCAAAGTATGTGTCTACCATCAACATCTTTACCTGAGGAAACAATCCCCATAACTCTGTTTTGATTTTTGACAGATTTATGCCCCTTTTTAACTTAGAATTTTTGGTTAAAGTTTTTTATAAATTCAAAATCTTGAATACTATCAAAGGTATTGACTTGAAACTCAAAGTATGTGTCTACCATCAACATCTACACCTGAGGAAACAATCCCCATAACTCTGTTTTGATTTTTGAAAGATTTATGCCCCTTTTTAACTTAGAATTTTTGGTTAAAGTTTTTTATAAATTCAAATATCTTGATTACTATCAAAGGTATTGACTTGAAACTCAAAGTATGTGTCTACCATCAACATCTACACCTGAGGAAACAATCCCCATAACTCTGTTTTGATTTTTGACAGATTGATGCCCCTTTTTAACTTAGAATTTTTGGTTAAAGTTTTTTAAATTCAAATATCTTGAATACTATCAAAGGTATTGACTTGAAACTCAAAGTATGTGTCTACCATCAACATATACACCTGAGGAAACAATCCCCATAACTCTGTTTTGATTTTTGACAGATTTATGCCCCTTTTTAACTTAGAAGTTTTGGTATTTTTTTGTTAAATTCAAATATCTTGAATACTATATAAGGTATTGACTTTAAACTCAAAATATATGTTTACCATCAACATCTACACCTGAAGAAACAACCCCATAACTCTGTTTTGATTTTTGATAGATTTGTGTCACTTTTTAACTTTGAATGTTTTGTTAAAGATAGAATACTATCGAACGTATTTACTGTCAACATCTTCACCAATGTTTTGATTTTTGACATATTTATGCCCTTTTTAACTTAGAATTTTGTCACAGTTTTTCCAGACTAAAATGGAAATACTCAAAATGGCTTTCTTTTGAAATGTCACAGAATAATTATGCAGCATGAAGCGGTCATGCTTTTTAATTCTATACATATCAATTTTGAAAAGTTACAAAATTATTCATGATCAAATATACAAGGTCATGTATTTCTTTGAAATTATCCCCCCATCCTCCCTCCAGTTGGCTTGCAGAATCCAGAGTAAGGCCTTGAAGCAATGTACATTTACAAAGGTCTTTGAACAAGTTTCATATCTTTGACCTTTTTCTTATAGACAATTACACAATACTCCTGTTCTTAGACAAAAACCCCATTTTACCAACAAGCTTTCGAATAGTCGAGCGTGCTGTCATGTGACAGCTCTTGTTCATAATTTTATTAGATTGATAAAAGATGCAGAGAGGTACAAAAAGCTAGCTAAGAAGACTGTAGCAGATGTGCAGAAAGGGAGACAATCCAGTCTTGTATCAGAACCACCACAGACAAGATCTGCCATTCAGCATGTTGTAAGTCACAATATTAGACTTCTTACAGGTTGAATTTCATGAATTATGTATACAGTCTAACCTGCCCTAACGGTCACCTTGATTCGGCAATCACTTCCAGTAAACGGTCACTCTAGGACGCCCCCCACAAAATTTCTTCTATATTACCACTTGATTAAAGGGTCACCTGTCGTCTGCGGCCAGTCTTAGTGCCTCCTGATCGCTTAAAGACCGCTAAAATCGGACCGATTTAAACGGCCACGTGTCATCCAAATCAAGTGTGAAGTTTTCAAAACAATTGACAGAAATCGCAAAATACACCCCCCAGGGCAGCGGCCAGTCTTAGTGCCTCCCGATCGTTAAAAGACCGCTAAAATCGGACGGATTTAAACAGCCACGTGTCATCCGAATCAAGTGTGAAATTTTCAAAACAGTTGACGGAAATTGCGAAATACACCCCCGAGGGCAGCGGCCAGTCTAAGTGCCTCATGATTGCTAAATGACCGCTAAAATCGGACAGATTTAAACGGCCACATGTCAACCGAATCAAGTGTGAAATATAATTGACGGAAATCGCGAAATACACCCCCGAGGGCAAACTCTTCAACGGCCAAGGTGCTTGACCAAACTGCTATGTTTCATGAATATCGTAATTTTCATAAAACGGAATGCGAATCAAAGCCTATTGGTGCCGATAGGTGTTAAAAAAATTTATTGTTGATGAATTAAAATCGAAGAAATATTATTTGAAATCCGCCTAAATAGCTACCAATTATCGATAATTAGCAGTACAAACTTACTTTGAATTTATTGATCAATTGATCTGACAGGATTTTTTAATCGAAATGTCATTTCTGCACCTTAGAAATACACAATAAAAGTGTCAGCTAATCCGACTGTCACCATGGTAATAGGTATAAAATTATCACAGGTTACACGCATACAACAATTCGCTTTACCGGATATCCGATACGGGCGTTTCACTATAGCCCGGTGCATGTTGTCTGCTCGTACATAATATTGGCAAACAAAATAACTTTTCAAAATTTGATTAAATGTTACTGTTTTATTTATGAAATAAAAAAAAATAAAACGGCAGTAACTTATTTCCTCTTGCATACGATTTGCTTATACTGTTTAGTGAGTTTGTAAATAGAAAGGGTGGGTGGGGTATTTGTATAGACTATCAAAAGTCAAAGTTAAATTACGATCCTTCGTTAAGTGGTCACCTTGCTTTAACGGTCAATTTGGCCGTTACCCTTGACCGCTTAGGTCAGGTTAGACTGTAATGCACTTCCTTTGCTGCATTTCATTGTTTAAAACACCAGTTTTAGTGAGTGTATACTGTAAATATTTGAATATTTGGTCAACTTCTTCTTTTATTCTACTTTTAAGCATAAAAAGTACTTATTTTCCCTACTTTAAAGGAAAACTTAGCCCTACTTTTGCCATAGCCTTTTCTTAAGAGGTTGCTTGACAGCTTGTAGTTACTTTGTTTGTGACTGTGTATACCAAACTGTCCCTTGGCACATATGTTTGTTTCTGTAGTTTTTGAAGAATACTTATGTGTATCAGCAGTCTTCAAAAGATGTCAAAATCTGAAAGCAGCAATATTAAGTTTCTTCACCATAAACTATGTGTCTGTCTTCCATTTCTTAGTACATGTGTGATAACTCGACATTTTTTTCTGACAGAAGTTTGTGAGGAATATTTCTTGTATTGTGAAACCATTAGCATTTATAGCGCACAAATTTTCATGGACCTTGTTCATAAATCAATCAATAAAATTAAGATTTCAATAAAAGATATGTGACATCACTATTTTTTTGTCTGAAAAATGGATTCCACATATTCAAGTGCATATGTACTCACACTTTAACATTTTATCAAAACATTCATGAAATTTCATACATACAATTTCACACAATATTTCATCTGTTTAATTAGAAGAAAGTCTTTGCTGGACTGGTTTTGTTGTTGTTTTTCATTTCAAAAACAGCAACCAGCCAGAAAAGGTTGTCATAATATAGGCAGTGGAACTTCTCACAGAACAGTCCTTTATTGCATCACCTCGCCTCACAAAGACACGATCCCCAAGATTTACTTGTACAACAATAGTACCAGTTGCACTATGTATATCGTTAATTTCATCAGAGTTCGCAAACGCTGTCCCTTTAACTTCTCCGTTCACAATAATTTCGGCAGTTACAAATGTTCTGAAATTGGATCCAATAGTTACCGAGAACACGTACGTCCCACTGACAGGTACATCAAAAATTCCGTTATTGACATTGTAACTATATCCAACGTTGGTTTCCTACAAAAGGATTTAAAAGTTTTTCATTATCTTGGATATGCTTGGTCAGAGTTTCCACATCTATTAAGTAACTGGTCACAGTTTTTTTCTGCAACTTGGTCCCATTGTGGTTGTGGGATCTAATATTCAGCACCTAGTTTTGTTGGAAAAATATTTTTTTTCGGAAATAGATTTGGAAACTTTACAGGGAACCTTGACTGCCTGGTTTCATTTAGATTGAAATAAGGGTTGTTTCACAAATACACTGAATTTAAATTCCTGTTGCACAGAACTTTGTCCAACTCTCTGATTGAAAATATGTAGCAAATTGGTATTTTAAAAGAAGAAAGATCAGCATAGCATATCTATTATAATGGCATGTAAAAAAAATGGCAGACAAGACAAGGTGGATAAAGATGCCATTTGGTTCCAGGTTGTCTTTTTCAACATATGGCTTTAATAAGCTTTTGAAGCATTTTGTCATACAAATAAAGAACAGAATACAGTTATTTCATTTGTGTTTTGGGAACAGTCAGAGTTATCAGGTACGACTTTTGAACTGTTGTTCCGAGGCCAACAGTCCGAGCGCAACAGTTGAAATGTTTTCCCTTATACTGAGGGACAATTGTGTTAACTGTTCTTAAAACCACATGAAATAACTGTTTATTTCCTAATTCTTGTCTCATGTAGTAAAAGATTATGAACATCTTTCAATATTCATTTTATTTTTTCCAGCGCTTAATTATTGTTTTCAAATGTATATAGGGTCCATGAAAATTTCAGTGTTTCCCTTGTTTTAATAATCGTCTTAGATTTTTCTGGGCATGTAAAAGTTTGTCTTGGGGGGGAAACAGTAGAAAATGTTGCCCTCCTTCTAGCAAACTGTTCCCTGCCAGACTAGGGAATGACAGAAGAACAAAAAACAGTCAGAGATTACAAATTACTAGTTTTGTAGTGACTATGAGGTAATAATTATTTCTATTTTCTCATCCGACAACCAGTCTAGAGGTTTCATGTTTCAGACTGTCTTTTGTGTAAACATGGAGCTAAAAATAACAAAATTCAGTGACCAAAACTGAAAAAAATAGTAATAAAATTTGTGAATATTTTCATTTCGGTTCTGATTCAGTTTCAGAGTACATTTGTATATGTGAAAGCCATCTTTTGTTGTAATGTATTCTAACTTTTTCACTTAGGTTTAAGTTTGGTTACTGTGTATATATGAAATGACCATAAGAGACAGTACATAACTGAAAAATGCTTGATTAAGCATCAGTACATTGGTCAAAAGTTGATATTTATAAAAATGGTCATCAGAGATAAAAACACAAAACTTCAGCTTCTCATCAAACTATACAAGTAATTAGCCTGGAATTGGTTGGTACTTGGGGTTTGAACCACTGTTTGTCTTTTCAACCTGTTATAAGCTCTTACTTAATCCAGGCAGATTTCTTTTTTTTGAAGTTCGCTAGTGTCTTACAAAACATTTCTAATAGTAAGTTTTTCTTTCCTGATACTGTTTGCAAAATGTCTGTAGTAATCACATTTAAGATGCGTTTTAAGAGACCTGCCTCGACGTTTAAGTGGTTAGGTTGCTGACTTGTAATCACTAAACCTCCCCCTGATTTAGGGTCATTTGGGCCCCGCTGCCAACCAGACTCTGTATGGAAGAAAGTTGGCAGTTTCCCATAGAAGTTGGGAGAGTCTAGTACTGGTCCTTCCTAAGGATTAATGGTTAGTTAGATTGTCTGCTTGTACATGATGGAAATACTGCTGAAACAAGTGTTAAACCCTAAGGAAAAAACAACTTTTAGATTTATTTTAAAGATCATTACCTCAACATCAAATACGAATGTTTCATGTTTACTGTAGCAGCGATCACCACTCAAGTAAACATAGAATGCAGCATTTACTGATGGCTGGACTACAATAAAGAAAATACTTAAGTTTAGGTCAACTTTGCCTTTATAGATAAAAAAACTAACTACAGTTCGACCTCGATTATTCAACAACCTATTATTCGTATACCCGGTGTAATCCAAAGACAATATTCGGTCCCGAAATGTTTTATATATAAATGTATATAAAAATAAACGGGTTATTCGAAATGGATTTTACGAATACCTGGTGTTATTCGAAGTGTTTTTTCAGTCCAATTGACAATGTTTGTAACGAATTTTCACACCCATTATTCGAAATGCATTCCAATCAAACCAATAATTGCTGACACGCTCAACTTGTGAAAAACGACACGTGGTCGGCAAGTTATATGTGCTAAGGTGTGAAAATTACATACTCGCTTTAACCTTGTTTGTTTAATACCAAAGGAACAACTTTTGTTTTTGTTTTAAAGTCGGTTAAAGATGTTCACCTTTGATTTCGAATAACAAATTCGTGACTACCATGCCTATTTAAAGCATGACTTTTAATTAACTGTCAGAAGAAAAATGACTTCTACGTGTGCAAAAGTAATTTGGGTTGAGCAATCTGCCGAAGGACCCGGGAACGGGGAGATACCCAGATCAGCTGATATCTTCATTTCCATTCGTACTGAGCAATCTGGCATATGCCCCGGCCCCATGGGGATACCTAGATCAGCAACGAGTGGAAAGGGTTTAAAAAGGAAAAAATGAATTAAACCGTTGATATAATTTATTTCTGTTTCCTTTTCCTTTCATCTAAATGATATACGCAATGTATATTACGTTAAGCGTCCGTGATAGCTATATACATGTATATATACACAATTTACATAACAATCAGCTGGCCATCTTCGGGACTTGGATTATTCGAACCCATGGATTATTCGAAGTAAAATCTTGGTCCCCGGCACTTCGAATAATCGAGACTCGACTGTAATGCTATAACAGTGATGGTTTTCTATTGTTGTTTTTTTTTCTGCCAGCAGATGTGAGTGACCCATGATCAAAAAGATTTCATTGTAATACTTCACCCAGTGGGTCCAGTTATACTTTAATTATACTAAAATTTAAGTAAAAGTCCCTATGATAAAATTTAATCAACATTGAAAACTAATGGCAAAATTCTGATTGAATGTGGAAAGAAAGTTTTCTAAAAATCAAGGTAATCTGTTTGTGGTGTTTCACTGCAACTTCCACAATCAACAGTCACTTAATGTAGTTAACAAAACTGCATGAATGAATTTAAATTTGTAGTTGATGTAAAATAAATCTAAGTTCATGATCATGAACTTTCATTGTTTTCAGAAAACTGAACAGTTTTATTACCATACAAATTTGTTATTTTTTTATCTGTGAATGTACTAGATACTGTTGTGAGGATATGAAATATGAGGATACATGTATGTGATTTACCTCGCCCACAAAATCCATGGAAACGAGTGCCAATCAAACATTAATGCTTTCACAGTTGTTTAATATGAGTTGAAGAAGCATAGTATGAAATAATGTACTTACATCGTCTCTTTTTTAAATTATCCGCATCCCTATCACTGATTACATCCTCTTTGTCATCATCTACTTGATGCTCTCTGTTCACTTGTCTCTCAGCCTCTAGATTATGAATTCTTTTTTTAAGGTAATCTATTTCTGCGTCTTTCTCAGCACTGAGGTCATCCAACTGATTCTGCTGTACTTTAATTATTTTTTCAAGTTCCATTAACCTTCTTTCAGTTTCTTGTGAGCATTTGACATTTGCATAAAAACAAAAAAATGCAATCTGAAGTAAACTTAAATAAAGAGAACACATGTTGTATGTCTTTGGAATTGATAGGTTTGAATGAACTAAATTTAAAGAGACTCAGGTTTTATGAGTTCACAGACATAGATAAGCTTGTCTGTGAAACAAACACATGTGCATAATCAGAGCTCTAGTAACTTTAGGGTTAAAAGGGAAAATGGTTTTGTCTATATTGGAACTGAAGTGCTTGTAATTTCAACCTGATGTATTTTGATAAAATACGTAGCTGGCATATCTGTATAGTGTATAAAGCCTCATGGTAGAAAAGAAAACTGAATACACTGATGCAATAGCGTGTTCTCTGAAGTATTGCTGCTGGTATTGAAACTTTAAAGAAGTGAAAATTTAACAGTTTAAAATCTTTGTTACTGTGTTTTAGCAATGTCTGTGCATCCCAAAGTAAGTTTATTTAATAACGAAATTACCAAGTTACATCTAGTAATAGCACTTGTAGTAATTAAGCGCCTAAATTCCTTATATATTCAGGTGATATGAAGAACTATATTCATACTGATCATTTTATTTGCCTAAAAATGGAAGATGACAAAGTGGTTTCATGCACAACACCCAGGTTGCCACTTTAAAAGTGGTTATGTCATACTTTGGGGCTTCTTATATATAGAACTGTATAGTAATACTAGTTCTATATGCATGGACCAATTTTCAAGAAACTTCGCATAGTTAATATACCTTGAGCTGGGTCCTTGGTTGAGTTAACAAGGTGATTTATATCAGGTCCCATATTTGTCTTGTCTTGTATTCTTTAACACATCATGATGATAATTTTACTGTTTTCAAAGAATTTTTAGGACAAGTAACACTAGCAATCTTACGGCTAGCTGTTTTCCATGACTACATGTATGTATTTTTTAATATTTGGTTGAACTTGAAATGTATAGTTTCGTATAGTATGGTAACAAAATTAATGTGTCTGTGTTGAAATACCATTTAAAATAGATTGATTTTTTTTTTCAGGACCACATTTTGACTCTACTAGAGACCAAACACATCAAAGAACGAGAACTGTTTTGTCGTCTGCTGTGGAACACGGATAAGTTTGGTGATGCCAGGGAACAGGCAGCAATGTCTACTGCTCAAGAACGGTTAAACAAAATGACAGAACTCAGGAACACCAGGAATAAAACAGTGCAAGGTCAGTAACATTTTGTTTTATAGAAAAAAAACTTTACACCTAGTTTTTCAAAAATGTGTTGTTTCTATTAATAAGTTATGCCCTTACTCTGTTAGATGAAATAAACTTGTCTCTCTTTTAATTTAGACAGTAGTTTCATTTGTTGTTCAAAAGAATGCTCAGTGGAAATTCAGTCATTGAATAGCGAACAGTGCAGTGCAGGTCATCACACTGTACAATTGTGCAGGCTGATCATGATCTGCACTAATCACAAAGGCAGAAGTTCTTGCTGCCTGGAGGGTTACATTAAGATTAAAAAGTAGAATTGTCAAAATTTCATTTGAATAGAAATCTAGCTGAGCTTAGCAATGATCTAGCTAATAGCTAGGAAATTGTTTTTTCCAGACCAGTGTAACTTACAAACTAACATTATGAACTCAAAATCCTGTATTCTAGGATTTAATAAATTATAAGGTCAAATTCAAAAACTGCTGATAATGTCTTATAAACAGTGCAAACTCTTAAGATCCAGAAACCATAATTATTTCATCATTTTTAAAATTTGAGGAATTAGGAAAATTGTTTATATGCTTCAAATTTTCTGTGTTCCTATGCTGTATGTGTTATTTCCTTCACAAAAGTTAATTTAAATGGAATGAAAATGTTACATATCTCCTTGTATAAAATAAGTATTTCTTAGAGCAGTTGGTGAAATAGATTTTGTGTAATTGTTTTAGATCGTAGAAGTGAGAACCTTGAAGTATTGACTGAGGCAACAGTATACAAGATAGAAGGATGTAGGATGAGACTGTCAGAGGAGATGGACGAGGTGACGGAGGAGCTTGTATGCTGTACCATGATGGCTCTGTTACTTGAATATCAGAACAGTGATGCAGAAAGACTTATAAGAGCTTTAGCTGCTAAGGTTTCACATTTTACCTTTAATTGTTTTTGATGATGGATTTAAATTCTGATCGATTTATTAACAAAAATTAGCAATATAAAACCTTCTCTACTTAAAAATAACATTTACTTCAGATAAAGATTATGAAATGTGTTCAACTTCGTTCAGATGAAATACAAGCAAAGTTTTAAGTACGATTGGACTTCAAAATTCAGTTTCAAATTATATGATATGGCCAGTGGGATTGAAGCTGTCTTTGAGCTGTAGCAGAACTTACGTGAGCTTTATTGCAGATAAAACATATTCAAAATGACAGCTGCCATATAAGAAAATAATTTTGCTGTTGATGCTATGTAAAGACGTGTTTGCAGTTAATGTATACACCAATGTCTTGCATCCCTTTCCCCTCTCCATATGAAAGATTAATATTACTTTTTAAGATAACAAAGTTGACAGTAAAAGTTAAACAGCAAATTCCATTTTTAACAAAACCTTTGGACCATTTAAATTTGTTCCTTATAACCAGAGTTTGTTATATCCAAATAACATTTCTATATAAAATAAAGCAAGAAAAAAAAACTCGGGCAGAGAAAATGTGTTCCTTATATAAGAAGGAGTTTACTGTAAACAGTAGTAGATTTACTGTCTCTGTCAGGTGAACAATTTGCTGTTCTATTCATAGAATGATGATGGAATTCAGAAAGAGGAAAAGAGAATCATGGAAGAAACAAAATCCAATATGGCTGACAATATTGCACTTGTAGTGCTCTCCCCTGATCCATCAGATGGCACTACAGATGATGAGGTTATTGAGGCACTGAAGGGGAAATATGATGCCTTGAAGGACAAACTGCTTGCTGAGGCATTGCTGAAAGAGGTCAGTTTATGGAGACTGCTCTGAATTGTATGTTACAGGATAATACTAATAAATTGTAAACATTTGAATGTTATATGCAATTTGTCTTAGCTTTTTAGATGGTTCTTCACTTTTTATCTAAATGTGTTGACTTGTAATCACCAAACCTCTCACTGATTGAGGGGTCATGGGTTTGAGTGCCTGCTTTCTTCCTGACTCATTATGTGGAAAGTTGGCAGGTTCTTGTGGAGGATGGGTCAGTCTAATACTGCTCCCTTACAGGAACTATGGTTAGGTAATCTGTACATTTAGCATTACTGAAATAGCATTAAAGAGGTATTAAACCCCTAGTAAAATAGCTTTTTATGATGTGTATTAAATTTAATATTGTATGTTTTTACACAGCTTGGAGAATCGGAGTGGAATCGTTTGTCTGACAAAGAGAGGCAGAGAAAGATTTTCCAGTTAAAGATGAAAGAAAGACAACTACGCAAAGCTGGCAATGTAGATGAAGCAAATGCTTTAATTGGTATGTTAAATGTTACTTTGAAACTAACAGTGGTTATCTCAGCTTTTGTAAATTTTCTTATTTTTTATTTTTCTCTAAAGAAAATGTGACTCTTTGATGCTGAGTCTGCCTGTAGATTAAAGACAATTAATTCAGAATGTTTCATACAATGACATACCATATTAAACTGATTTAAATTTTTTTATTAAATTAAGAAAACAAAAAAACAGTTTAATTCAAATAGCAGCTCCAGTGAGATGTGCATCTAAATAGATAAAACAACTATTATCTCTTTAGTGTTCTGACCATTAGTAGACAGTTATAGACATTATGACTAGTTTTTCCAAGGAAGAAGACTCAAGAGTGACCCATCAATCTTACACTAGGTTACCTTTTTTGCTTAAATTAAGAAATAATGAATCTCTTACTGTGAATTAATGTGTAATAAATCACTGTTAGGAGTTCAAATAGGCAGTAAGTATATCACAAGCCTGTGCAACACTTATTGCCCATGGAAAATGTGATGTTTTTATGCCCCCGAAGAGTGGCATATTAAAATCGCACCATCCGTCCACTTACAAATTCGTGTCCGGACTGTAACTCTATCATGCATTGAAGGATTTTAAAATAACTTGGCATAAATGTCTAGCACATCAAGACGACGTGTCGCGTGCAAGACCCACGTCCCTACCTCAAAGGTCAAGGTCACACTTAGAGTTTGAAGGTAATGAAATCCTCTATATATGCACACATTTCTGTCTGGACTATAACTTTATCATGCATTGAAGGATTTTAAAATAACTTGGCACAAATGTCAAGCACATCAAGACGATGTGTCACGTGCAAGACCCACGTTCCTACCTCAAAGGTCAAGGTCACACTTAGAGCTTGAAGGTAATGGAATCCTGTATATATGCACACATTTGTGTCCGGACTATAACTTTGTCATGCATTGGTTGATTTAAAAATTAATTGGCACAAATGTCAAGCACATCAAGCCGATGTGTCGCAAGGATTTTAAAATTACATACCACAATTATTGAGCACATGGAGAGGACAGAGACTGTGAGACACCTCTTTCGGGGGCATTCGTCACTTGTGAGGGACAGCTCTTGTTTATTATGAATTAAAAATAATTCATTCACAGATTCTATATAAGAAAAGTTGTGGGTCAAGTTAGAATTAAGTTTACATGGAAGGTTACAATCATTCATATATGTTTTGAAAGATTAAATGTACAGCCATTATTGTTTTCCAGCTCAAATTGTTTTATACTGAAAAGTATCTGCATATTTCTTAGACTGGAAATGCACTTATTTCATGTCACAATGCACTCATATTACATGTCCAATTCCTTTTTGTAGCGGAACTGTTGAAGAACCAGGAACATTTACGTCAGTTAATGGGCGATGCAGTACAAGATCAGCGACAGAAGGTCAAGGACAGACTTAGACGGAGGAAAGAAAGGCTTGCACAAGGTATATTACTACTATAATAGTTATACCCCGAAACGAAGTTTGGGGGGGTATATAGGAGTCGCCCGTCGCTCGGTCGGGTTGCATTTTTCTTGTCCAGAACATAACTTGAAAACTACTGGTTTGAATTCAATACAACTTCATGCAATGGTCAAGCACAATGAGAGGAAGTGCAGTGCACAAGAACCATAACTCTATCTTAAGTGATTATAGAGTTATTGCCCTTGGTTAATTTTCCTTGTCCAGAGCATAATTTGAAAACTACTAGTTGGAATTCAATACAACTTCATACAATGGTTAAGTACATTGAGAGGAAGTGTAGTGCACAGGAACCATAACTCTATCTTGACTAATTACAGAGTTATTGCCCTTTGTTACTTTTCCTTGTCTGGAGCATAACTTGAAAACTACAGGTTGGAATTCAATACAACTTCATACAATAATCAAGCACAATGGGAGGAAGTGCAATGCACAAGAACCATAACTCGATCTTGACTAATTACAGAGTTATTGCCCTTTGTTACTTTTCCTTGTCCGGAGCATAACTTGAAAACTACTGGTTGGAATTCAGTACAACTTTGTACAATGGTCAAGTACATTAAGAGGAAGTGCAGTGCACAGGAACCATAACTCTATCTTGACTAATTACAGAGAACAAGAACAATATCTCTTTTTAAGTTTTTTTTGCGAAGTACACTGCAACCCCGTTATAACGCGGTAGTCGGGGAGGGGTCCACCTGGTCAGACCGCGTTATAATGAGACCTTTTTATAAGCGCGGTCTGATCATCGGCCTGGTTTCTTGCATACCTGGGTTTTTAAACACCGGAGCACCCCACCCACCTAACCAAATTAAAGCATGTGTTTAGCGGCTGTTTTTAGAAATCGAGAGGTTGAATTGTAGAAAATAATGATTCTTGTAAAATAAATAGTTATTAAGCACGAAATTAAGTAAGAGAAATCTTACGTAAATATTTGCTTTTATTGAAAACGAAAGTAGATCCTTTTCCGAAAATGATGGCTAAAGTGAAAGTACTTTTTTGTTAAAACAAACAATAACAGTTGTAATGATTTATTTAGTTCAGGTAAGTCTGCAATCAAAGATACGCAAACAAATATTAATTCACACGATTTAGGGGGGGGGGGGGGGGGGGGGTTTAAGTTATTGTTTAACAAACAATTAGGGGGGGGGGGGGGGGGGGGGGGGGGGGGGGAAAAAAAGGAGGGAGGAGAAATTGTTTTAACCACTGCTGTTTTACGGGGGGGTTTGGGAATTAACAGGACGGGGGGGGGGGGGGGGGGGGGGGGGGGGGGGGGGGGTTTTTTTTTTTTTGTTGTTTTTTTTTTTGTTTTGAAGGGTTTATTTGTTGGGTTGTTGTTTTTTTTCGTTTTGGGACTTTGTTTTGACAATGCTTTTTTTGACAGAATGTTTTGGTCGATCGAAATAAATTTTGGGAGCCAAGACCCAACCGCGTTATACCGGGATCCGCGTTATAACGATCCGCGTTATAACGAGGTCGCAGTGTATTTTGTTACTACGAACTTCCTCAGTTTATAAAGCAGTCTTTCGGGGGTATTAATCACATTTAGTTATAGGTCTAGTTTAGTTTGGTTTAAGGGAAGCATTCTGCAAATAATACAGCAATAAAGCAATAAAAAATTACTCTGTGATGAATAATATGGATATGGATACTAAGTTGCCTCCCTTCACTTAAGAGTTTTTGTCAAATATGCGCATTTTACTGTTAAACTCCAACGACAAACGGTCTTTAAGGGCATTATTTTCACCTTAACCTTTCCACTTCACTTGGTGTTATTGTTCACATGAGCATTACGCCTTGGTTTAAAGTTTGGCATACAATGTACAAGGTCCTTTCTCCAAAACTAACCAATGTAGGTGTTTGGTGGAAACTCAACACAGGTCTCTTGAGTCAATAAAAAGATCATAACATCAAGTGCCATAACTCCTGCATGAATTAAAGTAAAATAATGCCGCTTCCTAGACTTAAAAATACTGGTTGGAGATTTGCATGCAAGTAGCTATCTTCAAAGCTATTGTAGATATTGTGTCTGTAATGTAACTTTGTACAGGTTTTCTGTGTCCAAAAACATTGTTAAATACATGTAGCAACAAATCTCATGAATTTTGGCAAAAACTACCCCTAACTTGGAATCAAGAATGAATAAGTATTAATGGTAAAATTAAATCCCTTGAAAATCATACACTTAACAATTAAAAGCATACCCCTGATTTTGTAACAATATGTGTGGGGGATTTGGGAGGGGGGATTTGACTTCAAAATAGAAGATGGATGTAATTCATTTATTATGACTTTATGAAATCATTGAATGGTTTTGTTTTATGCAAGAAAACAAACATTCAAGATAGCATGTTTTGACATGTTTTGTTTGAAAACTGATATCAACTAGATATGTGTGTGAATTTTATTTCAAGTAAGGGTTCTTATCACATGAAACAAAGTGCTAATGAATATACATTGCAGTTATACTTAAAATCATCACAAGGCAAAATACAATTAACACATGAATATTTCATCTCTCTGCTGCCTTTGTCGAGGGACACTGAGCCCTAACTAAATATGAATATTCTGTCTTTTGTTTCATCTATTAAGTTAATTTCAAAGATTATTCAAGTCTTAAAGTAAAATTGATAGGAAACAGCATTACATGTATTTAAGTGTTTCATATATTTCTTTGCAATATACATGTATGTATAACTTGTTTTGATTTTAAACAATGCAAACATTTACAATTCTAACATTGTAATATTGATTTTACAACAAAGTGATTGATATATGTTACTGTTGCTTTTAACCTGACAATGTGATGTTTCAAAGTATAGGTATATAGGATATGTTTTTTTATCTGCTCAGTATATCAAAAATTTTAAGCTGATCATTGTAACTACCAACGTAGATCTGACTTCTATCAGCACTGTAACATATAGCCTGTGGACCGTTCAATCCATCAATGACTGTCTGGCCTTGTTTTAAATCTGCTGATACATGATGAATAGTGTGGCTGTAATAGCAGCATACCAGCAATGATCCATCATTTAACACCAACATTCCCTCGGGTCCACGTAGATCCTTGTCCTTGTACACAGCAGATACTTTACCCTCTAATGTTAAACTTACTACAGAATGGTTAGTTAAGTTGCTGACATATAGAAGTTTGTGATCCTGACTCAGCACTATGTAGTTTGGAGTAGAGAAAACTGCTGTATCTGCCAGTGAGATTGAAGCCTTGACATTCCCTTTCATATCTAGTACATAAACACTATTTGGATCCCTGCACATCACATATAGACAGTCTTGGTGGTAGGTTACACCATTACATTCTCCTTTAACTGCAATACTTTGGTCAGTTGAGAGTTTACCAACTGTTGTTGTCTTCAGAAGGATCTGTCTCATGGCTGGCAATGTCACAGCAATGCGGTCCCCAGGAAGTACAGCAATGTCCCGTGGTACAGTATTAAGCTTCGTCTCCTTTACCACAGCTTTCTTCTGTATGTCTACAAGTTTCAGTATCATATCGTTACAGTCAGCTAGTACTATTCTATGGGAAGATAGTACAGCAATCCCACTGATATCACATTTATACTTGTTTGACTTTGTTTTAACATTTATGTCAGCTTTGTGGCTTAAAGAACTGAATATCATCTTAGTGTCCTTAACATTAGCCCTGGGTGGGTTATCAATGTAAGGTTTAGTAGGAGCCATAGAACTAGCAGTGGGTGGGGCAGCAGTATTGGCTTTGGGTGGGACAGCAGTGCTAGCTCTGGATTTGGAAGCAGTAGCTGTAGAGAATTCAGTCAGCTTTCCAAACTTTTCCAGTGACAGGATGTGTTCTAGATCTCTGTTACGGTTGAATGTGATTTGTGTATTTACTTTGTCTAGAGCAAACTCAGCTTGTTCCACTTCCTGTGATTTGAGTCTAGCCTCCACTCATTTGATATCAAGAAAGAGTTGACCATTTTGTCCACCAGCTTTACTATGTTGCAGTGTAGATTGTAGTTTCTTCAAGTCAGATGTAAATGCTGTACATGAAGTAAGGCTTGATTGAACTTCCTGTTTGTTTGTTGATTTCATTGTGCTGGCATTGGCTGCAATCTTACTTTGAAGAATATCCAAGTGATCATCTATTTCCTTTCTAAATGTCACAAATTCTTTATTAACTTTATCATAACTATCTTCTATCTCTTTATCTTTGGTTGTAGCTTTTTTCATCACTGCGTCAGCTTCTTTCATTTTTGCTGTAAGTCTTTTCATGATCTCCCCATACTCCTCACGGTCCCCTATACCCACACATTTATCTGGTATAAAGTCCAGGTCACAATTCCTATGGTTCATGATCATGCAGTCAGAACAGCCAAAGTCATCATGCCTGGGGCAGAAAAATTTGATAACTTCATTCCTGTGATTGGAACATATCTCAGTGCAAACTTCAGCAGGTTTAGTTGAGGCTGCATGTTTGTCCATCTGGTCTTTGTCCAGTAGTTGGTGGAGCTTTGAAGCTTTGTTCCTTTGGTGACATCTGAGGCAATGTTTGCAGAGATACTCCTGGCAGTTGACACAGAATCCATGAGCTTCCACATGTTGATCATCAGTCAAACAAGAATCACAGCTGTGATCAAAGTCCTCGGCCGAGCCTCGTGATATTGAGGCCTGAAAATCTGATATTTTACATCCTGATACGGCCATATCTAGACTTCTACAATGTTTAAATCCATCATTCCAGTCCATTTCATAAAGGTTTGACAGTTTAACAATTTATTTTAAGTAAATAATTTATCCTGTTAGTAGCTTTTATTTGTTTTGGTTACACTTAGAAACAGGTCCAGTGCTAAGTTTTAAAATGTCAGTAAATGAATTTATGTCTGATTTTATGAAGTTATGTCTGATTTTAATAATATTGTAGTGTTTGCACAGTCCTTTGCACATCAGAATTCATATTCCATAACTATTTTATTGTGTATTATCCAACTTTAAACCGCCCTCTCACTGTAAACTTGTCCAGACAGGCAATTTTACTTCCTATTTAAAATAATACACAGAATACTTTATTTATAGCTAATGGCCTAGTTTTAAATCATTGTATCACAAATAAAGACTTGTCATTTGATGCAGTGATAAATGTAAACTCTTTTCTCAAAACTGATTCAATGGTACACATTTAGCTAACATGTTAATGACAATCTGTAAAGGAATGTATTACAGTTTGTTCTGTGTCCTGCCTGTAAAGCAACATCATACATGTCATACATATGGATCATTCTCTGTCTTTGAAGCTCTACTGGACAAACTCCAGCGGTAATTTTTTCCTTAGTCTGTACATGTACGTCCATCCATAAACATTTTGCTTGATATCACTCTACAGGTCGCAATTTTCATTTGACTTTTATAAAACTTGCTGATTAAGATCCCTGCAGCTTGTAGATGCTCCCTATTATTTTTTAGGCCAGTGGGTCAAAGGTCAAGGCCACAGTGACCTTTAACAGCAATTCCTTGATAACACTCTACAGGTCACAATTTTCATTCACCTTTCATCAAACTTGCTCAGAAGGTTTCCTGCAAATGTTTATGATCCCTATCATTTTTTGGGTCAGTGGGTCAAAGATCAAGGTCACTGACCTCTGTTAGATTTTCCTTGATAACGCTCTTCAGGTCACAATTTGCATTCAACTTTCATCACACTTGCTCAGAAGGTTTCCTGATGATCCCTAATGTTTTTTGGGTCATTTGGTCAAAGGTCAAGGTCACAGTGACCTACATTAGATTTTCCTTGATAACGCTGTATGGGTCACTGTTTTCAATAAACTTTCATCAAACTTGCTCAGAAGGTTCCCTGTAACAGGTAAATGATCCCTAATGATTTTTGGGTTAGTGGGTTAGAGGTCAAGGTCACAGTGACCCAAACTTTGAACATATTTTCGACTCAATATCTTGAGATCTATTTTTGACCCACAGCTTTTAAATTTCATAGAATGATTGGTCATACTAAGGAGATGATTCCTATCACTTTTAGGTTCAGTGGGTCAAAGGTCAAGGTCACTAAGACCCAAACTGTGAAAATCTGTTCCACTCAATATCTTGAGATCTCTCTTGATGATTGGTCTTACTGACTAGATGAACCCTTCTGTTTTTTTATCGGGTCAGTGGGCCAAGGTCACAGTTAACTCTGTTAGCTTTTCCTTGATAACATTCCAAAAGATTTTCGCAAAACTCGGAACAGTCCAGTCAGACCAGTAGAGTGATTCAGAAATTCAGAGTAAATGAAACACAGTTCTAATATTCTATCAGTAAATTATTCTATATAACATTATGAGTAAGTTTAAAGCACTCCTGGGACTTAAAAAATGAAAATACATGTCACATACTATGACATGAATACAAGCCAATAGTCCAAGAGATAACCCACTTTTATGTACTTTTTTAAACATGTCCCTAAAACATACACAGATTTTTATTACAGTTCTACAGTTATAATGTAAAAGCACAGTTGGTAAAAGGTAAAGTGTTTGCTTATATTAGGGGCATCCCTTTTAAAAGGGCTAGTCATTTTTGGCTTATGAGAGACTTTACCTTTTGAATCCTGTTGTTTTAAGCAACTCACCATACAGATAGGCATACAATAAACATTCTTGAACTAGCTGGTGGCTCACCAGACGCCCACATCAGATTTGACCACTCAGAACATCAGACCAGCTGCTTCCAAAGTGGATGCCTAAACCACTAGACCACGAAAGACAGTATATGTAATTATATTTCTACTGCAGGAATGTCAGAAGAAGAGGTGAATGAATTAGAAAGACAAGAAGTAGAAGCAGAAGAAGAAGAAGAAAAGAATGAAAGAAGGAATATACTAGAGGATCTAGAATACAGATTTGAGAAGGTGAATTCTAGCTCAGACATTATTGGATAATGCGGTAGACATAGGCAAACAACAGACAAAAATGGTCACAATATAAAACTCACATGTATATATACTTGAGTCACTACATATGACACAACTATCTGTTTTAATACTGAACTAATTTATTTCCTCTAAGTTTTGGCAGTGTTTGGCCACGGCTCCAGATCGGGCTGCCGACAAATATAAATGGCTAGCCCTAAATAATGCAACAAAGTAAATATACAGCAACAACATGTCAAATCATATATTGACTTTACAAAGTCTAAATTATTTGAGTCCAACCCTGGGAAACAGAGATTGGACTCTGAAAACTTATTGTCCTGAAAATATTTCGCCGACCGCCAGCTACAAGCATGACGTTCATACAAACAGAATAGAAGAATGTATATAACAGTTCTGATATGAATTTCCACTCCAATGTTCACTGATGAGCCGTGACAGTAGTTTCCTATGATAGCATTATTGTCATCGCCAACCAAGATGCACTGCAAAATATAATATAACACCAGCAGGATCTGATGCAAAAACAAACAAATACAATTTTTAACTTAGTAAGACATTTAAACTGTAAGCATTTAAAAAACACAGGGTGCGGTGGGAGGGATAAAATTGATAGATTTTACTTTATAAATATTCTTTTGTAAAACAAAGAACTCGGTCGAGCGTGTGATTTGCTATCCGTTATTTTTACGAACAAGAACCACTAAATATTTGCAGGTTACACAGTATCAATATTTAAAACCGCCTCCCAATAACGAACAGCTATCCTATAGCAATAGCTGCTATTATTGGATAATGCGGTAGACATAGGCAAACAACAGACAAAAATGGTCACAATATAAAACTCACATGTATATATACTTGAGTCACTACATATGACACAACTATCTGTTTTAATACTGAACTAATTTATTTCCTCTAAGCTTTGGCAGTGTTTGGCCACGGCTCCAGATCGGGCTGCCGACAAATATAAATGGCTAGCCCTAAATAATGCAACAAAGTAAATATACAGCAACAACATGTCAAATCATATATTGACTTTACAAAGTCTAAATTATTTGAGCCCAACCCTGGGAAACAGAGATTGGACTCTGAAAACTTATTGTCCTGAAAATATTTTGCTGACCGCCAAATGGCCTCGAAATGCCAGACCCAAAGGAAACCGGCATGACGCGGCCACCGCCAATAAATTATTTATGTAACTTTATTTTGTTGTAAAGTTTGTTTTGTTTTTTGTGTGACCAAGCCTAAATTATCTTTTATTTCATTAATAAATTTTTATTTTTTTAAATGTTTAAACAATGACCCTATGGTCATAGGAGAAGGAAGAATTACTCCGTAGACTTGGTGATGCAGACAATGAGTTTGATAGGGAACGTGAGAGACAAGCAAATCTGGCACGTCTCAGAAGGGATCAGCAACTGGCAAAGAAAGAAAACAACTTTGATGGAGCTGCTTTAATTCTTGGACTTGCTGAAATAAGAGACAGAGAGTAAGTTCTGAGTTCTTTATACAGTGTATTTGAGACAAGGAGCTCTAAAATTTGCTATTGGACATCAGTTTTCCTTTACTCACTGGTACATATGTATCTCATAGTAAGGTATAGTTTAAATGTTTCAGGAAAATGCTACATGTTTATGAACTTTCTTACACTGGGAGTCTGACTAATAACTTGCTTACACCTTATAAAAATTGCAGTATTGATTGAATTCATTCTGAATTGCAAACCAGCTGTTTATGAGGGGAGCGGTGGTGTAGAGGTTAAGGTGTTGGCCGCTCATCCCGGAGGTTCGAGCCCCACTTGGGTCACGGCTGTACTTCCTCATATGGCACCAGTACTGGTTCTTCCTGGAAGCAGACCCGAGAGTGACTCGATAAGCTACAAGCTTTCTTCACAATCAAGCTAAAATAAATTAGTATAAACTAAACCAGCTGTTCATCATGTGCAGTTGTACATGGAAGAATTTATATGATAAGCAAGTTAGTGTCAATATTTAAGCATAGCCTTCAAGATGGACCATATATTTTTTATGCCTTTTATGAAGTGATTCAGATGCATACTATCTTTTTGTTGTATAGAATTTATATACCTTTACCACAGTGCACGTCATGCCAGGGAAGAAGAGAGGCAGCGGCAAGAAAAGCTGGCACGTGAAAGGTTGGAGGCAGCAAGAAATCGTAAGAAGGGAAAGGGTGATGCTGAAGATGAAGACACTGATATGGGTGTGGTTGATACAGAAGACCCCGCCTCCCTGCAGGAAGCCATTGCACATAATATGGACAGAAGGCATAGGCAAGAGAGGAAGATACTCATGCAGGTAAACCATGCATAAAATGTCTTATGAATTGGTCAGTGCTGGGTCAGTACACATATGTTGCTGTAATGCCTCAAATAATGCTGGGAAATGTCTATAAATTTCACTAGCGCCATCTAAATTCTTATACAGTCTTTAATACTATATGTAGACACTTCGTTGAAAAAGGTTTGTTGCAAATTTTATTTGTCCTGGTACATTTTCCCTAGGGAGATTAGCAATAAATTATTGTAAGCATGTATATTTACCTAGGCTGATCAGAATCAATGTTGATTCCACAATTTCCTTAAACATACATGTATAAAGATTGGTTTACAAACCATTGCTAATCATGTACTGCGTACATGTAGACATCCTTGAATGTATATTGGCACTCTGCATTACTATAATTATTTAATAAAACGCATGCCTGATTTAGCTGAAGCCCCGCTGACCATTTCTATTTTTAGCTGATGGAGGAGAGTGCATCCAGCAAGCAGAGGAAGGTTGCTAAGGAGATGAGTGAGGAGGAGAGAGGAGATAGGATGTTTGAAATCAGTGAGCTTTACAAGAACTGGAGAAACTCGAATGAAAAGAACCTTAAGGAACAAATGGATCTCTTAAAGGTTAATTATAGCTTAATATATATGGGATTTAACACTCGCAAAGACACTTTCTGCCACAGTCTGGAGTGAAAGCATTTTCATTATATAGGTAAATTTTTAAAGTTATGCCAGTCAGCTAGGTAAGCTCAATTGGTAGAGCATGAGACTTGTAATCTTGGGGTTGCGGGTTTGATTCCCGGGGCTGACCAACTAAAATTACTAACAGTCTTTTGGATGAGACTTAAAAACAGAGGTCCTATGTATGGGTGCTATACATCTGGTAGGTATAAGAACCAGGGATGTCTCTGAAATTGGGACGCTTTCTGTATCTTGCACTACCCTCCAAAACCTAAAATGACTAACCTCTTCTGGGGGCGTTGGTCATATGGGAAACCAGTACCAACGATAAAGCTCTAATATGCATAGACATACAAAGTTATGCCATGTGCAGGTTTTAAGTTCTAGATCTATATGCCTCACACATTTTGTGTTAGTAAGTTTTATTTGTGAATATATGCACAATCATTCAGCATCCTTTCAGTATGTATGGTGGTCAATTACCTGCAAATTTCATACTTGTGGTTTGATTTTCTTGATCGGAATGGATCAGTCTGTAACAGTATCATTAGTAAAAGCAGTCAGTAATAAAGTTGTGTAGATCAGTCTTTTGAGTATAAAGTACAGGGACATTTATGTTTCAAACTTTTCTTATTGTGTCTTAGATCTTTCAAATAAACATTTTAAATTTTATGTCCCATTTTAATTTTGGAAGTGATTACATAAAGATGATTTCTTTGTTATGACTGGGATTAAAATAGCATGCGTAGGAAGCAGAAGTCAAAATATTAAAATTTTTGTAACAGTTTGCTGTTAATCTTTGCAGCAATTAAATTTCAACAGCAACTTTAATATCCTTTTCCAAATTGTGTACAATGAGCATTTTTTGGACATATCAAACAAGTGAACAGCAGTAGGTTAGAACAAAGAGGCTTTGCAAATTCCATTTCTGTAAACATTCTTAACTCACCAAAAGTGTTTTGTATTGCAGGATGCTATCAGTTTGATGTTAGAGATTATACGATGTGAGTCAGAAGCAGATGGCCAAATTGTCACAGATGATGACCTTCAAGTGAAACTGTTAGCTGACCTTCAGGAGCAGCAGAGACAAGAAGCTCAGAGATTGTTAAATGACCTTGAAGATAAGGTATTGTCTTAACTTCAGACTATTTAGTGTAAAATGACCTTCAACCCTTACATGGTTACTTGGAGATTGTTGCTACAGCTGAAAAACTGTTAATTTGAAAGAAGTCGATCATACCAGGTTAAGATACTAACATAAAAGTCATACCACTTAAAGATATCAATAATATGGTAATATATTGATATTGAAAACAAAAACATGTGTGAAGAAGTATCAAGCACTGCTATTTTTTAATATTTTGCATGCTTATGTAAGGGGGTTAGAGTAAATTTACAAGCATTTGACCAATACAGATCATACACTTCTGTTACGCCAAGTTAGAATGCTGGTAAAAATCTTTTCAGGACATAAAAGGATTACAGCAGCTCCATCGGGCTGTAACAGTGCTGAACAAAGATGGTTCCTATGACAACATTGCTAGTGTGTTGCTAAGAGACAGCTCTAGGCCCACAGATGGAGATGAGTCTGATGATGACTCAGGGGAGACAACTCAAGCAAGTGTCCTTAAAGCCCTGGAAGAGAAATATGATGCTATGAAAGACAAGTTGCTAATGGAGGTAATATTTATGTTAATGCTATTATTTCCACAATTTATTCTGAAACAAAAATTAAAAGGCAGTGTGTACATGTTAATGCTATGAACATAATTGTTCAATATTTTCTTTACCTGAGAATTCAAAATAATGATTACTGTCATCAGAATGCTGAAACATGTAATCAGTTTATGTACTTTTATGACATTTATTTCTTCAAAATGGCAAATTTTATGTGACTTTTTTCATATGTAAACATTGCCCTCTTTATCTAGTACACTTTTAATTTCATATGAAGTCTAATAGCAAAATAAAATTACTGGTACTTTTCAGATATTATGAAATCATGTTTTATTATGCATGCATACATTAATTCATTGCTAATGCTAAAGAGCATTTGACTCCATGAAAGTGTTTAAATATATGCCACAGCCATATTATTTTCTGCTGAAAAATACAAAACAGAAACATATGACATTGATAGTGTCAACAAAAACGACATCCATTGTGTCTTATTTTTATGTTGTTTATTGAAAAATTTTTTGTAAACTTTTGAAGGCACTGATAAAAGAGCATGGTGAAGCTGAGTGGAACAGAATGACAGAGAAACAGAGGCAAAAGATGCTTATAGACCTAAAGCTGAAAGAGAGACAACTCCGACGAGAAGGCAGGTTGAATGAGATTGCAAATATCATAGGCAGCCATCTTGAAAATGAAAAGTGTAAGTTGAAAGGTTCAGAGCAAGGAAATAGTTGTTATCTGAATGTATGTAATTAAAATTTTAATATTATCATAGAACATTGATTAAAAGAAATTATAATAGAATTTCAATACAGAATGTACATCTGTAAATTTAGACTGGTGATTTTTACTGGCACTATATGTTTGTCTTGACATCATAAAGTGTAGGAAGGAACCGGTAAAGGTTTTTGATTTTATAGTATGTTCTACTTTTGTTTCAGTACTTGATGAATTTATTGTGGAAAATGAGCGGCAACAAAAAGAGAGGCTCGAAGCAAGAAGAGCACGACGTAAACAGTTGAAGGCTGAGAGGGAAGCTCAAGGTCTCGCAGCAGACGACACAACTGTCAATGCTATAGTAGAAGAGGAGGAGGCTGAGGAGCAGAGACAGAGAAGAAGGGTAAAACTTGTAGAGATATTTTGAGGTTATATTATGAAGGATTATCAATGCTGCCAATACGTGTGATATAATGCAATGTTTGTATCCAACTGACTGAAAGAGTAAGGTTAAAAGTTCTAAGATCTTAATCTCTTTTGAAGATGGAGGAGTATTCTTTAACAAATGTTTTTCTTTTCATTTCTATTGTTTGAACACAAATAAAATTATATTGCAGCTGATGATTTGCTGCTCACAACTTTACAGTCTGCTTGGTAATGTATAGTAATGATTGATAACAAACAAACAGACATATTATAGATTAACATCTTTCGATTGTAGAACATTTTGGAAGATCTACAGAAGAATTTCGATGATGAGAAGGCACAGTTATTGAGAACGTTGTCTCACCAGAAGGACAAAGCGTCTCAGGAACGGCAACGGCAGATTGAACTTGCCAAGTTAAAGAGAGACGAGCGGAGAATGAAGAAAGGCGAGAAGTTAAATGAGGTTGTTATGATCATACATAACTCTAAAGAATCAGAGAGAAGACGAGAGGAAGGGTGAGTTATTGTTGTTTAGTCAGGACAAAATGTGCCTAGGGATGTGACAGATGTATCAACTTTTATCACGGGGTTATGAACAATATTTGATGTCATTAAAGTGTTTATAGAATTGGAATGTACTTTTAAGACACACCAGGTGTTAGTTTAATGCTAATGACAGCCCCTGTAAAATAATAAAGGTCTTTAATGTAGAGACTATGAAGTAAATTTTTTCAATTATTTCAACTTAGTTGGAGCTAAGTTTTCTATGTGTAAGAACATCATGTGTGTATTAATACTAAAAGTGATAAGAGTTTAGGAGACTGTGAAAGTAAAGCTAAGCTTAAACAATTAGGTAGTACTTTAAAACTCTAGTCCTTATGTGTCAACATTTTTTTTAAATCCTAAATTAAACAGAGTCTTAGGAAGGATAAGCAAAAAACTTGACTATAACAGTTGTATGTTATTGTACTGTAGGATTACAGCAGAGCGGGAAAGACAGAGAAATGTTGCTAGAGAGAGACTGGAGGCTAGAAGGCAGAAGAAACATCAGAAGAGTGTGGTAAAGGATGATATGAAAAAGTTAGCAGAAGATGAAGACATGTCAGCTCTAGAAGATGCTGTCAGAGAGTCTGAAGGTTAGTGTTTAGAGAGACATTGGTTACATCTGTTTTTACATCTGCTTCTTTCACAATTTTTTTTTTTTTTTCAAGTTAATTCAGTTTTATTCCGCTTTCACTTTTGAAGAAGAACATGAATATGTAGATAAAAAGGAATATGTTAGACAGACTTGAAAAGTTTGTTTCTGTGAAAAATTTATAATTTGTTTTGTGTGTTTTGAAAATAATAGATCTTCAATACACTTTTAGTGAAGATGTTTTGATCTTTGCATAGAAAATGTTGATATTCATAACTTGTTTAAAGTCACATCCCTCATTGACAGATTTTCCAGCAGATACATTGTTCATTTATTTTTAAAACTGACAATATCTAACATAGACAAGCAACTTGTTGATTTCAGGTCGGAGTGTACATGAGGCTTTGCTGAGTACAGTAGAAGATAAACATGAGGAAGAAATGGATATGTTACTGGGACTTCTTGAACTTGCCAAGTCTGACAAGAGGGCTGATGGCAGAGCTGATGAGGTAATACCATACACACTAGAAGAAGAGTAATTTTCTCAAGGTTTCATAGAACTATAAATCACATTAATGACAATGAACAGAACGATTTTTACTCCCTGCTGTTAACAGATTTATAAAAAATTCTAATTTTGTTTCACCTCTTAGTCAGGTTTATGTTTTCAATCAGATATCACATCCATTGCAAAGAAGTTATGTCATACAAATCAAGATTACATGAAATGAAAATTGGACACAGGTGAAACTTGCACATTAAAGTTTTATGCATTAAAGATGTTTTCCAATAAGGTGTATGCAAGTTATAGTCCTGTATTGATTACAAATTTTTGTGAGAAATAAAAAGGGGATGCCAAAATGACACATTTCTTCAAACTCATACTAGAAAGTTACTGCTCTGGTGACGGCCTGTCTAAATTTAAAAGATATATTGTATAACAAATGAGTAATTTTACAAAGTGTGAATACATGTATATAATCTCTTTAATGGCACCACTTTGTAGGAATTGAAGTCGCAGTTGACAAAACTAGAGCAGGAGCACATGCGCTGGAGGAAGAGGTCGGCGCAGCAAGTGTCAGAGCTGAATGAGGAAACCATGACTCTAGAACAAAGTCAGAAACACTTGACTGATGTGGCAAAGAACAGATCCGATCAGCTCAAAATTCTTTCTGATGCTCTTGTGTACAAACTAGAAGGTATGTATATTTACTTTGGAAGGTTGCAGCAACAGGCCCGCAAAGTATTTATATGTATTTATTTTTGAAGATGGAACTGCTGCATGCCTGTGTTTGATACATGACATTCGCTTAAATAAAGCTCCCATGGGTACAGTCTTTTTCATAAGGCTGTAGATTCGTGTCCCTGAAATTCATCATGATATGAAAAAATTAGAATATTCAGTAAATTAATCATGTTGAAAAATGTAAGAAGACTGTCCAAAACATAGGTTGCATGATTGCATACTCTTAGACAGTGCCTCATTTTATGGTCATAAAGGTGAGCTTGTGTTTAGGAATGTCTAACACTAAGTACAGTCCTTCGGCTCTTCAAATATCTCTTTATCTTCTGTATGTGAAACAGGAGAATGTGAAGACCTAGACATAGTTATCTTTGGTGAAAATTGTCATGGTTACTGTCTATCAAAATGCTGAGTCTGAGGATTACTTATCCAAGCATTCTTGGCAACAACTTTATCTCACAAGGTGATGCCTGGCATTGTCGTTCATTTGATTTTCATTTCTGTTCATAATTATCCCCCCGCCGAAGGCGGAGGGGATATTAGAAATGCCCTTCGTCCGTCCGTGCGTCCGTCCGTGCGTCCGTCCCAATTTTGTCCGGAGCATAACTCCAAAAGTACTTGAGGGATTTTCTTATTTTATAAAATGGGAGAAAAAAATGGGGGGGGGGGGGGGGTTAAAACAATAACTCGCCTACTTTAGTTGGAGTCATTCCTTTATCAGAAGTACTTGCAAAACACTGACCGGTTGCCTGATGCAGTAACTCTACTCTGAGGCAGTTTTCAAACTTGAACACTAACATTGCCATTGGTAGGAAGTGCAGTGTGCAAGAACAATAACTTTACCGGGTTGGGGGGGGGGTTTTTTTTTTTTTTATATTGTCATGGAATTTGGGGGGGGGGGGGGGGGGGGAAGAAAAATAATTCTACCTTGCCTACTTTTTGAGAGTTATTCCCCTTTATCAGATTTACTCTAAAATTTGTGGGTTTTGGTCGGAGCATAACTCCAAAAGTACTTGAGGGTTTATTCAAACTTAATACACTTTTTTTTTTTATTACACTGACATAGCACATTGGTAGAAAGTGCAGGGTGTGCAAGAACAATAACTCTACCTTGCCTACTTTTAGAGTTATTCCCTTTATCAGTATTTACTTGTCCGAAGCATAACTCCAAAAGTACTTGAGGGATTTTCTTCAAACTTAATACACTGACATAGCGGGGGGGGGGGGGGGGGGGGGGGGGGGGGGGGGGGTTTTTGGTTAAATTGGGGGGGGTAGGAAGACATGGGGGGGGTGTGCAAGAACAATAACTCCACCTTTTTAGTTCCCTTTACCGATTTACTTGTCCGAAGCATAGGGGGGGGGGGGGGGGGGGGTTTTTTTGGTTTTTTGTGGCACGGGGGGGGGGGGGGGGAAAGTTTGGGGGTTTTTTTTAAAAAATAATACACTGACATAGCACATTGGTATTGTGGGAAGTGAAGTGTGCAAGAACAACAACTCTACCTTGCCTACTTTTAGAGTTATTTCCCTTTATCAGATTTACTTTAAAAGTTTTGTTCAGGGCATTACTCCAAAAGTACTTGAGGGATTTTCTTCAAACTTAATACACTGACATAGCACATTGGTAGGAAGTGCAGTGTGTAAAACAATAACTTACCTTGCCTATTTTTTAGTTAATCCCTTTATCAGATTTACTTCAAAAACTTTGTCGGGCATGAGTCTAAAAGTACTTGAGGGATTTCTTCAAACTTAATACACTGACATAGCATTCATTGGTAGGGAGGGGAGTGTGCAAGAACAACAACTTTACCTTGTCTACTTTTAGTCAAGTAAATTCTACCTATATGATAATGACAAATAAAAAAATTTTGCAAACCTTCTCTTCATTGCCTTGATTTTCACATTGAAAACTGTACTCAGCATTCTATTTGATTTTCAGGATTTCTGTTCACAAGTAATTTATTATTATGTGTTCCTCATCAATTACGTGTTTACACGCAATTAAACATCTACTGAATTATGTTTTATAAATTCTTTAATGGTACATACCAAACTGATAACCTTATACCCTTTTTCACTTATAATTTAGTGGAGAGGCGACTGCTTCAGCAACACAGATCTGACTTGAACTTTGAGGCACAGGAAGAGGAAGTAGAAGTTGCCATGGTAACAGATTTACAGGAGAAACAAACAGCAGAAGGCAGAGCTATACAGAGGTTGCTGGATGATCAGGTATAGGGTGATTAGTTATTGCTCAGAAATTTTTGCAACAAGTACTCAGTCTTCCAACCAAAAGGAAGTGTCAATGCTTGTTTTAGAACCAAAATATGAATCTCTATAATTAGATGATACTATACATTATTTATCAGTATCACAATACTCAACATTCATATTTTTTCTTTCATTGTCTAATTCATGTGTTAAGTAACCTTTTATTACAAAATTACTGCTACAAGTTGTGAAATGAATGATTAATTAGGTGCTTGTCATATGTATAAATTCACGCAGCACAAAAAAGTCAACTAGGTAACTGTTGGTTGAATTAATATACAGGAATACTTTAAAACATGTCTTACACTAAAAATTTCAGAATGATGATGTTCTAAAACAAATGCGTAAAAGTCAGCATGTGGCATGTAGAGAGGGCTGGTTTGACAATTTATCACGCACAATATTCCATATGTCACATTCCGTCACTGGGTCAGCGGAACAGTATGACATTGACGAGAAATGTAACAGTGCTATAGCTGCGCTACAACAGGGTATAGAGGACCAGATACAGAACATTATACAGCAAGGTAGATAACTAAAGCTGATCTGAAACAAAATGGTAAAAGAATTGTAGAATGGGAAAGTGGTCTTGAGGACACTTAGAGGTTGCATTGAAGTAAGGGTTTGGTAACATACAAAAATAATGTGTCTCTGAACTTAAGTTTAATAGGAAGTTTAAGGAGTGTGTTGTTGCAGTGAAATTAAAACAAGGTCTTGAGCAGAGAAAGCTGTTACTGAAATTCAGCACATGTTCAGGGTATGCTCTAGCAGATAAACGTGTAGTTGAACTGTCACAATGCCTTGAAAAAGATATTCTTACTGCCTCATAGGATTATCAGCAGGTAGACATGTCCAAAGTTTGGAACAGTAGAGCCACAGCAAGAGCGAGAACAGTTAGAATCCTTTTACAACAGAAGTTAGAAAATTTGCCAAAGCATTTATTAATTCAGGCACATGGTCCCTCAAAACCCCAGTACTTTTATCTTCATGTACAGTTAAGTGCTAAATTTTTTTTTGATTGAAATGTGTGAAATCTGTCATAATGCTTACTTAATATATTTGTAGCACGTGAGAAAGGAGAGGAAGTGGATGAGGAGGCAGTCAGGAGAGACATGATGCAGCGGTTTGAAGAAGGGAAACAGGTACAATCTGGGTTTTCTCTCACAGCTGTAATAATCATTGCTGTTATGTGCAAACAGAGACTTTTTACTAAAGACTTAAGATGCACTTACATGTATGGCGATTTAATTTAGCATTTGAATGTCCCAAAGCCTTTAGCGGTAGTATTTTTCAAAATTGTGTTATTTCTAAAGGATGTATTTAAAACCAGTCAAGAATAATAATAATGCCAGATAATATGAAAAGCATATGGTTTTCTTTCATTGCATCTTGTTCATTGTTTCAGATTTGTTCATTTTCCAAAAACCATTCTCGATGATGAAAATATTTTAATTTGTTTACATTGATTTGTCAGTAGGTTACAGTTTTTATTGGTGTACACATTTTCAGCATTTATTGTCTGAGAAAGACGCCAAGTTACGCCAGCTTGAAGCACGTAGAATATCACATGAGCAACATGATTACGAGGATCTCACGGCACGTGGTCTGGTGAAGCAGGCCCAAGACCAGATAAAACATCTAGAAGAAAATATTGCTGATGAAAGAGGAAATCAGACTAATATGGTAGGCATAGAAACTGTGACACTTGATGTATATGCTGCACATGTATGTTCTTCACAAGTTATTCTGTTTCTGTGAGATATAGAAACAAAGCTTTTGTTAATGATGTCTGAATGCATGAATACACATATTTACTACTATTTAGATGGATGATTTTACGGTTTAGTTGTCAGATTAGCTTGGCTCATTAAATAGCTTTCAATAAAACTGAAATACTAAATCATACTTTGAAATAGGTTATATTTATGGACTTTAAGCCAATGTTGTTTGTTATATGTGCTTATGGTCTGCCATCCACGTTCAAGGTAGCTATGGTTTGACCTACATTTTAAGCCGATGTTTTTCTTTGCAGTATTTATACTAGTAACCACACTCCTGGTGATGCATGCAGCTTCTGAACTGTGACCACCAGCTCTGAAAATAATGTATAGAGATGAAACTTAGGGTTATCTTAATAAGCTGAAGCTTATAATATGTCTCAGCACAGTATCAATGCATCGCCATATAAACATGTATCACAATTTATTGCAAACAATTTTGTGAGCTAGGATGTACAAAACCAACTTTTTCATTTCACAACTAGCTTAGATAGAGATAGGTCCATTGTATGTTGGTCTGTAAATTAGTATTTCATGTTTTAGTTGCAACAGAAGCTGAGGGAAAGGAGAGATGCTAGGCAAGAGGCAAAGAATATGAGAGATTTTGACAGGGAAAGCACTCTTGATTTGTATGACAGAGGGAGCAGAGCACCCAGTCAGAGGAGCAGCAATGAAACACCACTGGTAGGAAGCAATAACATAGACGATAGTTGTTGGTTTCCGTGTAATATCACGTTATAATATCACCGAGTGGGCACCTAAAATGATATATTCACACAGCCACAAGTGAAAATGACTACTTTTGGTGTTTACGATCGAAATTATCTTGATATTACACAGATATCAACAATTTTTCTGTTTATTGTATGTCTAAAACTCTACTTTTGTTGAGTTTATTTCAATAAAATGTCAAACATTGCAGGAAACGTCATCAGAAACCATAGCAAACATGACGTCATTTAACGTCATCGTCATATGGTTTCCAGCATTCATTACGCTCGGTACACTTTTTGACGTTAATCCGGGTAACAGATTTTGATGATTTTCACTGAGTGGACAGTGAGTTTATCGGGATATGATCCACCCTTATATTTCAATAAACTACCGAACAAACATAAGATTAACAGCTTTAACCCTTACCCCACTAAGTTTCTAAAGTGGACTTGCCCATCTTTCAGTTTGGACAGTACCATTGCTTATTCAAAGGGGTACTCACTTAAAATATACTGACTGAATAGGAAAAAAAATCATACTCCATGTAAATTAAAGTCATTTTGTTGATGCTATGTTTGTGATCTCTTATCTTATTAGAGTAATTCCCCTTTAGTTAGCAAAAATTGAGATTGGCTGCTATACATTTGGTCCGGTTGTTATTCACAATATTTCACTACTTCACAACTCCACAGTCTGTGTCTTCTTCAGACATTCATAGAACAAAACATAAGTCAGTATTTTACTGTGAAAAATAATACAGCTGCATATTCTTGTTAAGCTGATGGTCCCAATGGAAATAAATCCTTTGAACAGCAAGCAACTTCAGGATACTGGAGGTTTTGTCCTTCTGGCTGCTAGCTGATGCAGGGCATTTGCACATTTGTCAAATCTTTGTAGCTGAAGTTTGAATATATAAATCATTGATGATAAGTTTTATTGTAGAAGTAATCTCAGGTGTGGCTGACTTTATGTGATATGTAAAGCTTAACAATCAATCTTTGAAATAGCAAAGACACTTGTAAAAATGGCGGAGAATCTACAGATCCCTGTTAGCCTACATTCTCTATTCACTTTTACTCTCTTTTTTTTCTTAAAATAAACCATCCCACTTTAAAAACTGTAAAATACTATACCTAGCCTTCGTTGGGAGTAATCATTGTGTTAACTATTCACAGCTACGGTACCTTTTGCTGTAACTATTGTATGATACTTTTCACAGCCACCTTTCGGCGGAATGCGGCGGGAGAAAACTGTGGTCGATGTTGACATCACGGAGGATCAGAAACAAGCCTTGCTTGCACAGATGACACAGCAACAGAGAAACCTTCAGAACAAGATCACAGCACAGCAGAAAAGACAGGAAGAAATGGTAACTGCAAGCCTTCAGTGCTATGTGCATAGTTCAAGGGTTGACCACAAAACTGTCGTAACTTATATGAAATAAAGAAGGATATACAACAGTTTTGTGGTCAACCCTCGAGTTTCCTGTCATTTCAGTTAATGATGGCTCTAGAAATAAGTGCTAGATAGGTCCAAAATTTTACCAGTAAAATCTAAACAGGTATTGGTAACTGTAAGGTTTTAAACTGCCAACAATATATAGTTGCTTTTGGCAGATGTGTAACACATTGCATGATATTCTGTTATAAAATATGCTGATGTATACAGCTGGTCTTATGAAGTCTTGAAGTCTTACATGTCATTATTACCTCTCAGTTAATGACTGCAATAGAGTTATTGCTATTTTATTCAACATCAGATAAGTGACAGCTAGGAAATGTTAAAGAATTTTGTTGTTGTTTATTTATTAGACAATCATCAGTGAAACCAAAAAAGAATTTAGTCTAGTTATGTTTATTATATAATTTGCTAGTTGAGACGCAGACTGGAAGCCAGACAAGGGAAACAGAAAGAAGAAGCCGCTGAGGTGCTCAGTCTGGGGCAGAGACAGAAAACCGTTCTGATGAAAACACAACAGGTAAGAATGCAGACATTATGATATATTAGCTTTTCAAAGAAATTAATTTACCTGCAAAGATGGTATTATCCCACCTGCTATACATGACATAGTGACTTTTTGTTAGCTTTCAACACTTGAAGTGTCTGGTTGTCAGTATACTTAGTGAGTTGTAACAGAAGACAGCCGTTGTCCTGTACCTGTTGTAGTATCCTTAAATCAATCAAAGATGGCATTGCTTTAAATAGATTCAGTGAACTTTTTTTGTTGTTTATACAAAGAATAGAATTGACAGAGTCCTTAAGTTGTCGTCAGTATCACTTAGTTAAATGTAACAGAACATACCTCTACTAGTAAGGATGTCAGGATACTTATGAGTTTAACAGAACATACGTGTCCTGTACCTGGTTGTCAGTATACCTAGAATGATTTGTAACAGAAGTACTTAGCCGCTCGTTGTACCTTCGGTTTTTTCCGCATACCTTTAAAGTGAGTTGTAACTTGACAAAGACAGCCGCCTTACCATAGTTGTCATCAAACAACTAATTGCTTAATAGCCGGGTAGGACGGTGTTTTGATAACACGTGTCTATAATTGCAAATTGCAGTATCCTAAATTGCAACAGTTTTTCAGGTTGTTGTTTTTGTAATTCACCTTAGGGTATCATTAAATCAATCCAGATTTCATGTTTTGAAAGGTGCGAATCTTAATGTTTTGTTCAAATAATTAGCCCTCAATTTGGCGATGTAACTCAAGTCTATCGGCTGTAACAGATAAACGTCATAGCTTTTAATTTAAAAAACCAATCATGTTCGATTACTCAATTGAAACCCAATCGAAAATCATTATTCAATAAAATGCAACCAATGGTATTTTGAAGAAAGAAAGATTGATGCGCACTGAATCCACTTTGCATCAAAGTCCGATTTATTAACTTTACTGACGATCAGATTTGATATTATTTTCAATCTTACTACATCTAAAAACGCTAAAATCTTGCTAAAATGCCTCCAGCAACTACGTCACGTGCATTGAAGTTTTTCACGCGCAAATAAATATGACACACGATATATATCAAAAATAGACGTAATAGTAGACAACAAGGCAGAATCAATAAAATACAAAGGTCAAGGTATTAATTTTAGCTGTGAAAATTATCATTTCATTTTTATTTACTAAGACAATGTTTCAAATCCCTAAATGTTGAGAATCATGAATTTAATTGACAGTTATTAATTAGTAATTGGCGAACTATACATCATTTCGGATAAATACTTTTCGGATAGTAAAACTTTGGAAAAAGTTTAAAAATTTGATTCGAATATTCGAATATATTCGAATAGTTGATACAAATATTGGAATACTAAATGCATAGCATTACTCCATCCTTAGTAATAAGCAAAAATATTCAACCTCTTATGGTACCCACTCTAGATTTTGGAACAGCTTTTATGCGGTTGTCACTCCCTCAGACTTTACTCTGCATTACAATGTAGTAGCATTATTTAAAGGGACAAACTCTTCTTTTCTTTATAGGATGAAAAGGAGAGACAGTTGTTGAAGATGAAAGAGAAGGTTGCTAGGCAACGGGAAAAGCGTGAACCATCACCCAATGTCCTCAAGGTTAGTTCTAAATACTTATAGTGGTGCTTTAAAGTACATATATTCATTTAGTCGGCCTGAAATATACTAAACTAATTTAGGGTCTTAATTGTTATATAATTGGTGAAACATGTCTGTGTGAGGTACAAATTTAATGTCATACAGTCAATTTTTTGGATTTGATCATTTTCTCTGTTCTGCTAAGTTATCAAAAAATGAAAAAGTAAATACAGTAAAACTTCGTTAACTGGAGCATTGATAACTCAAGACCCACGGATAACTTGATGACTCCTGTCTGTCCCGGCAATCTTAACTCTATGTTTAACCAGAAAATACTATGGATAACTCGAGCATCGATAACTCGAGAACCCTGGATAACTCCAGGAACACCTGTGGTCCTGCGTGGTAGATTTCTCACTAATTTACCTGCGGCAACTCGAGGTCACTGATTATCAGATCTTTCTCACCTCCGATGGCACATCATTATTTTGACACGTCATTGGAAAAATTTCCGTTGTTAATTGATTGTTCTCGTTAATTATCGATTAATCGGCCGTCCAGTGACCGAAGTGTATAAAATGTTATTGTCACATTTAAATCGTCTTAAATCATGTGTAATTACACCCACTTGTTACTTTTATTGAATAAGAAGAAAATAAAGAAAATTATGTTTTTGCGTCCAAGTAGACTTTTGATGATAAATCTTGAGAAAAAATCTCATACTGCATATTCTTTCGTTTGATTTCTATAACCTCTACACTAACTGAAAGAAATGAGCTTTTTCTTTGTTTCAAAGCTGTTTCATAGCTATCGTTTGCATATGCATATAACGATCTTTATTTTTATTATATACCTACTAATGTTTATCTGAATTTTCTTTAGTATTTGTGCAGTAAAATACAACATCCCGTATCAAATTTTCCGTATCAGATGGATTTAGCCTTATCTTATCTGCCCACCGTGTAAGATGTACACAAATGCATATTCATATCATATTCCTACGCTAAAAGTTGAAAAATAGATCCACACTGATTCAGTAAAATAAGTGTAGTTTCATTGTCGTCACATTTTTTTTAATATCACATTTGAAGACAAATGAATACAACGTCTTTTTCGCATTAAAAGAAAGATGATTTACATATTGCATTTACTTTTTATTAGTGTTGTATGTTTATACATGGAAGAAGGAAGTGACGTCATCGACGTCATATAAAACGTGACACGAAATAGCGCATTATGTTGACTTTTGCCATTAATGACACAAATTAATGTTTATATAAAATTTAACATGATTTTCGGTAAAAGGTCTATAATAAAAGGTATATTGTAACAGTCGGTTGATCTGCGTGTGTATCTTTCTCGTTGGCTGCATAGATCAGATACACTCGAGGCCCGTCCATGTGATCCGGAACTACACATCAACGAAAAGACGACGCCGCAGATCAACCGACTGTTATAATATTCCGTATATATTTTGATACATTTGTTGAGCGATTAAAATGATATTAACTGTCATGTGTTTATTTATTTAACTCAAAAACTTATTGAAAAGTGTTTGTAATGCGTTTCTTGAAAATGCCACATGTGATGTGTTGTACCGATTCACCGGTGCTGTGCTTATACGACAACTGGTGTGAGTTAATAATCACTATTCGTTATTGAGTCATTTGCAAACAAATTAAACTTAGGCCAAAATTGTCTAGCATACTGGTCGCATTATTGGAAAACAGTAAGAAAAACCCAAGTAACCCGTAAATAGACCGGACGAAGTAAAGTAACATTAACCCGCCTTCTCCATTAATCAGATGTCAAATAGTAATTACCCTGATTGTACATGTATGCAAACAAAACGAACAGGATTTTATCAAATAAGTACGAAAGGTAATCAGAGCTCGTGATTTAATGTAATAAATACATTTTGTAAATGTATTAATCCAACCTCAACATAAAGGTCCTCAACTAACTCGTTGTTCATGAGATATATAACAACAGAAAACTTGTAAAATTTCAGTGGTTCTGATAACTCGAGAACCCGGATAACTTGAGCATTTTACTCGTCCCCTTGCGACCTCGAGTTATTGAGGTTTTACTGTATAACAATTGATTCATATAAATAGTATATAAATCAGCTTAAACATCTCTTTTTGAATGGCTTTTTACCTTTAATTGGGTGATAAGGGTCAGGTACATAGAATCTGTCCCCTGTTCTGTACAACTGTAAGTCCAAACTTGGCAAGATATTAATTGAGAAGCTGCCAAGATGGCATACATGAAGTTGACATTCTACTCAGTAGTCATTTTCCTGAGAAAGCCAGAAACAAGCAAACTTTATTATGATTGACAAAATGGCTAGCTGATTATAAAAATCATTATCATTGATTTATTGGAATAGTCCAGTAAAACAAATACCTGTTTTATTCACAGACATTTATCACTTTGACTCATTTATTTGTATACTCACAGAAGGATATGTAATTAATGCCTGTATCAATGTCACCATCTAATATTACATGTATCATGTAATGTAAATTTATAATATTTATTAGCATGTATAGAAATGTTAATCAGATTTGATAAGATATCCTAATTAAGTTCAAATGTTGGATGATTTCAGGTTATGTATATAATCTTTTTATTCTGTTATGATTTAATCCACTACTTATAGACTAAGTCTTAATCCAAATAATGAAATACTAATGGAAGGCAAGTTTTGTGAGGTGTCAGCTAGCGAAAATTAAGGTAGAATTAAGGCCCTGTTTAATGGTGTTCCTGAAAATTTACTGGAGTCTCCTTATAATACCCTGCAGAACAAAGGTTAGGGGGGTATATAGGAGTCACCCAGTGGTTGGTTGGTCGGTCAGTCTGTTGCATGGTCAAGGACATTGAAAGAAAGTGCAGTGCACAAGAACCATAACTTCATCTTGAGTAATTACAGAGTTATTGCCCTTTGTTACTTTTCATTGTCTGGAGCATAACTTGCAAACTACTAGTTGGAATTCAATACAACTTCATACAATGGTCAAGCACACTGAGAGAAAGTGCAGTGCACAAGAACCATAACTCTACCTTGAGTAAATACAGAGTTATTGCCCTTTGTTACTTTTCCTTGTCCAGAGCATAACTTGAAAACTACTAGTTGGAATTCAATATTACTTCATACAATGGTCAAGCATGATGAGAGAAAGTGCGGTGTACAAGAACCATAACTCTTTCTATAGTCATTTCAGAGTTATTGCCCTTTGTTACTTTTCCTTGTCTTGAGCTTAACTCTAAATCTACTGGTTGGAATTAAATACAACTTCATATAATAGTCAAGCATAATGAGAGGAAGAGGGTGTACAAGAACCATAATTCTATTTTTAGTTTTTTTGCAAGGCATTATGTTACTACTAACTTCTTCAGTTGATAAAACAGTCTTTTGGGGGTATTAATCACATTTAGTGATAGGTCTAGTGTGAAATATCATTGAAAGAAATATAATGTTATGTGTATAGCATGTTGTTGTGAATTAAAAAGTTACATGTATGTTAGGAATGTTTTTCATACAAACAAGTCAGTTATAACAGTAAGACATCTCTGTGGTAATATAAGAGCTACAAGTTATTTTCATCTGAAGTGCTACTGGGTCTTTAATATGTAAAATATCTTTATCATGGAATTGGACATCATGTCATTTGATTTTGATGCACAGTGAAGTGGCATTTCAAAAACTAATTTAAAATGAAAATATCCTGTTTCAGTTACAGCCAATAGCTGAGGATTAGTTAAAAATAGCAATGCTAGAACAGTAAGGGTAGTTAGTGCAAAAAATGTTTGCATGAATTTGTTATTGTTGCTTTTATATGTATCAGTTGATGAGTCCATCCCTTAGACTTTGCATGATAACATGTTTTTATCATACGCCAGACATGTATGTTGCATGGTATATTGTTTGTAGTTCACATCAGCTATTTTTATGTTGCTCGATACTTTTTTATGATTAACATTGACAGGTAGGTAAACTGCTCATAAGTGATTTAGCCCCAGGAAGTGGTGGTGTAGAGGTTACGGTGTCTGCCGCTCATCCATGAGGTTGCGGGTTCAGGCCCTTCTTGGGTCACGACAGTACCTCCTCATAATTTATGACTGGCTTTTCCAGAGAGTGGACTAGAGTGACTTGATAAGCTTCTAGCTTTCTTCACAATCAGGCCGAAATAAATAAGTATAAACTAAAAGCCCCAACAGGGCTGAAAAGACAACATGAGCAAGCTGAGAACCGTGTTCTATTTAAAATATAGCAATCACTCTGCACCCAATCCACATCAAGAGTTACATGTCATAAAATATGAATAAGTGAATACATTTACAATGCCTTGATGTCTTTATAAATAATAGATTTACTGGAGTTTCTGTGATAAGCTGTTAGCAGTTTATTGTTGTATAACAATATTTTATACCTGTGGTTACTGGCACTCTCTAATGGAATAAATTCATTAAAGTCATAATAAATGAACCATAACCTATATTCATAAAACAACAAAGTTTTGTATCTAACAAAGCTACATCAGGGCAATGGGATTACTTGTCATTGCCAAGTTATTCCAAAAGTAACTGTTTACTGCAACAGCATTTTTTATTCTAGAGAAATTTGTATTAAAGTCCTTATTCTGCTTGTGCAATATGGTTACAATAAGTTTTACAGAATATGTGTATTGTGTTCTCACAAAATTACATGTTAGCCTACAGTGTTAATATACCCCAACAAAGTTAGGGGGAAGGGGGTATACATGAGCCAGCTTGTCTGTCGGTCGGCTAGTCAGTCTGTTGGTTTTTCTGTCTGCTCTATATCACTTAAACCCCTTGAGGGATTTTCATGAAACTTGGGTAAATGTTCATCTTATCAAGATGACCTGCAAAACCCATGTTCCAACCTTGTCACCTCAAGGTCAAGATCACAGTTTGGGAGTCATTGGTTTTTCACGTTATCTCTTGTACCCCTTGAAGGATTTTCAATAAACTTTAATCAAATGCTCATTTCATTAATGCAAAGTGGAGAATCCATGTCCCAATCGTGCTGGACCAAGGTCAAGGTCACACTAGGAGTTATTGGTATTAATTACCACTTCATATCTTCTATACTCTTTCAATGAAAGGAAAGTTTGGTGAAATGTTCATCTCATCAAAACAATGTACAGAACTATTTTCCAATCCAGCAGTTCAAGGTCAAGGTCACACTTAGACATATTACCTTATGGAGAAGATCAAGGTCAAGATCTCATTTTAGGGGTCAAGGTCATGAGACTGTATCTCCATAACCCTTTTGAAAGATTTACAAGAAACCTCAGTCAAAAGTTCAGAATGATTAGTAATTCGACATGCAAAACATATGTTCTAACTTTGCCAGCCAAAGATCAAGGTCACAAGTAAGGGTCAAAGGTCATGAGACTATAATGTAGGATTTGCAGGAAACTTGGCTCAGTTTTAATGTTCACCATATCACAATGATGTACATTGAGTGTATCTCGGCTATTCTGGTTTACTGTCAAGATCACATACAGAGATCAAAGGTCATGTGACTTAATTTTGTGTCCACTTTGTAACTCTTGAATCACACACTGGATTTCAAATGAGCATGTCACAAACGCTATATAGATAATGAAGTTACCGGTAGGATATGTTTGTGGGGGTACTTTAATCATGTTCTGTGATAGCTGTAGTTTATTTTGTTTGTTGTATTGTTTGTAGAAGTTTGAAGAAGTTTAGTAACTGTTTTTATTTTTTTCCAAACTGGTTATGCTGACATTTTTCTTGGGAGAGGTTAAGGGTTATGGTGAAAATTACTTCATCCCAGTAATATCATCAAATGCTAAAATGTCTGTCTTGTGTGTGACAGTTTAAAACCAGATGACATACTCATGTATAAATAAATTTGATAACATATTGTTTACTGATAACATTCTCTGAAAATATGGAAGAGTTTTTTTTCCATTTTCAGTCATTGCTTAAATATAGATTTACCAAAAAGCACACTTAGAGTCTCTAACTTTCTAGTTCTATTAAAGGCCACTTTCCTAATCTAAATTCCTTATTTACATTACTGTAGGTTTGTAAACACTTGTAAATTGATATGTAAATAAGTTACAGATTATTTCACCTTAAATTGTTTAAAGAGTAATGTTTGTTTCTTGTCTGTATCTGGTCTCCTAGCTAAACTTACCCTTTTTATGGTAAATAGCTAGTTAATGTACATATTATGAAACCAAGGTCAGAAAATGAATACCAAAACAGAAGTAGCTGCTGAGCTTGAAGGTTATTGGTTTGAACCCACCAGCCTCTGTCTGACTCCCTACAAAAAGATGTTCCTGGTCTGGTTTTAACCAGGAAGAGTATTTCTGCTGTATGTACATGTACTTTAAAAATGTCATTTGTCAACAATGAAAGTTATCAGAAATCTCAAGTTGATGTTTCCTTGAATATTATCATCTCCATGTTAGCATGTTCTCTTTCATAAATGATTTTTGTCCTCATCTTGACATTCTATACCTGTATTTGTGTATATGTTTTGAATGCATAGACTTGTAAATTAATGTAACATTGAATCCAGGTAATTTTAGGCATCTTCTTTAAGATTCAGATCATTTCAGTTGACTGATTTAAACATATTTTCAAACTTTTGCTAGACTCAATATGTGGGAAAAGAAAACTTCAAAATAAAGAGTATTTTCTGAAAATGATATCAAAATCGAAAGCTTAAAATAGTTACACAGTGAAAAAAGTTATGCAGTGCTGGCCTTTTAGGTAAAGTTTTTTCCATTGCCAAATCCTTTATCTTTATTGATTCAAATTTGATCAGTATCCAAGTTGTGCTGATATTTTTTGGCATTAGTTGATACCAGCTTTTTGCCATGATGATGTTTAAGGTGTATCAAAGTTTGGTCTGTTGAAGAATGTCAACTATAGGCCAGCTGATATGTTATCAGAATTATTTCAGTCAATAATATTTCCTTCTTTCCTTCCTTCTATTTTTGTTCTTTGCATATATCTCTAAATAAATCTTGTATTGAGCAGAACCAACCTTCCATTTATTTTCATTTTACATTCAAGGTCACACTTCATTGTCAGATGTTTTTGGTTTTAATTTTTGTCCAGCCCACTGGCGAAGGCTCAACATAGTTGTCACTTTGATGGTTTGGTGTATGTTTGTGTGTCTGTCTGGACGAGCTTGTCTGGGCTGTGACAATGGGACGGTGTGTTACACTCAAGACCTAGGTCTGTAGAACAAAGGTCAAGGTTACACATGAGACATTGTCAAGGCTGTAACTTCTTCACACATTTGAAGGATTTTAATTTGACCTGGCATAATTGTTCACAACATTTTTAAAAATGGAATGCGCGTGTGGCGCACAAGACCCAGGTCATAAACTCCAAAGTCAAGATCACACTATGAGATTAAAGGTAAAAAGCAGACAAACAAGACCTTGTCCTCGTGCACAGAAGATGATTTAGATTTACTTTGTACAACTTTTTACCACAATAGGACAGCATGTCATGCACAAGATCCTGAGGTTCTTACACAGGAAATTGGAGTGGCGCTATGACCTGGTCTGTATCCAAAAATAATATCAAAAATCTTATATCTAATGAATTATTTTAACTTGTATATGTAAGACTATTTGTTTCTTTTTTTTTCTTTTCTGGAAATAGACAAAGTCAAAGCACCACATTTGTTTCACATGGGGCTGTAGCTAAAAGGTCAGGGTCACACTTAGAGATTAAAGGTAAAACATGAGCACATATGAGACCTTGACAGGGCCTTGGGTATTGGCAAGTGACATGTTCCACATGGGCATCTACTTAATACAATGTTCAATATCTGCTGTGTATCCATATTAATACCTGACCATGCTAGTCCATATTTCAATTTCAACAGTACATGTACCAGTATTTGGTCAATATAAAAATATAACTGGATATTTAGAACCAAATAATTATTTCTGATTTCACTGTGTAACACTGCAACACCTCTGTTATCTCTTGTATTCTCCATGTTGTTCATTCTCAGCAGTTTTCATTATTTATGGCTAATTGATTTGTTTGTCTATTGATTTGTGAAAAAATGTTCATGCATGCTGATGAATAAATGAAAAGTTCAGCATTTGTTTACTACGGTTGATCAGCTTACAGCTTGTACTTCGGCCTTTTAAAACAGTGTTAAGGTTATTTGAATGTTCAAATGTAAAGCATATATCTTTGAATATAATAAAACCTTATTTAGGACCAGGGGTTCAAGGATCCACTGCAGACTTGACTTTTTTATAATTTTAGAAATTTTGCAGTTTCTTATGCATGATAGGAACCAAGTATAAACGGTCCTTCAAAGGAACGATGGTAACTGTAAATGAAAACAGACTTGAAACTTCAAGAAAGAAGAAGTAAAAACATATTTATCAATAAGAAGGCCGTTTCCCACACTTCTAGCAATGCAATAAAGGAGAGATGAAATCATCCATTGAAGAAACAGTATTCAGAAAGTATAGTAGAGATAAGGCTAATATAGGATACATGTCATACAGTTACAGTGAAATGTCTTATACAGTACAAGGAAGTCTATGAGCTACAGCTTTTGTCATCTAGAGTTGACTCTTTTTTGTCTGTTTAAAAATATCTTCAATTGCAGTGTAAACCCATTGTGTACACCGACTCCTGGTCGAATTTGATAGGTTTAATACATTGTTTGTACAATCCATAACATGGTGCATGTTGATTTATTGATAAATCAATTCAATTCTCTATGGTCGGATAAACTAACAAGAAAATTAGTTCAATTGTACAATACAGTACACTCGAATTACATTAGTATGTTCACAGCTTGATCATTTGGTTCAATTTTTTGCATCGATTTTTACAGGCTACCCTGAAATTGAATTTTTCCTTGATTGAATTGAGGAATAATTGGCTGTTGTGTGGATTTTATCACATGTGAACCAATAAAGTGTTGTAGTTCAAATCAGTGAAGTTGTCTGACATGTCCGGAGATGTTGTTTTTTTTTTGACATACTGTATGAAAAATTTTATTTTTCAAATACCAATAATTGTTTTGCATTGTTTTGGGAGGTTAGCAGTTAAGTTTTGCCTGACAAAAAGCTGCAAAAAGGCAAAACTCTAACATTGACTAAATAAACTGTTTATATATTATTTTATTACATTAATGTAATATTTCCATAGCACATTATGAAGCTTTCATCTCATTTTTAGCTCGACTATTCGGAGAATATGGAGAGCTATTACAGTCACTTGTGCGTCGGCGTCGGCGTTGCTTCTTTGGTTAAAGTTTTGCCTGCTAAGTACTATCCTACACAATCTCAGTTACCACTTATGATATTGACTGAAACTTTGTTCATGTCTTTAGGGGTGTCATACAATCAAGGCAGATAACTCTTGAAAACATTTAGTACAAATTATGGCCCTTGTTTGACTTTTGAAAATTTGGTTAAAGTTTTGCCTGCTAGGTACTATCATGCACATATCTCAGTAACCACTTATGATATTGACTTGAAACTTTGTTCATGTCTTTAGGGGTGTCATACAATCAAGGCAGATAACTCTTGAAAAACATTTAGTACAAATTATGGCCCTTGTTTGACTTTTGAAAATTTGGTTAAAGTTTTGCCTGCTAGGTACTATCATGCACATATCTCAGTAACCACTTATGATATTGACTTGAAACTTTGTTCATGTCTTTAGGGTGTCATACAATCAAGGCAGATAACTCTTGAAAACATTTAGTACAAATTATGGCCCTTGTTTGACTTTTTGAAAATTTGGTTAAAGTTTTGCCTGCTAGGTACTATCATGCACATATCTCAGTAACCACTTATGATATTGACTTGAAACTTTGTTCATGTCTGTAGGGTGTCATACAATCAAGGCAGATAACACTTGAAAACATTTAGTACAAATTATGGCCCTTGTTTGACTTTTGAAAATTTGGTTAAAGTTTTGCCTGCTAGGTACTATCATGCACATATCTCAGTAATCACTTAGATATTGACTTGAAACTTTGTTCATGTCTTTAGGGTGTCATACAATCAAAGGCAGATAACTCTTGAAAAATTTAGTACAAATTATGGCCCTTGTTTGACTTTTGAAAATTTGGTTAAAGTTTTGCCTGCTAGGTACTATCATGCACATATCTCAGTAACCACTTATGATATTGACTTGAAACTTTGTTCATGTCTTTAGGGTGTCATACAATCAAGGCAGATAACACTTGAAAACATTTAGTACAAATTATGGCCCTTGTTTGACTTTGAAAATTTGGTTAAAGTTTTGCCTGCTAGGTACTATCATGCACATATCTCAGTAATCACTTATGATATTGACTTGAAACTTGTTCATGTCTTTAGGGTGTCATACAATCAAGGCAGATAACTCTTGAAATCATTTAGTACAAATTATGGCCCTTGTTTGACTTTTGAAAATTTGGTAAAGTTTTGCATGCAAGGTACTATCAGCACATATCACAGTAACCACTTATGGTAGTTATATCAAACCTTACAATAGTGTTCAGGGTAAATTTTGTATCAAACAATTAATTTCCTAAAAATTAAATCAATAGTTATAGATTTTGACTTTTTTATGATTCAACTTTCCTAGTTTATACTAATAGTTAGCAGAATTTTGTTTTGCTATTATACTGATAAAAGTTTTGTTTTATTAGCAAACACCCACAATAGTCGAGCGTGCTGTCTTATGGACAGCTCTTGTTGTTGTTGTTGTTGGTTTTCTTTGAAGGATTTGAAGTTACACTCCCCTTCTCAATATTTGGTAGAATCCTTAAATCTTACATGTTAAATGATTACTTTCTTTATTCTTTATTCAAGAAATAGCAAATGTATGTAGTAGTCTGTATTGTAATCAAATCACAGCCCAAGTGATTTAATTTTTTGCATCTGAACTCATGACTGTATTTGATTTGAAGTTAACATACTGGGAGGCATTTCTTATTTCGATTCTAACTCCATATTGTCTTTGAAAAATACCCCGAACTATGTTCAACACGTAACAACATTTCATCGTAACTTATAAACATGGAATGTGATTGGACGCTTATGTCACTTACCATATGTTTTGTCCATGGAAAATGTGATGAATTTTATCTTAAATTGATGAACAGATTCTTTTCTTTTATATTTATAAAAGAAAAGTTGCAATTGTGTTACAATTTATATTGTTTAGGACTTGCTTCAAATGAACAGTGTATTTGAGTGTGCAAGGGATTTCATCCAATATATTCATATTTACTGCTATTTTATTAATATCTTCATTCAGATGTAATATAGAAATTGACCATAAAATTTTGTTTCTATCAATATTTCTCTAAGAACAAATTTTGCTTGGTAATACACTGCAGCTTCTAACCACAAAGTTTCTGCTTTCTTTATCATTTTCACCAGGTTCCATGAATAATTAAGTAATTAAAACCATGCTCTGTTGACCAGTTCCAGAAAGAAAGCATAGATTTCCAATATCCCTGTCATAAGATTTGCTTGATTGTTTCCTGTAGAAAGAATTGATTCCGGGTCATTTGGACTGTATTTTTTTTATTCAATTGTGCTTACCCAGCAACCTGCCTAGGTTCTGATATAAGCACTGCTGGATTTTCATCCTTGTCTGCCTTCCTTAATCCATTTTATTTGAAGCAAAGACTTGCAATATTATTCGCTACTTGTAGAATTCATTTTACAGTTAACTAGGAGAATATATACCATAACTCTAGGTGGTGTACCTCGAGTCTTGTATTGAAATTTGATGTGGATTATTAGTATTAAGTTTGTTTCTTTAATGAAACTTTTTTCTTCATTTTGGAAAAGTGAAAAGTTGATCAATCATTTGAACATTGATTTCTTGCTCATCTACCAGTAAATGGCCCTATATAATGCAGACCTGACATAGGGTATCCTTGTGAAGTCATAGACACATTTGACCAATGCTGAAAACATTTTTTGCAAAGAACTTCATTAAGTTTTCATTGTATGTATTAATGAACCATGCTGTGCAAAAACCAACATGGTGACACTAGTTAATATGGTAAATATACTGATAAGTCAGTATTATCACCATGGAAACTGATTAACTACACCACCAATGTGATAATTTTATGTAGACTCTGTCCGATGACTAAACAAACTGTATGGATCCAAGTCACAAAACCCAAAATTGATTTTCTTCTTTCAGCAAGCTCGGAGGCTTGCTAATTTTTACCTTGATACTTGTGATATACATGTCGATGGAAGATGTGTCTTGAAAAATGCTTTGCCAGCGGTCACATTGGTTCATGCAGACTCGCAGCAGTGCAGCTATTGAATTTCTTTCTATCTCTCACATTCATACAAAACTGTTAAACATGACTTGAAAAGTGTGATCGTCCCAATTTACAAAATGTCATTTGAATTGCAAGGAACATTTTCAGTTAAAGTATTTTCATGAAATGTTTCCACTTACCCATATTTAAACCAGAGTATTGGACACAATGTATTCATGCTATTTGCCATATAATTCATTATACATTTATCTATTTCCAGCATAGGGAAAAGTAGACATACCAGAAGGACAGATGAACAATCAAATTCTCAGGAGAAGAAAATTGTTCACAGAAACTTGAAATTCAAACATAGTAGAACAAAAGAAAAATGGAGAAAGACATTTATTAAATTTCTATATGTACAGCTTGTACAGGAAAATGATATGCAGAGACAATCTTATATCTCACAGATAATCAAATTGTGTTTTGCTATTAATTAACTTATTACTGTTGCTGCTGTTGTTTTTTTGTCTCTGTAAACAAAATCATGAATCTAATTCAATTCCAAATGAAAATTATGAAATTTGATTGTGATAAGTATCTTGCCACAATATTTCAGAAATATTTTTTTACTGGTATCAGAGACATATAATAATTTTCTATGTCTCTGCTGGTTTATGATTCCAGTTTTTTTCTTAAAATCCTTCAAAGTGTCCATCATAATTTCAAGAGACATTAATCACCGATTTATACTACTTGGAACATGAACATTGCCAAAGTTTAAAATTACAAAAATATAGTAATCTGACTTTTATTCCCATTTAATATAGAGAAAATCAGGGAAAATTATTTTTGAGAATCCAGCCTTTCTGTTAGGTATATTTTAATTAACATCTTTCAGTGAGAGAATGTTTTCAGTCTTTAGTGTGTTTTAAGCATTCATGATATGTTCCTGACCATAATCTTATATGTAATTTTGAAGAGTTTTACGAGCTATTGACAGAGATTAGCTTACAACATTATTGTTATTACATGTACTTGTTTATTAGTATCATTGAACAAATCCGATATTCTGCTTATAGCTGTCCTGGTTTATATATAAACCAGTAATACCCAACTAAGAAGCATTGATTAAATAACTAATTACTTGATCAAATAATGATATCAGATTTCTCTATGCGAAGAACAAATTAAGTACATATAGTGTTGAATCTACTGTTTATTTTGTTAAATATTTGTTTCATTTGATTGACATTCTATGCAAAGTATTTTTTTAAATATTTTTTCTATGCAAAGTTTAATTTATTCCACATCTATGCAGTTTGTCCAAAACTTTGTGGGCTCCTTTAGCTTTAATGATTCATATCTTTCACCAACATTTAGTCATTAACTATATTTCATAAATTTTGTTCAATGCGGTCTGATTGAAACAATTTGAAAAGAGCAATAGATTGAAATTCTTTATCTTGGAAATTAGGTGATTTTTAGTCCTTACAAGAATGTACAAGAAAGCTTTATCTAAATTATATCAATCAAGATCATCCAAGACCTGGTCAACACAATTCTTGGATGTACGTTTAAATTTATTTTATACATTTTCATATGTACAAAATGTAATAAATAAATTAATTAAATTGAATTGATGTACTGGGTAGATTTTTTATTTGTTAATTTTATGCAATTTATCGTTTATGTTATGCAATTTATCTGTTAATTATATGCAATTTATCTCATTAGTGTTACGCAATTGCTTGATAAAAAAACATTCAAAACATTTTAAAGGCGACTGGTTTTTGGGGTATGATTTAGGTAATCTTTATCTTTCAAATAGTACCATAATTTAACAAGTTGTTTATGTTGTAAAGACACACATTTGTCCCTTTCTCTTGAACTAATAACATTTATTATATAACCCTACTCTATGAAACTAAAACAGTTTTCCATAGGGAAAGGAATCAGAATTGTTTTGTAAATTTCCTAAAATTTAAGTACCTGTGAAATCATTGAATTTCATACAAAATTTAGCACATACTATTATGGAGGAAATATTTTTGTATCTTCCCTGAAATTTCATTAAAATCTGTGCATATCAAACTTGGTATACAATTAACAGAAAAATCAATGTACTATTTCTAGCTGGTTTCAAGGTTCACATGTACCTGTTATAACCTGTGTCTCTCAGTGCTTTAATGCTTTAAGGTCATATTATTTGTGCGGTTTTAAAAATTATTTGGCCTTGTAAGTTTTTTTACTCAATGGCAAAGAGAGAAAGAGCTGCAAAAATTGTTAAATGAAGACCCAAATGAATATCTTATTCCGGCAAGTGTGTACTTATTGTTTGAAATAACTTTTTGTACAATTGCAGCACAGTATGCACTGCAGTTTAACTTTGGTAAATCAATATTACATTTTTCACTACTATCAAGTCAGTAATTAAGGGAACAATGCTGATTTACAAAAAATCATTTCATTTCAAACACTAAGTAGGTTAGAGTTTATTTTGAACTAGTTTTATTTTCTCAGAGAACTGTGATACAAATAGCTTAATATACCCCCCCCCCATCATATAGTTTAGAGTATGAGAACAATTCTGTTTGTTTTGGGATGCTCTTGAGAGGCCCCTCTTTTGATTTATGTTTCTTATATATATATGCCATGCATTTAACAGCCACTTACTTATTATCTGCTTATGGGGTGTGGGGGAAATCAAGTACATAATATTATAATTCAACAAGGTAAAACTGATAACTTGAGAGTTTTCAGGCCAAGTAATTTTCTAAATACAGGGATGGGATAAAAGCAGGACTGACTATTTAAAGTACAATTCTAATCATTTTAGTACCAGTTACTACATGTGTATAAATATTGTTTTCAAATCTTTTGTTTGGGGGGGTTTTTTTTTTTTTTTTTTTTTTAAAAGAAATTTTTTTTTTTTTTTTTTTTTTTTGGGGTGGGGGTTTTTTTTTTTTTTTTTTTATAAAAAAATTTTTTAATAGAAAAAAGGGGGAAATTTTTTTTTTTTTTTTTTTTTTATTTTATAAAAAAATTTTTTTTTTTTTTTTTTTTTTTTTAATGGGGGAAAAAACGGGGACCAAAAAAATTTAAGTGTGATTGACCTAGTTTGTTTTCAAATCAGTTAAACAACCATAATTTGTATGCCATTATTTTTCTTAGATAACAGAACAAATGTTGAAAGTTTTGAAATGGTATTTGTCAGTTGAGGAAGAACTGTATCAAAAAAATTGTGTCACTTTTATGTAAAAATTATAATTTGCCATGGCTTGCATTTAATAGATAATATTTAGGATTATTTGTTACCAATTGTTAAAAAATATTTGTCAGAAAAGTATTTATATTGCAAACTATGTTTATAATCTACAGCAGGTCTGTAACTGAGTTTTTCTTTTTCAATAAAATTTAACATCTAAATTATGTAGTTTCTGTTTGCTAATTCCATGACAACTTTGATTGCTATATTACTGTTGAGAAAATACAGACAAGTGGAGATACACATTCATGCAAATATGTTTTTGATAAAAGTGTAATTGTCTGTACACACACAAACTGCCTGCTGTTTTCTTAAATCATAGAGAACAACCTTTCATCATGTTGTTTCAGCCCAAAGAAATCTTTTTCTGCAAGGGTTCTACAACATCATAAAACAGCGCCGTGTATTACATATATTACATTATAATATACGGACCCTGCATGAAGTGAATACAAGAAAAACTGTGATACAAAGTATCACAGCGGGCCAACAAACAATAATCCCATGTAAATATTTTGGAAATTGGTGATGGTTGATATTGAGGCATGGCCCCAAAAGAACTTGAGGAAACCAATTCTGGTTGAACAAGCAAAACCTGACACGACACCACATCTACTGACTTACCTGTAGTATCGAAACTTGACTGTATCAAATAATATTTATGCAGTATGTCTATAGAGCATTCCTGGTATGTCTCAATTTTTCATTACCATCACCCTTATTAATTTGACATGAATGAAGATTTTTATGATTATTTGCTGTAAAATATTCTAAAATGGTTAAAAAGCTAAAAATGATGATTAAAACAGCAGAAATTTTTTTTAACAAAATTGGGGTATGGATGGGGTTCGAACTCGTGGATTCGTAAAAGTACAATAACACAAAAGTCTATGAGCTAATGTCTTTACCCGTTAAACCACGGTGACAGACTTCTAAGGAAAGGGAAAATATGAGCTTAGATCATATAGATCTCTTTATTTAAATAGGCCATTAATTGAAGAATATTCAGTCGACTGCACTTCGTTTCTATAATGTCAAAGGCTGTGTAAGTGGAAAAAGCAATCATATATCCATTTTTCTCAGCGTAGATTGCGCCTGAAATGTGAAAAGCGCTTTTTTCTATTTTTATCAGCTTAGATTGCGCCCTCTATGAAACGAACGACAACTCGTGCTTTTCCAAAAAAATAGACTGTCTGTACAGTTTTCATCTCAGAAGTACCTCAATTTTATAATGAAGAGAGACGCATATATTCGATCTAGTGCTTAAGTCTCCATGCATCTTTTACTCACCATGTATAAAATATAGCGGCCGCTGCGGCCCTCAATCAGGAGCAACGTAAAATTATAGGGTTTATAGCTTAGAAAAGCGAGTACTTTGTAAACCATTGTGACATGAAACATCACATATATGTATCAAGGGACCAATGTAGCGTTTCTTGCCGGTGATTTTTGCATTATCATTAAAAAAAAAACATACTGCACTCTGTAGTAAATACTTAAACTGGCATTCAGTCCTTACATTTACTATTTCTTATTCAATTAACTCCCTTTGCTGCCAAAAATGTAGATGATCAAGCCCTGTCAGTAGATATGGGCCAGAAAATGTTCTGCTGAAATAATGAAAATATACTATAATCTAGCGTGGTGGCGAGGCTAGTAAATACTGTATGTTTAATTAAACATACAAAACAATATCGCAGCTTTATTCGAAGATCGAGTACAGTACCGTGTGCAATACTGTGAAAATCTCTTCAATTTTACTGGAGCAATAATATTAACTGGATCAAATATTAATTTTATTCGTCCCAGAATTCCAGTAAGGCAAATGATGTACTCGTATACTACAAGATTAGATTTACCTGTATCTGTAGGAAAAAATATCGTACTTTTATCTCGTTTTATAAAGCAGTGACCTATTTTCAGAAAATATGTCTATTCATAGCATGCACTTGGAAAATCCAGAGGGAAGTCTGTAGATGTACATGTTTTTTGTTCAGTGCTGATTGGTCTGGAATTCAGAATACCAGCTATTATAACTACAATAATGATTGTCGATACACGAGAAACTTCCAGAAACTTACTCATAACGACCCACTGGCCTTTGCCCTAAATGCAATTAGACTTTGTCGTAGAAATACCAAGTAAATGTTTATGGCCCTAGATGTAGATCCATCAGTGTGAATGAAAATATATTATCATAATTATCATAAACCGAAGTTTGGAAAATCTATACTTTAACTTACCTGTACATATAGTCCGTTTTCTGAAAATACACGTGACAATTGACGGTTTTACCGCCTGAGATCATAGTCTATTTCCAGTATTTAGAAAATGCCCAGAAATTAAACCAGTAATAAGAATTCTAGTTTCATTTTACCATCAATATGGCTATATATACGCAATTATCGTTCGTAATCATACGTAACAGGAAAGAAACTTGTAACGAAGTGCGCCATTTTAATATTTGATAACTTAAAAGAAAAATAATTCTACTGATCAAACTACGGATCATAAAAACAATTATAAGAAAACAAAATACAAAAATGTCTGGAATCACGGAGTTATTTCCACACATTCCAAAATTGTGTTCTTCGTGTGTATTTGCAGCCGCAGCAACAATATTCTACAAGAAAACATTCCGAGAGGACCACTTGCCCATCGTTGGTAGCCTGGCCGTTTTGGGACTCTTTCTGGATCAAATAACTAACTATCCGTTATATTGTAGTGTTGGAGCCTCTGCAATATCAATTTTCATGTCGTATACATTTTACAGACACCGAGAATGGTTGAAAACGGCAATAAAACTTGACTTTTATTGCACATTTCTTCTTGCCATTCTAGACGCTAGGTTTGGCCTAGGCGGAGCAACTGGACTTGCCATTCCATACTGGACCAATATTCGGATATTCGCCGCAGCTCTTCCCCAGTTTCTTCGAAAACCAGTTTGGTTGAAAACAAAACTACAAGACCTTCGCAGTAAGCTTGGACCAATTTACATTCTGTTTATATCAAGCTACGTTATGTCAAGAGATGTCAACGAAATGCAGTGGTTACAACGACTGGGAAACGTTGCCATGTTTTCCTCACTTCTTGCGGGAGTTTGCTTCCGGCCTGATAATTCAGCTGTTTTGGATTTTGTCTGGCAATGCAAAACAAAATTGTCAGAGAGACGTTACTACCACGGACGGCTGATGCTCTGTTCTCTAGGATGTTTTGTGTTAGTGTCTGCTGCTGACATTATTTGCAACCAAACTGGATGTGCACTCTCGTAACTGTCGCTGATTGGTGCACTCTCCCAAGCCGTGATACGCAAAACGTGGTACCTGTTTATTCGTCCATATGCTACATTCATACTAAAAGAAATATACTAGATCTACGAGATTTATCTTTTTGTTAGACATACCTCTTGTATGAATTTTAAGTCATAATAGCAGTGCATAAACTTGCATAAAATACCTTAGTTTATCTTTTCATATCTAATTTGTTTGTTTGTAAATGTGCTTATTGGGTCCACCATCCTCTAGTGAGGCTTTAATCGGTACGACCCGACATTCATATCTAAGATTGTTAATATATATTTTTATGTTATATATTTCTATGCTTAGTAAAACGATTTTATGAAATACGTCACATTATCGTAGCATTCTATTCCATGCATCATTAAGTTTTAGATAGGGCTTTACGCCCTATATACTAGTACGCAAACGAATCTGTGTTCATATACATATTTGGTGCAGAACATTGTTATTATTCATGCATAAATATTTATTAAAGTGTTATAGTTATTAATAGTTATTTTTCTGTGATGATTCTTGCTTTGATATAGTCAGAAGTACTGGCCTGTTACTACTGAATTAATTAATTAATTGTCTTTATGTTTTATGTATATAACAAGTTACAATAAAATATGATTAAACTAAATGAGCTCCTGTACTGTTGTGTAACCCGATAACATGTACATATACGTGCTATTTATGAAATATGTTCACTGTGACAAGCCAGCCGGAACATCACTCGGCTTTTTCCGTAGAAATAACGGGAAAGGCCGAATGATGTTCCGAATACTGAATGGCAAAAGTTAAGTGAGTATACAGTTGTGGTGATTAAATAGAACCTACCGTATATTTGCCGTATCAATCACTGTACCAGGCGAAGTGTTACCATTGTTTGATAAAAACAAGAACTACCTTCAAAAAAGACAGTCGGCGCAAATTTTAGTACATTCAATATCTATCGCGACATGTGTATCAGGAAAACAAACTTAATCCTTGTTTTTCTTATGAATATGCTACTCGAATTATTGACAGTAATTCACTGGCCGAAAAAGTATAAATACTCTACACTTATAAGCCTGAGTAACATTAATTTGGAGGTAACAACATATAATTATTATGTTGATATCTATGAATTCTATACATTCTTAAATTATTAACATATTCAAGGAAAACTGAAAACACAAGAGTATTTTATTGTCTATTCTCATTTTCAATATATATTGGTCCGTGGGTAAATGAAGAAATTTGAAATTATCGTATTACAATTAAATTAAGTTAATCGGACAAAAAACGAAAAACAAATACTGCCGACCGAAAACAGCTTGTGATCTTTCTATAGATAATATTATATCCCTGGTTGTGACTGACTATTTACAAATTCCTTCATTTATTAACCAGGTTTTCCGAAGGAAAAATCCTGGTTATTAGATCGAGGTATGTCGGCGGGCGGGCGTAAACAATTTCTTCTGTGCGCAACTCCTCCTACATTTCTCAACGGATTTCAACCAAACTTTCACAGAAGTATTGTCATGAAGTGCCCTGGCGCATATTGTCGGGGTTTTGTGATTTGGTCATTTTTGACAGAATTATGGCCCTTTGTTTTTTTTCACATATGTAATTCTTCTGTGCGCAACTCCTTCTACACTTCTCAAGGGATTTCAACCAAACTTTCACAGAATTATTGTCACCAAGTGCCCTGGCGCATTTTGTCGGGGTTTTGTGATTTGATCATTTTTGACAGAATTATGGGCCTTTGTTTTTTTCCACATAATGTAATATATAGAGAGAAATACTCTTCTGCGTGCAACTCCTACATTTCTCAAGGGATTTCAACCAAACTTTCACAGAACTATAATTGTGAACTAAAGAATTTTGAATATATAATGTTATGCCCCTGGTCGTCCGTCCGTCCGTTAGCAATTTTGTGTCTCCTTATTTATATATAAAAGGGAGAATACTCTGTTATTATAAAAGGGAGAATACTCTGTTATTACTGTCTATTTTTAGAATAGATTACCAGTCCTGTATACTTTGGAGTATTCTGTTACAGTAAGATGACAAAATTTCTCATGAGACCAGCGGTTCAAACCCCACACAGAGCAAGTTTTTTTTTTTTCTTCCTTTTTTTAAAAATAATTTTTGCCTGAATTATGGCCCTTTGTTTTACACATGTAATATATAGAAGAAGACCTTTGTTTCTTTTTCACATTATGTATATCTACTGACTTTAAAAACACATTTGCGCTCGGCCAGCAGACTGGAAAATGAAAACCTGGTTTTGTGACAATTTCCTGTCACTTGTTTTAAACTTAAATTACAAAGTATACATTATCTTTTGAAAGGTTACGAACTTTCGGACAGAAGCGAGCTTAATACGGCTGTGCCGAAAAAGTAATGATATGCTGACATTGACACAGTTAACGGCCAACTTCGTGAAACTCCTGCAATTATGCATAACTTAATGATGTAATTTCTTGGTAGATGAGTAAACATTTGTAAAAGAAATTGCAACAATTCCATAATTAGATTATGTTTCATTTAAATCATATTGTTACACAAAATGTATTACGTGACTTTAAATTGTGCAAGTTTTTTTCATTTTGTTTTGAAACTTCTTTTCGTTGTTATTGCTTACAATGCCTATGGTCGCCATCATCCGATAATACCATCTTGTCAGTGACGGATATTTCGATCTGAACCGCGTGCTCATGGAAGAAACTAAGACTCTGCAATGCATTTTAATACTCTCAGACTAAACAATGTATATTAATCAAAAGAACATATCAGCTAAAGAAAACTAATTGTGTCTATGCATCAGCCAATGGCTTTGGAGTTTCAAAGATCGACAAGTCCCGATCGAGATGGTCTATATTGGTAAAATTAGTAGTCTATATCAGAAAGTAATGTATGTATTTGTTTCTTGTTGTTTGTTATTTGAATAAGACATAGACTACTATGATTGATAAAAAAGTGACAACATTAATTTCTGAGATTGTGTTGATTTATCTAGTAGATATGCATGATAGTGTATAGTTATGGTGTGTGCGAAGGAAATAAAAATTCTAAAATCTTTAAAATCGTTGTTTTTTCAGTATCATGATAAGCTCAAATTATGATGGAGCAAGTCAGATCTGTGTCAAAGACCTTGACGACGTTATCGCCTTGCAGTTTCGGCTGTAGGCTGGCCATTAAGTCGTTTTCCACTTTCCAACTAGTTTATAAAGAAAAAAAAGATGACATTGAAACGCCATGTGCCCACCTCATATGCCCGCTCTCTTCTTTGTTTTATCAACTCTTATTCAGAAATGGGCACGGTGTCAGGTTTTGAGGTTCTAGGCAAAGGCCTTATTATTTTATTTACCAGGTTATTCGTACAACAATTTTCCAGTCGAGCATGTTGTTAGAGAAGGGGTTCATTAAAGAAATGGCCTGTGACCATCTCACTTATTTTTCCGTTTCGTATTTTAGAAGATAAAATAAAATACAAAGGAAATCCGTAAAACGCAGCACTGACCAACAGCCATACTTATACACAGAAGAATGAACCCTCCGGCGCAGACCCGTAGAAGTCAAGTTTGATAACCAATGTCATTGCCGGTGATGGTAAATATTTCATAATTTGGAGTGCCTGCTTTATGATTCTGGTAGTTGATACTTTGTGAGAATCTTTGTTTGGTCAATGTTAGTATATCGAGTTCAAAGGCCATTCAAGTCCCTCTATTCATTACTATTTAATTATGCCAATTCAATTAACCTGGTTATCACAGTGGTCTTATTTTGACTCCGATCGGATTGGCACGAATAGCGAGCCCAGTCGTCCCTGTTACACTCGAGTTATGATCCTTTGATATGTAAAGTTTTATACTGTTTGTAAAGTTCATGTCTAAATTCTCCAAACTTTATCAAATTAAATATCTATAGTTAGGTCTTAGCGTTTGATAATTTTATAGACACAGTTAGTTAATCAGCGGCATTGTCGCTGTAACATTTAAATTGTTACTAAGTTGGTTAACCTTTGGCGTGAAAACGTCTTGCTTTTAAGACGTCTAAGTTGCTGAAGAGTTCTTAGCATTTTTACGGGTTTCGTGACAATGATTAAAAGATAACAATTAATATTCCGTTTAAAAAAATTGACATACAAACAAAACATAGATCACTGTATTGATTGAGTCAATAATCATGCATGCCGCACACAGCAGACACTACAAAATACATCAATATGGGTATTTTCTTATCTACTGTAATAAAATAACCAAACATTTCATTTTGACAAAATCCCACTAAAGTGGTCTAAATGAGATAAAATCCTTAATACGAATGTTTAGTTAGATTTGTACAAAGTCTCGCAAATCATTATTGATGAACAATAAGTCATCCTGTATTGTGGTAAGCTCAAAATAAATTATCCTTGAGAGATAGTAGAAATGCCGATTGTATACATTTTATATTAAAAACTCATAAAAATGAAATCGTCCCATACATATTATTGACCGTGAGTTTAAGTTGATTGATAAGCATTTTAAGATGTTCTTAATGACCTTAAATACTCGCATCGCCAAAACAAATTGTCACCCTGACATAAAAGGGTCCTTACATACAGGTCCCCTATACGACAGTTATCTTAAATTAAAGGGGCTTCCCTCTTCAAGGTTTCAATCGTTCAAAATTATTTCGGGGTTATCAATTTCAAGCTATTGAGAATTATGCAAATACCCATTATTTGTGAGTTTTTGAACACGTTATCAGTTTAATAACAGGATGTTGGTTATTCAGTTTGATATGGTTACATCAGGGTCGCGAGTATGCTGCTGTGTTTGTCATGTGAAGGCCCCATCACTTGATTTCTCAATGGCCTGGGGTTCTGGCAGTCTCTTGCACACACTCGTGGCCTGAATATCTACTGGTAAGTTTTCGGTCTACAATTAATTGTTAAGAGAATATTAAATTGTCAATGTTTGGTCAGCCTAAGCCAAATGTATGCATGTAGTTACGAACTACACGGTCTTATTCCCCGAATGGAATTCCATCTTTCAAACAGAAGTAGATCGTTACATGCAATATGGGTGCACGGCTTTAATAGCTAACCGAGTCTCACTTTAGTATCGCCAGTGTCACAGTAATGGTACATTTCTTGTCCAGCGTTTGCTTATAAATATCTTTTGGGTGGCTTTATAAAAGGATTAAGTATGAGATAGTTTAAGTATTGAAAATGTTTCATATAGTTTTTTGCCACTTAGCTGACAAAGGTAGTGTTTTGTGCAAGAAAATACAAACAAAGAAGCGTTGAACGACTCCTTATTCCGCAGAAATGATCGCATTGATCCTTTTTATTGAGAAATATTTTCAAACGTCTCCGTATCTTGGATACACAACTAAATGCATGCGAGGGTATTGAAAACTCTGACAATTGCGACTGGTCTTATCGCTCTTGCACTTGTTTGATTGTTTCATTAGTGGTAATTAATTGAAACACCTTGTCAAAAGGATCAACGAAGACAATCCATTCGAGTGTAATTTTAGTAATAACGCGAACCAGATCGCAACATTCAAAGATGATTTGCGATTTTGCGTGAATTTCTGGCTGAGATAAATTATGGTATTGGACGATTTAAGTGATGGGCTTGTATTATGTATACAATTATGAAAGATGATGTCAAACGAGATTGAGAAAATGATTTTTTCATATTCATTTTAGTTTTTCTCACGCACACAAAACTTTTAAGATTTAAATAAGATTGTTTGCAGAGATCTACATTAGTTTAGTCTTTTTTCTTCAGAGCTACATATTTTTAAGACAATTGAGGAATATAACAGTGACTGAAACCTTGCTTCAACCTCAATAATTCTGCCATGCTAACTAGATTGTGCTTACTTTTGCGTATCGTTATCTAAGATTGAACAATTATTAACGTTACCATAAACTACGAATATAATTGTGAATCCAAACAATGTTTTATTCCAATATCAAAACCTTTTCATACAAAAAAACCGATCGAATATTTGCCAAATAAAGACTTTGTACGCAAACAGTTCTTTTCGGTGTATTTGTATAATGATCTGAAATCAATACCTAGTTGTATACATGTACTTATTAATCTTCTGTAAGACTTTAACATGACTAGGAATTAAAGGTGAATATAGGTTTAAATTACATGAAAAGATTATATACCCGCCATTGTGCGTGTTTCTTTTTGCTCAAACTTTGGAGAAGATTTACAATAAAACACTTATGTAAAGATTACATATATTCACTCCTCAATGCGTTCGCTGAATAACTTTATACATAATTTTAATGACAAATTCCGTATCATGAAATTTAATAATCTATCGTTCGGTCGCGATCAATATGAAACCTCATTGATTCATTTAGAATTCGTTACAGCTAAGATCAAATATTAATAGCAGCACCATTTCTATGATAGAAGAAACCTTAAACCACGCGAACTCTATGATATGAAAATGTCGATTTGAACAGGGCTTCTAACCTGGAGGTTGTCGGCTCCGAGACCAGATCAATTTGCTTTCACTAGTGAACATTAGTTGCGAATATTTATGTTACACATTAATGTAAATGAAATGTTTAAATAACGATTCATGGCTTTCTGTTTTGTAACATGATTTGTTAATGCACTAAAAGAAATATGAAATGCTACTAACAGTGATATATAGGCCTGATATACACATCACTGATTCAAAGCAACAAAACGACGATGGTAAATAAAAACAAATATTTTAATCTTTCAATACAATATAGAACAATGTGCTGTCATTCAAGTTAAAGAGTAATAAATGTAATATAAGAAAACCATGAACATGATGATGAATCATATATTGAATAAATGAATAATGTAAAATATTTACAGACCCATGTATAATGTTAAGTGATACTTCAACATTTACATGTGTTTTGGACGGAGTTTCCACAGGAGCCGAGATTCCTTATTTCATGAAAAGGAAAACCTCTAACAAGGATTACTATTTAACATACAACAATTAATCAGAAAACTACAGAAATTATCCACATGATTAATGCAAAACATTGAGCTTAAAGCATAAAGCACATAAATTCATGAGCAGGTAGGTATGTAAATAAACTTTACAGACGTTCTGGTGTATCTAGATCTACAGATAAAAACGAACAACTTAAACTGAATGTTAAATACTGAAACAACATTATGTATCTTTAAAATCTCTGTACTTAACAAAACTTTTATATAATACTGTCTGCGAGATAATTATATTCAGAACATTTTTATCTATCTAGTCTAAACATCGACAGGTATACTGACAATAAACAGGCAAATAAATAAATGCATACTGTAATCTATTTGATTTATTGAATGGTTCTAGGTCTCACTTTTTAATCATAAATTTGGGTACATGAACATCAAATAATAAGTAAATATGTAAAAGCTAAATAGTATGTAGTTGTAATATAAAATGTAATCTTTGTGAAACAGCAAAGAAATTTAACACTGTTCTAAGTCTCATTTAACTATCAAATTTTATTTCAGCATCACAGTATAATCTCTAATAGCCTTAACTGCTTGGTATTCCAGTCCGAGTGTAAAATGTATCAGCAACAATTCTAGTACGTCCATTTTTAGGCTTCTTGATGTCTTCCTTCTTAATAACATCACCCAGTCTCCAACCATACTCCCATGAGCTCAACAAAGGAAAACTGAATTTTTCTTCTGGATTTTTCTGATTCCTGTTTTGCAAATACTGATATCTTCCTTTTCCTTCTTTTGAAAATCCCTCATAAAGTAGACTTTCCCTCACTCCAGGGGTTACAGGACGCATTTCTGCATTGAGAATGTCCGAGCTATCAGTCTTGCCTACGAGTGTATCATCGGCACGCATGATTTTCTTATTGTATCTTGGCTCTTTAACATCCTTCGGAACTTTGGATAAAAATCCATCTGCTGGTTTTGCTTCGTTCTCAATTTTTCTTCTGAAAACTTCAAACTGCTTTGATTTCCCACCATCACTGGCTTTTTTGTTCTTGGCCCAAGCAAGACGGGTGTCCCGTTCCTTGTTGTACGATTCTTCAAGAAACTTTTGAATCTGAGTATTTGCCGGATAACTTCGGCTTGCCATGATTGTTCTGATAATTTCAAATGAACCTCACAATCGTTAATTTGCCACAGTACACGAGATAAACATTCAATACAATCGTCCCACCTAACTTCCCATGACACCAAAATCCGATCCGTGTAGCGTACAAACGTCGCCACGGAGACGTGACATCACAATCTCGCTTCATATCGCGGGATCCAGACAACTTCCTGTCACACAACAACAACAAACATGGCGCCTTCTTGCCCTGAAGAAGTGGACGTTTTTACTGTACCGCATTCGCGAATGAAAGAATTAGTATGCAAGTACTTAGATATGGTAAGAACATGTAGTTGATATTGTGCAACACAGCCGCTAAGCTGCTGAGGAGTGATAATAACAATATATGCCAATAACCGTTGACAATAGGAAAAATTTTGTTGCCCTACTTTCTAAAAATAGAAACAGAACTGGACAAGTCTGTATTTTTCATAAGTGTTGAATTCGTTAATAAAGTATATTGAGTCATACCGAGCCTGTTTGAACCTTTAACCTAAATCCCAGAGTGATTAACTTGAATAGGTAAGAATGTTCTTTGACAACTTACTGAACCAAATCATAATTTTGACAGACCTTCCTCTGTTCCTTCAACTTCAAGTTCTACGGACAGGTCATTGAAACCCTAAATGATACCAATCTATCCCAAATGGTTAACCTCCCTACCCGAGAAAATAATATCCTAGACTTATTCCTCACAATCCTACCCGGCATCAGTGTAGTTGAAACTATAGTCAATACATCCACAAGGATCAGTTATCAAAAGCCTCGAAGGATTCCCCTGTAATAATATGCTGTTTTCTCGGCTTTGCACATCCAGGTACTGATAAATAATTTTCATTCGGGAAAGGTGATTCCTCGGCTGTCATCTCTTCTCTATGCATCTTTAACTTTGAATAATAGAAAAACCAATATTAGAATGAAAGAAGACGACCATCTTCCATTACGTTAAAACTATCAGATTGTTTTTATAATAATTCTATTGTTTTTATAATATATATGAGTCTTTGGGACGCACATTATAACAATGAGTCCCAGCTATGAAACAATGAGTCCCTTTCCGAAAAAGTCAGAAAATAGAATCGGACATCCCTGCCGAATTATTGTCGTTGCGAATGGCCGCTGTGATGTGTTTTTTTTTAAAAATATTGTATTGAGTTACTGAAAATAATAATTCCCTTTAAAGTAGATTTAAAATATTTATTTCCTTTAAAAATCTGCTGTAATTAGTCTAGGTGTTACGAGATCAAAGCACGTACGCTGACGCTGAGTTTCGTTTGATCCAAGCGAAGCACGTGGCATTAAAAAGACCGAATATTTTGACAGGTAGTCTGATTATTTTGGATTATAAAAACCAGTTTGGAATAGACAATGTATAATATGTGTAAGTTTTATTTTGGTTATGCTCTATATCAAGCTATACAAATGTACGTCGGTCGGCAAATATTTTCGATTTTAATAAATGAACAAAAGTAAAAAAATACGTGTATACAAATTTTCACGGAAAATAATTCTAATTTAATGTCCTGTTAGCTGTCTGAAACACCACTCTAAGTCCTGCGATTTTACACCCGCAAAGTGCCGCGATTTTTTAACGATATCATGTGAAAATTCTTCTAAATACTCTGCAGGAAACGCAAGTTCGTGGTCGATATTCTTTTATACAATCTGCCGCGAGAATATACCCAAGTCTCGCTTTTCACGTGCTTGCGTCCTAAAGAACGCACATATTTCAAATCTTTGCGTCCTTTTTGTGCGCCTATGACGTAGGACGCACGGCTAGATTATTCACTGCCAGTAAAGACCATGTTTTCACCTTTTACCAAATGAAGAAATGAATGCGACCTAATAATCCGATTGCTTAACTGGTGAGTTTGACTTCATGACAAAGCCAAGAATATGAAAGCAAACTGGCAGGCCATAATACAGTCACTAAATTACTTTCATCAGGTTATGCTCACCTAAGGTAAATACAGGGGTGAGAATCTTTCCACGAATTTTATGGCTGCTGTGCTCAGTTTTAAGATCAACATAAATCTGAGAAGAAATTTTCGGGAGGGGTACTGGGGGTAGGCTGTCTGAACGGCTTTTTTCCACGGCGATTCAATAATTCTGATCGATTTTGAGAACAAAATAAATCAGATTGGGGGGTGGCCACAAGTGTCGGCAATTTCACGGTGTCAATCAAAAACTGCTTTTTATAGTCTATTTGGTATCATACGAAACAAATTCAAGAAACAATTGTCATAATATGTTGGTTAATATACGAAAGAAGGTGGAGCTAATTTGTCGCTACCTGTCAAACAGCATGTGCCCCTCTCTCGTTATCAAAGGTGTTAATTGATAAACAATTAATAGACCTCGGCGAATACAGTGTTTGTAACATGGATTACTGAGTGGTCGAATTTGACACGACGACTCTGTGCATTACAATATTCACAGATTGCCGATGATCAAGACAATTCATGTATATCTGATTTTCCGATAATTACATTTTATAACTGAAATTCACACATTTTTTCTTGATTTAAATTCAAAAGTTTACCAGCACAGATGCTTGTGTAAATTGTTATGAGTTTATATTAATCTGAAGAGCAACGAGTAAGTGGGTTTATGATAATTAGAGCATAGATTTTTTTGGGGCTGTATTGAAATTATTGACTAAGGTGTTGAAATTTTAACTTCCAAATTGTTATAGACGTATTATTTTTACTCTTCACAAATATTGGCGAGAACATACTTTTGGGACGTTTTTTTCACTGTTAAAATTGCAAAAAAATGACGAAAATCACAAACATGCAAGGTCACGAAAATATGTGACAAAAAAGGATCAGCATACTTTTGGACTGATTGATCCTAGGGAGGGGATGAGCAGCTATCTCTATTATAAAATTGTCATTAAAATAGGTCAAAAGTATTTCAAAGAAGAGGTCAAATGCTTCTCTGAAAAGCAAAAATTTAAATTTGAATTGGGCTTAACATCTCTGAACATGAATGTTTTATTTGATTGTTTTTATGCTCCCGAAGGGTGGCATATTAAAATTGCACCATCTGTTCATCTGTGCCTCCCCACTTACACATTCGTGTCCGCACCGTCCGTCTGTGCGTCCCCTGTTCAATTATTGAGCACATGGAGAGGACAAAGACTGTGAGACACCTCTTTCGGGGGTATTCGTCACTTGTGAGGGACAGCTCTTGTTGACTCTATATTTAAGTAATATGATTAAAATTTGAATGAAATTGTTAAAAACATCTGGTCAGTACATGACTGAAATGCTCTTTGGATTTTGCCTCAAAGTGATCTGAAATGCTAGAAAATCCAGGAGCTTCCAGAGCCCCCAGCACCTGCAAAGGACATAGGGGGAAATCTGTTCTCACCCCTGTAAATATTCCTCACTAAACACTGAAGAGTTTTGGGAAGAATTTTCGCAAACCCTCAGTCATTGATGAGAAATCACCTCCTCTGGGTCAATCAAAGTGTAAAAAGAATGATCAGAAGATGAATAAATATTGAGAAAGTTGTTGTTTGGTATTCCTGAAGAGATGTACTTTATTTTTCAACAAGGAACAGATCTGAGAGTGTGGCTGACTAAAAACAAATGGTCATATAGTCATATAGTCAGAAACATCAAACATTTTACCTTGAGAATCTTTCTTTATGGATAACAGTGACCCCGTGAAAAGTCAGTAAGATGGCGACAGTTTTTAAAATTCTAACTTCTTGGAAGCTTATATACATGTATATATATTTGATTTAAGATATTATTATATTTGACAGTCAGACCCAACTTTTGATCTGTTTTTAGCTCACCTGGCTACGCCAGGGTGAGCTTTTCTGATCGATGATTGTCCGTCGTCCGTCAACATTTTGATTCAAATGACATCTCCTCTGAAACCAATGTTGATAAAACTATGCAGGAATGTTCCTTGCATGAAGCTTTACCAAAATTGTTCAAAGAATTCCATTCCATGCAGAACTCTGGTTGCTATGGCAACAAATAGGAAAAACTAAAAATCTTCTTCTCTGAAACCACAAGGCCTAGAGCTTAGATATTTGGCATGTAGCATTGTCTAGTGGACCTCTACCAAGATTGTTCAAATTATGACCCCCGGGTCAAAATTGACCCCCGGGGTGGGCACTTAGTTTTTGCATAGGAATATATAGGAAAAACTTTAAAAATCTTCTTCTCTGAAACCACAAGGCCTAGAGCTAAGATATTTGGCATGTAGCATTGTCTAGTGGACCTCTACCAAGATTGTTCAAATTATGACCCCCGGGGCAAAATTGACCCCGCACCGGGGGTCACTTAGTTTTGCATAGGAATATATAGGAAAAGCTTTAAAAATCTTCTTCTCTGAAACCACAAGGCCTAGAGCTTAGATATTTGGCATGTAGCATTGGCTAGTGGACCTCTACCAAGACTGTTCAAATTATGACCCCCGGGTCAAAATTGACCCCGCACCGGGGGTCACTTAGTTTTGCATAGGAATATATAGGAAAAACTTAAAAAATCTTCTTCTCTGAAACCACAAGGCCTAGAGCTTAGATATTTGGCATGTAGCATTGGCTAGTGGACCTCTACCAAGATTGTTCAAATTATGACCCCCGGGTCAAAATTGACCCCACACCGGGGGTCACTTAGTTTTGCATAGGAATATATAGGAAAAACTTTAAAAATCTTCTTCTCTGAAACCACAAGGCCTAGAGCTTAGATATTTGGCATGTAGCATTGGCTAGTGGACCTCTACCAAGTTTTTTCAAATAATGACCCTCGCATCAAAATTGACCCCGCACGGGGGGTCACTTAATTTTACATAGGCTTATATAGTAAAAACTTTAAAAATCTTCTTCTTTGAAACCACAAGGCCTAGAGCTTAGATATTGGGCATGTAACATTGGCTAGTGGACGTCTACCAAGATTGTTCAAATTGTGACCCCCGGGTCAAAATTGACCCCGCACCGGGGGTCACTTAGTTTTACATAGGCTTATATAGGGAAAACTTTAAAAATCTTTTCTCTGAAACCACAAGGCCCAGAGCTTAGATATTTAGCATGTAGCATTGCCTAGTAGACCTCTTCAAAGTTTGTTCAAATTATGCCCCTGGGGTCAAAATTGACTGTACCCGGGGGGGGATCATTTGTTTTACAAAGGCGTATATAGGAAAACTTATTTGGTATATAACATTATCTAGTGATCTTCCACCAGGCAAGTGGACTTGTACCAAGGTGAGCGATATAGGGCCATCTTGGCCCTCTTGTCATCCATTTCATATGAAAAAAACCTATAATGCAAGCCTTGCAGATTATATCTGACACAAATAGTGGTAAGGTTTCCCTATAGAGTTACAGAAAGCTTCAACATTCCTGAATTGTCAAGCATGCAAACCAGGTATGCTGAAGTTTGTTAGCTTTAATGGGTTGAGATGCATAACAACAAATGAGCATCTTTTACTCTACATACGACTTACAAATCTTCTTTCCAGTTGACAGCAACCAACTTCTCAAATGTTGTACATCTTACTACATTACTCGAGACACTGATCAGGACATTCCAGGAGTTTATAGCGCATGAACAAATTGAGAACCAGTTCATCATGAAGAAATTGAAGTACAAGCTTAGGTCATTGTCTATCCAGAACACAGCAGTGTGCAACTGCCACAAAGACAACTCACTTGTTGATATGCTGAAGTTCCTGCAAGATGGGTACAAGTGTACTAAGAAGAGTGATGCTGATAGAAACAACTATGGTTTACAGTTGAGACAAGCTCTAGAGAATTTCACAGAGACATTTTTGCCCCACATGGAGGAAGAAGAGGAGGTATAAGTTTGTATAGTTATATCTCTCCTGTCAGTCCTGTGAGTAAAGCTTAAAGCAGGCAACCTTTCAGTTCTGTGTGCTGACACCATTGAAGTCCTACGATCTTTTTAGAGATAAAAGCAGAAAAATTTATATAAGATTGTTCAACGTGAAATGTATTCTGAAATGTCTTCAATCTGTTGCAAATTTTAGACTTCGTTGAAACAGAAGTGTAAAGGTCGAATAATATTATATTGTTATATTTTCAGTGTAGCATTTCAAACTATTCATTATTTCCTATATACAGTTGCAGGCGTCATAAAGGCTTATATAGTTTGTATGTACTTTTGCAGGTTTTTCAACCTTTGTTGATGCAACATTTCACATTTGAAGAACTGAAACAAATAAAAGCTACAGTCCTACAGCAACATTTCAACATGGAGTCTGATGACATGCCGGAGAAATTTGTTGCAGACAATAAGTCAAGTTAGTAACATTGATCTTGAAATCAAAGATAGGAAACTCACTTCAAATGGAAATATCGCCCCCAAAAAATGTGTTTCCAATCTCCCAACCGACCTACACTTTTTACTGTCAGCCTATAACTTTTTTGAGAAAAGATAAAAAAGAATGATTTTCAACTGTTACAGAGCAAAGGAGTGAAATAAAAAAAAAATGAAATAAAAAATTTGGGCATATAGACCAGAAACACACATATCATTTTTGTTTGGCCTAAGCTCACTCACCTTAATTGGTCTTTAGAAATCTGTGATAACCTGGACTTTGCAAAGTAAATTGGTAACATTAGTAGTGGTGCAATGGTATACTGGTATACCCATATATTGCAATACAGAGCCGGGTATGAATTCCCTTGCCGCGAAAGAGTTAAATGAACTACTCACTTTACATATTGCTATGCATGCAAATACTGTTATTATATAAATCATAAAAAGATATACTATGGACATATAAAAATTGTACAGTCCGTCCATCTGTGCGTCCGACCACATTTTTTGTGTCCGGGCTGTACCTTTGTCATGCATTGAAGGATTTAAACTTGCTTGGCACGAATGTTCAGCACATCAAGACACTGTGCAAGACCCATGTTCCTACCTCAAAGGTCAAGACTACATTTAGAGATTAGAGTAATGGAATCCTGTATATAAGCACACATTTGTGTCCAGACTGTCACTTTGTCATGCATTGAAGGATTTTAAAATAACTTTGTGCAGATGTTCAGCAAATCAAGACAATGTGTCCCTGTGTCACTACCTCAGAGGTCAAGGTCACATTTGGAGTTTAAAGGTAATGGAATCCTGTATATATGCACATATTCGTGTCCTCACTCAAACATTGCCATGCATTGATGGATTTTAAAATAACCTGGCACAAGTGTTCAGCTCATCAAGACGATGTGTTGCGTACAGCACCCACAACTCAAGGTCAGGGTCACACTTACAGTTTAAAGGTTATGGAATCCTGTATACCTGGTAACACTGTCATGAATGGAAGGACTACAAACTTACACACAATTGTTGAACACATAAAGATGAGGTCCTCCTTACCTTTAAGGTCAGGGTCACACTTAGAGGTCAGAGGTTTTAGAATCCTGTATATATGCACAAATGTCATGTTCAAGTCCAGATTGTAACTCTGTTATACACTGAAAGATTTTAAAATGAATTGGAATAAATGTTCAGCACATGGAAATGAAATGTCATGTGCAAGTACTGGGTCCACACTTGAAGGCAGGGATGTGCTACTCGTACTGGTACTTGTACTTACTCGAGTACCAATTTTCAAGTACTCAGCAGTACTCGGTACTCATCTTAAATTATGAGTACAAGTACTCCTACTTACTTAAGTACTAAAGCAAAATGGCCAGTACTTGTGAGTACTTTACGAGTACTCTATGAGTACTTCCACACTTATGTGTAAAATGCAACATAAAGTATTAAGTAACCGAATGAAGTATATAATTATATAAAGTGAATGGTAAGAAATAATTCATAACAACAAATTGGATCAGCTAAAAGAAACCTGCCTACTTTTGTACATGTTGTATTATAATAACTTATAAATGCATTATAAATAAATCATGGTCACAGTTAATTCAGTAAATGTAGTTAAAGTTATGGTAGAACTACCAAATACATTACTTCAGTAAGCTTATAAAACATTAATATACAGAACATTTTGTCCACAAGTAAATAGAGGTGATATCGCCTTAATTATCCATATACAATGCATAATAGCAATTTGCTAATTAATAATAATGAATTATGGTATTATCACCTTTACAAACAGGCAGATTTAATTTTCACAAATTGGTGAATAGAAGTTTTACACTAAACTGTGTTTAAGCTTATTTATGAATATATTTCTGCATTGATATTTTTCTGGGTTAATTAATTCTTTGCATGCTGACAATACTCATTATTAAACTTATTCTACATAAAATTTGAAAAACATATCATGTTTTTATTTGTGACCCATCATTGTCATTTAGACAGTTTTATGCATGAATTCAGTACTCAGAAAGTACTCATGAGTACTTTAAGTACTACTCAGTACTTACTCAAGTACACACACAAAAGTGAGTACTCAGTACTTACTCGAGTACTCCTTTAGCATCTAGTACTTAGTACTTACTCAAGTACTAACCCCAAGTACTCGACCCATCCCTGCTTGAAGGTCAAGGTCACAGACTGTGAGACACCTCTTTGGGGGCATTCTTCACTTATAAGGGACAGCTCTTGTTTTAATTTTATTTTCTTAGCTTTTCTGTTACACCAATTTATTGCATTATGGGTTGGCTGTATCGCAATATAAATGGGTTTGACCATAACTTTAAAGTCCAAAACATTTGGACAGAAAATGACCTGTTTACTGTACTTTTAAAGTGTAGGTTAAAGGTCATGGGACCCTCAACATTGAAAGTACTGTCTGGATTCTTCATAAATTGAAATAGGGTCACTGGATGATTTGTGTCAAGTATCAAAGGTCACCAAATGACCTTGAATTCATTATTTAATGAAGTATATTCTTTCCAGATATAGAAGTGGACAACAGTTGAACACTTAAGTTTTTTAACTTGTTAAAACATTCGTTGTCCTCATTAGATGAGAAATGTTACTTTGCAGTCAGCAGACCAAAGATCAAGGTACCTGTGACTTATTAGAAAGAAATTTTACAAAAAAAAACTTTCAAAATTCATGTGTAGGTTCCTGATGATCAGCAATTGCCTCTGTAGATTTCAGTGTAAGTAGGTCAACGGACAAACCTCTGAGTTTGGTTTGCTGATTATAGTAGCTCATGCTGGTGACTGGGCTGTACAAGCCGTCTTGTTCAGCAAAATAACTTCCATAGTATTGTTTACAGTAAAACAAGCTTAGTGTGCTGCTGTTAAGTTTGTTATAAATTGTGAATGCAGTAAAGATTAGTATCAAAGTTCTTTTGCAGACCAGTAAACATACTGGCATCCAAGTTTGTACATACTAGGTACATTGCACATGTATTTGAGGATGTATTTTTTTGTGAAAATCTCAGTTATGTAATGCTTTACTTCATTTTGCAAAACAGTCATGGAAATTATTGTAATAGCATATGCCATACTACTTTGTTATGTCCTAGTTCTTAAAGGAAACTATAACTGTACACTGTACAGTAAACTGTAAACATTCTTTTGATTTTCTGTTTCAGAAAAAGCAGAAAGCATGGTCGCTGATACTGTTCTAATCCCTAAAAACACTGTGGGTATAGATAATCTACCAGATGAAATTATGTTGAAGATTTTCTCCCACTTGAACCCAAAAGAGCTCTGTCGTTCAGCTCAAGTAGCCAGAAGATGGAGTACACTTGCCATGGATGGAAGTTTGTGGACTCAATTGTATCCAGTTAGTTGGGCTAAAGGTAAGAAACAGTTTATATTTCTGTAATCATAGTTTGTGGTTTACTATTCTCAGAAAAAAATTAAAGAACACAAACTTTTGGTGATGTCCATGAAGTATGTCATAGGTTGAGTATGAAATAAATACTTATTTTGAACTCATTTTGAAAACTTAATACTTCAGTCTGTAGATCATGTGTTCATATTTTCTGTAAGATTGAAACTCTTGTTATTTAATCTTCATGAAACTTGGTAACAATGTTTGTAACCAGAATGGTACTGCCTAGAGTAGTAACTGGCTACATGTAGAAGTAATGTAGGACATTCTGCTATTAAAGTCATGAAAGTTTGTTAAATATACAATTTCAGATCTCTGACATATTTTGTTCAGTCTTGTACACTTTGATGTAGATTTCTTATTGAAATTTCCAATTAAGTTATATTTTCATTTAGACATGTACGTTGTAACACTTAGCCTTTTAGTGTATGTTGCTGTTATGTTGTCTATAGGAAATTGGAATGCTACATGTGGTGTTGATGAAGAAGACAGTGTAGATGTAGAAGAGAGGTTGAAAGCCAAGAGTTATGATGAGGATGCTGATGTTGACGAGACTGATGACTGGGATTCAGAGGCTCTCGAGGTAAAACATGACAGATCTTTCTCTGCAGCACTTCTTGCAAGGGTCATGACCTAGGGTTCATTTTGACAGTTATGTTCCGCTTTTAACTCAGACTAACTGGTCAATATATTAATGTGCCCAGTTGTCTTTCAAAGCTGCTACAAATGCATTGTGAGAAATTGCTTCATATGTCACAATGTTTTAAAACTGCAGAAATGTAGCTTCCATTAGAGATCATAAGTCTTTTTATTGTCCTGCATTTTATTCTTCATAAATTTTTCAATTTGTGGCAGAATTTGCGGGCATATACCTAGAAGCAATGTTTTTATGCCCCCAAAGGGTGGCATATTAAAATCGCACCGTGCATGCATCTGCCCTTACATTTTTTCGTGTCATGCTGTTACTTTATCATGCATTGAAAGATTTTAAAATAACTAGGCACAAATGTTCAGCACATCAAGACAACATGTTGTGTGCAAGACCCACGTAGCTACCTCAAAGGTCAAGGTCACACTTAGTGATTATAGGCAATGGAATCCTGTATATATACATACATTTGTGTCTGGTCTGTAACTTTGTCATGCATTGAAGGATTTTCAAATATCTTGGCACAAATGTTTAGCACATGAAGAAGATGTGTGGTGTGCAAGACCCACATTCCTACCTCAAAGGTCAAGGTCACACTTAGAGTTTAGAGGTAATTGAATACTGTATGCGTGGTTACTTTGTGATGCATGGAAGGATTTTAAAATTACTTGGCACAATTGTTAAGCACATGGAAAGGTCACAGACTGTGAGACACATGTTTTGTAGGTTCATTTGTAATGTTCATTTTGATGCATTTACTACATTAAATTGGTCAGACGGCATGCACCATGACAGACCAATTTATTTTTGTAAATACATCAAAATGAACACTAACCTATACATAAGGCCATAAATTAACTGAATAACATGCATTTGAAGTTTACAACTTGTTTTCTTGCTGAAAATAAGAAGTCAATATGTGGAACAATTGCAAGCTGTGTGTTCTAGTGGGCATTTTATTTTGCATCTGATACATACTACTTATGAAATTGGCATTATTCTTCTTGACTATAGTATGATGGAAGGATGTTAGATGTAATATATTGAAGTTACTTCAAGTGTAACGTAAAAAGAATTACAGATGTAGGAAATTACAGATGTCGTATATTTTGGAGTGAATTACAGATGTTACATATTACTTGAGTGAATTACAGATGTCACATATCATTACTATGAATAACAGATGCTGTTCAAGTTAAGCATCATAGTCGGCTCTGTTAGCTCAATAGGTCGAGCACGAGACTTGTAATCTCAAGGTTGTGGGTTTGGTTCCAGTGGCTGACCAACTAAAATTACTAACAGACTTTTGAATGAGACTTAAAACGGACATGTATGGGTGCTATACCAGGGATCGGCCGAGGGGGCGACTAGGGCGAAGAAGTCGCTCTCGCATGTCTCACTTCGCCTATTCTGCTGATCAAAGCGAAATCAAAGTCGCCGCCGAAATTCCGATGACGTATTTTGACCTTTGACTCAATTAACTGTCTGGCGAGTAGTCAGCATTGAAAATGTATACTAACCTGAATAAACAACACTTCCAACGAATCAATAATAATGCTGCCCTAAATACATGATATTTGTTGTCCCTTTCATTTATTGCCCCAGACGTCTGTCAAATTTTTGACACGTCTCCGTGTATTCAAAATACACATGAACTTACCACTTCAGTTTTTGCACACCGTTATCAGTGAACATTTAGATGATGTTGAGTGAAGAAATTACTAAAACATTTGGCTAATTTTTGTTATTTAACGAAAGAAAACAACTACGAAATTACGAATCTGTACCGATTTCCGGATAGTCAAAATTTCGGACGTTATCAATTATGAAAAAAGATTTAATTAAAAATGATTATACATTTTAAAAATTGTTTTAATATGAAATATTGAAACATCGACTTTACTGTTAACAAATTACAACCACAAAATTTGGCATCTATACTGTTTTCCGGATAGAAGAATTTTCGGACATATTCATATAAAGAAAATTTAATAAAATGAATAAATGCTAAAACAAGAAAAAAATCTTTGGTAAATTTCAACAATCCATCATGAAAGTTAATCTGTAAAATTAATGCAGATGTGTCTCACTTCTCTCTGTTCCTGAAAACTTCTCCCTATTTTTCCAAGAGGGAGAAGTCACTTCTCCCTAAAATCTGAGTCTAGGCCGATCCCTGTATACATCTGGCATGTAAAAGAACCAGGGGTGTCTCTGAAATTGGGACGCTTTCTGTATGTTGCACTATCCTCCGAAAACCTAATATAACTAATCACTTTTGGGGGCGTTGGTCATATAGATTATCCGGTACCAACGATAAAATCATGACTAATTACATGCACATACAGTTAAGCATTATTAGCTCTGTCTGACATGCTTTGTGAAGTACATGTATCAGTGCTAAGAATGTCAGGATATTTACAGATTCAGCACCAGTCATGTATGTTAACATCAATGTGTAAACATCTACTACCACGGGTAGGGAGGACTATCAGACACTGTGATCTAGCCTATAGCAAAGGATTGACCAATGGTTCAGTAAGTACTCATTTTTATATGGTCATATATAATGTGAAAACTATGCTGTGGTTGTTGAACACTTTGAGAAATTGAGACAGATCTCCTAAAGTGGTTCTTATGTCCAAATGATTGTTAAATGTGTGACCAAAGTTTTTAAAAAATTGCATGTTGATTACAGTGTTCAACATTAATCTGACTAAAATTGAAATGTTTCACGCTAGCTTGCTAAAGATTAGCTAGAATTTTCTTTCGATCAGCCCTCCAAATGTTTAATATCTATGAAAGGTTTGTTAAAAAAAAAGATCTAGGTCAAACTTGACATGGGGGTTGAGGATTTAAATAGCTTGAGGGCCATGACTGTGCTTTGTTAAAGAGCTTCTGCACTGGTTCTCTTCTTAGTAATAGTGATTAGATAAACTTGAATAGTTCTTGTAACAGCTGCACATGATAAGAGCTCCACTAAGTTTATCTTACTTACAGCATGTGGCTGTATAATACTTGTGTAGAGTATTTTTATGTCACAAATTGTAGCTGTGTTACGAAAGAGGCTACCTGCCAGTGCAAATTTGACTTTAAAATGTGTAAATGTAAGCCAGGCTCTGATGATCATGAGATAGTCTAACTGTGTTACTGTGTAACAGGGGAAGTAACTCATTATATAGTTCTAAGTTCTTAAAGATAGATAGCACAAGTCATGCCGTCAAGTCACAAAGTCAGTTTGTTTAAACTACTATACAAAAAAGTATATACATGTAATTTGTTTTGCTTTCTTTGTTTTGTTGTCATGTCTCATATGATAGAGATTGTGTCTGGGTTAAATGGTGGAGTTGTTGTAACTTTGACTCTCTATGAAGTTTTGATTTTGTCAAACTAGCTAATGAGTTGTATTGTTATATTTCAGTTGTACAAGATTCTCTCCCTTTGTCCAAATCTGGAGTATCTAAATCTGACACAGACAAGGGTGTCTGATTTAGGATTTAAAGGGTATGTATGAGAATACTTTTGTCTTGGATATTTAAATCCAAACTTTTAATGAAGTTTTACAAATAAAGAACTGAAGTGTGTATTCAAATTTTTATTGTGACATGCCAGATTATCAAAGATAGTTGACATTTGCTATTATATGACCTCAGTTGTTGCTACAGATTGAAACTCTCACAGTTACATGTATTTAACAGATAGATTTCCCTTTGTTACAGATTGAAACTCTCACAGTTACATGTATTTAACAGATGTTATTTGAATCAGGCCTGGAATCTGGATTCATTTCTGACATAGCCAAGGTTTTTTGTTTTTTTTGGCTCACCTGGCACAAAGAGCAGTGTCAGGGTGAATTACCGGGGACCACTCACCGTGCAACGTATGTCGTCCATTTGGTCATCATTTCTTTTAAACAACATCTCCTCTAAAACCACTGGGCCAATGTTGATGAAACTTTGCAGGGATGTTCTTTGCATGAAACTGTATTAAAGTTGTTGAAAGAATTCCATTCCATGCAGAACTCTGGTCTCAAGGCTGAGAGCTTAGATGTAGCATTGCCTAGTGGACCTTTACCTAGAATGTTCAAATTATGACCTGCAGATTAGAATTGACCCTTCCCGGGTGTCACTTGATTTTACATAGGCTTATATAGGGGAAAACTTTTCTGGAACCACAAAACTTAGAGCTTAGATATTTATCATGTAGCATTACTTGGTGAACCTCTACCAAGAGTGTTTAAATCTTGACCCCAAGGTTAAAACTGACACTGCCCAGGGGATCACTTGGTTTTACATAGGCTTATATTGGCAAAAGTCCAAAGCTCTTCTTGTGAACCCTCAACCCACACCCCCACCCAGTCAAAATTGACCCTTTCTGCTATTGTTGACCCTGTATTTTAGCCAATGGTAATCAGGTGAGTGATATAGGGCCATCTTGTGTCTTACCATTTTGGGAGCTTGATCCTATCTGTTCAGTCTGATTGGGATTTTTGATACATAAATCTTCAAAACTTGAGATAAATATCCCTCCCTATCCGCTGTACTTGTAACTATCGTCAAGTATTTTAGCTACATTATGTCATTTACTGATACGCTTTTCGCCCTCTTATAATTTTGCCCTATACTTTCATCATTATTTGGCCGATTTTGCCCTGAATTATTTTGATTGTATATTGGGAAGTTTCACAAATGGAAAAAATCATAATTTTAGCATCAGGAACATGGCCTAATAACTGTTCTTAAAACGGCTCCACCCCAATACAAGCATCAGAAATTATATTCTTGATTGAGTGGGTTTCCAAAAACATGATGTAAATATTTTTATATGAAGAACTCACATTTTTCTTCAGGTTCAAAAAAGAAGGCAGTGGGAAGAAACTGAGACATCTTGACTTGTCTGGTTGCCTCTATATAACTGATGGCACTCTTCAGCACTTGTCGTCTGCTCTTGGACAGATTCCATGTCACATGACTGAAACTGATAATAAGGGGAATGGTCATGTGACTGATACAGGAAGTAGTGTGGAGAATCATGGAAAAGAACCAGCCATTGAAGAGGAAGGCTGTGCTGATTGCAAACATAATAGAAAGAATGAACTTCCTTGTTCCCAGAGACAGGAAAGACACGAGAACCACCATAATAAGTTATCTGAAAAGAGCTCTAATATTGGACGGTCTCCCGATATGAACCAAGATGAAAGTAAGTCTACTGGAAGGAGTTGCTGTGGGAAAAGGAAGAATGAATGCACAACTGAACCTGACAAACCTCTGCAGGCAGGGTGTAGTAAGGTCAGTAAGTGCAAGTCATCTGGAGACTGTGATGCCAAGGCAGATACTGTGATGTATTGCTGCAGAAATACCAGGCGGGAAAGACACAGCAGTTGCAGTGATAATGGAGAGAAATGTAACATGGAAACCCAGCATGTAAATGTTTTGGATAAAATACATGATAAGAAATTTGATAATGAAAACACAGAATCACAGGACAGATCTTGGATTAAACAAGGTGAAGGTCAATGTGATGAAAGGTCAAAGACATTAAATGCTGACCTTTCACCACAGGATACAGATGCCCCTACAATGGGAAGGTACGATGAAGTACAGCGTAGTACAGAAAGTAGGCAGGATCAGAAGAACCTACTTAATCTTAACAAGAGTAACTATGGTGATATAGAAGATGTCCCGGACATAAAAATAATCCAGTCAGAGTTAGTTCCAGAACAGACATTTTTACTGGAACAGCTGTTTCGACCTTTGTGGAACAAAGGTAGTGATGTTGACAGTGCAGTGACTATTAAACCGTTTACACCAGCAGGATCTGGTCAGAAAAAAGACTTTGTTAACATACCAGAAGGCAAGGAGGGAGTAACAGACAGGGCTCTGGAATTTCTCAGCCTTTCTGGATGTTACCAGATAACAGATGTTGGTTTAAAGTAAGTAAATCCTGTTTAAAAATGGCTTTCTAAAATATTGATGCAAGTAAAATCTGGGAAGTCTGCCCTTGAGTTCTGGCAAATGTGAATATGTTATAAAAGTTGTAGTTGAACTGAAATGTTAACCTTAAGTAAAAAAGTAGTACGTACCAAGACACAAGTCGGGAACAGTGGCACAGCGGTTAGCTTCTAGTTTCTTAGCATTCCAGAGGTCCAGGCTCATTTGCTGGCCCATGCCACTCTATGTGTGCCCTTGGACACACCACCTGATGCCGTAGCTGCCTTAGTCCACCAAGTTGTAAATGGGTTCATTTTCTTTTAATTTCTGACTCTGTTTTTCTCACTGATAAATCAGTAGTTCCATCATGGGTGATATCTCGAAAATGATTGATAAAGTTAAGAGAAAATGTTTCACAATCAAGCTAGCACAAATAAGTTTAAAAATAACTTTTAACGGCTACTTTTCACATCTTACCCACCCACTCAGAGGTCAGGTAAAATAGAATAGCTTTTAAAATGGGACATCTTCCATTTGCACAAAATGCAGTTTGAAAATCATCCTCTCCCAGTGTTTAGTTTCGGGGCTTTTTTTAAACAGAGTTTTATAGAATTTCATCCACACCCACATTAAGAGTTGTTTCCCTTACACTTTATAAGTTGTGTATTATGAAAGAAGGCCTCATGTTGTGACATAACAGTACTTATGTAAATTGACTTCTCATTATTTTTACCTATAAAACTTAAGCCTCAGTAGTCAGATAAACTATGCAAAGGTAAAACAGAAATATGGCTCTGATGCTAAGAAGCTAATTAATATGCTCTACCTTCATTTAGATCTAATTTTCAAACTTTTAAAATATGTCTGCTTGGTGGTTTGTCACTGCATTTCTGATAAGTATGAAAAGACTTGTGCTTCATCTTCATCAAAACTTTAGCCTCATTTTGACAGATCAATTATATATTGTTCATGAAAAAATAAAACTTGTTTTGCATTTTTCCGTTTTTAACCTTGACAAGATATATAGGTGTCACTATTTTTCTGCACACTTTTTATGGAACAGTTTTTAAGATGGGACCAAAATAGACGGAAAAAAAAATTCTGACAGCAGCAGATTTGTGGATTTTCATTACAGTGCTGGATGCACAACTTTCTTTGTTTGTTATCTCTGTTAAGTTCAAGTACCACATTAAGAGTGTGATATTTTGCATCTTGTATTGTTCTTTGTGTGGCAAAACTATCATATGAGTGTCTGTTGTGTGGCATAATGAATATCATGTGAATAAGCATTTATATTAATTACTTAAAAACTCTGAAACATTTTGATGAAAACTATTTTTAGAATCTTCAAAATTTTGGAAGTATTATATTATAGGTAAGACTTTTACACCTGAAGTAACTGTGATACATCTGGTTGGTTCACAATTTTTTATTATGCCCCCGAAGGGTGGCATATTGTAATCGCGCTACCGTCTGTCCGTTTGATCCAGTCTGACCTTACAGTCCTGGACGGCCAATTGTTTGTACAAATTCGTATGTCCGGACTTTAAGTTTAGTAAACTTTGCTCACCTGCATTGAAGGATTTTAAAATAACTTGGCACACATGTCTAGCACATCAAGACGACGTGTCGCGTCGTCCGACCCACATCCCTACCTCAAAGGTGAAGGTCACACTTGGAGTATGAAGGTTATGGAATCCCCGTCTATATATGCACACATTCGTGTCCGGACTGTAACTTTGTCATGCATTGAAGGATTTTAAAATAACTAGGCACACATGTCTAGCACATCCAGACGACGTGTCGCATGCAAGACCCACGTCCCTAGCTCAAAGGTCAAGGTCATACTTAGAGTTTGAAGGTAATGGATTCCTCTATATATGCATATATGCACACATTCGTGTCCGGACTGTAACTTTGTCATGCATTGAAGGATTTTAAAATAACTTGGCACAAATGTCTAGCACATCAAGACGACGTGTCTTGTGCAAGACCCACGTCCCTAGCTCAAAGGTAAAGGTCACACTTAGAGTTTGAAGGTAATGGATTCCTCTATATATGCATATATGCACACATTCGTGTCCGGACTGTAACTTTGTCATGCCTTGAAGGATTTTAAAATAGTATGGCACAAATGTCTAGCACATCAAGACGACGTGTCGCGTGCAAGACCCACATCCCTACCACAAAGGTCAAGGTCACACTTAGAGTTTATAGGTAATGGAATCCTGTATATATGCATACATTTGTGTCCCGACTATAACTTTATCATGATTTGAAGGGTTTTAAAAAAAACTTGGCACAAATGTCTAGCACATCAAGCGGATGTGTCGCGTGCAAGACCCAAGTCCCTACCTCAAAGGTCAAGGTCACACTTAGTGTTTAAAGTAATGGAATACTGTATGCATGGTTACTCTGTCATGCATGGAAGGATTTTAAAATTACATAGCACATTTATTGAGCACATGGAGAGGACACAGACTGTGAGGCACCTCTTTCGGGGGCATTCGTCACTTGTGAGGGACAGCTCTTGTTAAACAAAATTTTGTTCTTATTGTTAGCTCTGCTGAGCACCATGTGATTAAATGAATCTCAGTTTTGATCTTACAGTTTTGGAAGGCAAATTGTTTGTAGAAATTTTTAATGAAATGAAATTTAAGTTTAGTAAACTTTTAAGCTCACCTGAGCATCAAGTGCTCAAAGTTGAGCTATTGTGATTGCCTGGTGTCCGTCATCTGTCTGTCGTCTGTCTGTCTGTTGTCCGTCCACACTTAATCTTGTGTATGCAATAGGGGCTGCATTTTTATGCCCCCGAAGGGTGGCATATTAAAATCACACCGTCCGTCTGTGCGTCCCCACTTACAAATTCGTGTCCGGACTGTAACTCTGTCATGCATTGAAGGATTTTAAAATAACTTGACACAAATGTCTAGCACATCAAGACAACATGTTGCATGCAAGACCCACGTCCCTACCTCAAAGGTCAAGGTCACACTTAGAGTTTGAAGGTAATGGAATCCTCTATATATGCACACATTCGTGTCCGGACTGTAACTTTGTCATGCATTGAAGGATTTTAAAATTACTTGGCACAAATGTTCAGCACATAAAGACGACGTGTCTTGTGAAAGACCCACGTCCCTACCTCAAAGGTCAAGGTCACACTTAGAGTTTGAAGGTAATGGAATCCTCTATATATGCACACATTCGTGTCTGGACTGTAACTTTGTCATGCATTGAAGGATTTTAAAATAACTTGGCACAAATGTCAAGCACATCAAGACGACGTGTTGCGTGTAAGACCAACATCCCTACCTCAAAGGTCAAGGTCACACTCACTGGAATCCTCTATTTATGCACACATTTGTGTCCGGACTATAACTTTATCATGCATTGAATGATTTTAAAATATCTTGGCACAAATGTCAGGCACATCAAGACGATGTGTCACGTGCAAGACCCACGTTCCTACCTCAAAGGTCAAGGTCACACTTGGAGCTTGAAGGTAATGGAATCCTGTATATATGGACACATTCGTGTCCGGACTATAACTTTGTCATGCATTGATTGATTTAAAAATTACTTGGCACAAATGTCAAGCACATCAAGCCGATGTGTCGCATGGATTTTAAAATAACATACCACAATTTTTGAGTACATGGAGAGGACAAAGACTGTGAGACACCTCTTTTGGGGGCATTTGTCACTTGTGAGGGACAGCTCTTGTTCTCTAGATCTTCATGAAACTTGGTCAGTATGACTGCCTTGATAAAATCTAGGTCGAGTTCGAATATGGGTCATCTTTGGTCAAAAACTAGGTTACAGGGTCAAATCATAGAAAAACCTTGTGTATGCAATAGAGTTTGCATTTTCATTGGATCTTCATGGAACTTGGTCAATATGATTGCCTTGATACAATCTAGTCAAGATCGAAATTCGGTCATCTGGGGTAAAAAACTAGGTCACAGGGTCAAATCATAGAAAAAATTTGTGTATGCAATGTTGTCTCTATTTTTCACTAGAACTACATGAAACTTGGTCAGAATGACTGCTTTGATGAAATGTAGTTTGAGTTTGAATATGGGTCATCTGAGGTCAAAAAGTAGGTCATGGGGGTCAAAACATGGAGAAACCTTGTGTGGGCAATAGAGGTTGCATTTTTCATTGGATCTTTACGAAACTTGGTCAGTATGATTGCATTAATGAAATCTAGTTTCTGTTAGCCAGGTGAGCAATAAAGGACCATCTTGGCCTCCTTGTTTTGGATATTATCACTTGCCCTCATTATTATTAGCAGTCTTTTGTCATTTCTAAGTTTCAAAATTAGTTCTTCAAGTTATCAAACAAACTTAGGCTAAAAGCGCCATTAATGATGGGTGTTTCTACAAAAGAACCTTAAGGGCGAAATTATTCATTATCTTTGAATTGATGGAGATACAATATTGATTCTGGTACACTATGATAGAGCATCTCTTTCAAAGTGTATGTTTAAAGAACATGCCATTGTTAGTGGCCGTTTCAGTGCTGTAAAGTCAGAGCTGTTATTTGAATACAACTGTCTGAATACATCTGTTGAAATACAGCTGTCTGAACACTACTGTCTGAGTACAGCTATCTAAATTTAGCTGTCTGAATGCAACATTCTGAATACAACAGTCTGAATACAGCTGTCAGAATATAACAGTCTCAATACATCTATCTGAACACAACTGTCTGTATATGATCGTCTGAACACAGCTATCTGTATATGATCATCTGAACACAACTATCTGTACACAGTGTTTCCAGGAGAGCGCGTATTCTGCATTTTTGATGCACTCAGTTTGTCAATGACGCAGCAGAAATATCAAAGAGCATTCCCTATGACTCAGCTTGTGTATGCTCAAATTACTACAGAATAACCATTTAAAAACCTCTCCAGACAGTTTCGAAATGCAAGACAAATTGTTTACAAAATACACTTACAGTATGGGATATGTCTAATTTTGACCCAGTCTTCTCAGATCAGTCCGTGTTTTGTACGTTTCATTTTTGTGTGAATTGGTTCGTATGTAACAGTCATCATGATATCATAGTCCATTAGCGGCTTTACAAAAAATGGCAGACAAACTTAAACAAAAAGCAAAAACATCTTTCTGAGAAAATATTTTGTAGAAGTTTCAATCAGACTGCCACTGTAGAAAAGGGCTTCAGTGTGCAAAAAAAATATCAAAGTTTGATGTCTAGAAATAGACTGTCATCTGAAAGGTTGAATGCACTTACAAAAATTTTCTTTAGACCTGCTGTCGACAAATTTGGATTTATAGATGCAGTGACAAAATGGAAAGCTCCCAAGAGAACTCCACTTTGGTTGCCTTCCATGTTTTGATGTATCACATGCAGTGTTTACAGAAGTAAACTGAATAAAACTTATTGTAATGTCTAAGATTTTTTAAACCATGAAGAGTATGACCCCCCCCCCCCCTCCAGTTTCTAAATGACCCCACAATTCTGATGAAAGGGGTCACAAATGACCCCCTAAAAGTCACAGGTGTATGCAACTGTCTGATCACAACTGTCTTAATACAGCTGTCTGAACTATTGTCTGACCACAACTCCCTTAATACAACTGTGTAGTGCAATGAGTATGATTTATGTCTGTTTTATATGCATGACCTTTATCTTTGACTGCAATGATACCCCTATTACTTGTGGTTGTCATTGATGATGCAGTGTGATCAAAAGATAATATACAAATAAAATTGAGCACTTTGTTTGCCAGGCTTTGAGAACATTAAATTATATATACAGTCTAACCTGCCTATAGCGGTCAGCAAGGGGACTCGGCGAAAGTGACCACTATAGACAGGTGACCACTATATCCAGGTTTTCAATGATATGATAAAAATTTGATAAAATAAAACAATATCTAGTTACGGTAGGTTATTACATTACACATATGGCATATCAATTTATATGATGCACTTATTAATGCTTTTAATGTAAAACAATATACAAATGTACATGAACATAATTAGTTAACTTTCGTAGAGAAGTCTGTTATTTTCTTCTGATTTGTTGAAGCTGCAATCCCACACAAAATTGATCAGCAAGTTTTCGAGAACTATTCCCACATTCAAACGCTTTTATTACACGAACTCGCTCTTCTAACGAAAGCGCTTTACGTTTAGGTGAAGACATACTGGGGAAAAAATGGCATACAGACTGCCTTGTCATAGATTTTTATACCTAATAATGTTTCAATAAACCTGTATAGTTTTGATCAAACTAACGCAAAATCACGGGAATTCATAAAAAATCTCATGCATAAAGACGACGTCGCTCAATCATTGCTCAAGATAATCACTAAAATATCAAGCAAACCAAACAAACTCACCTAAATTATCTAATCCTTTGAAATTTATGTATTATTCACACATATTCAATGATCATAATCCACATTAAATTTTAATGGGTTTCAATCAGCTGTTTATTTAATGCTTCCGGCTAATTGCCGTAATATTATTACTTGCACGATATATTTTTTAAAGTTCTCGTTCAAAACCCGTCACTGGCCGTTATATAATCAGTTCCGGACTAAAATAAGTGGCCGCTGACCGCGTTAAACAGGGTCACGCTATAAACAGGTTACATTTAGAGTAATTTCCTGCCGTCGCACCTTAGACTGACCGTTACAGACAGGGTCACGTTATATACAGGTGACCGCTAATGCAGGTTAGACTGTAGCTGAAAGTTTTACAGCAATGTTTCTCTTTTTACAGAAGCTGCTCTTCAGCTGCAGTTAGGTTTGGTGTCTCTATTTACAGAATCACACCTTAGGTTATGTGAATAAAACAAACTTTAAATCATAGTGTCATTTCAACCAGGTACTTAATTTACATGAATGAATGCAACTTAATTATTTTAACTAGATTGTTCTAGAGGGAAGAAATGGCACCAATTAAACTGCATAGTAATTCTCTAGATAAAATATGATCAATGTCGGGGGAGGGGGTGGGGGAGGGGACAATATAAACTTTACTGTAGATATGCTACTTGCTGCTTGCGGTGAGCTCAACATAGTTGTCACTCTTGGTGGTTCGGTGTATGTGCGTGCGTCCGTGCGTGCGGTCGTTCGTCCGTCCGATTTTGTCCGAACCATATCTTTTTCATGCATGGAGGGATTTTGATGTTACTTGGCACAAATGTTCACCATTATGTCATGCTCAAGAACCAGGTCCCTAGGTCTAAGGTCAAGGTCACACTTGGAGGTTAAAGGTCAAATTCAAGAATGACTTTGTCCGGAGCATATCTTTTTCATGCATGGAGGGATTTTGATGTTACTTGGCAAAAATGTTCACCACCATAAGACGGATGTGTCATGCACAAGAACCAGGTCCCTAGGTCTAAGGTCAAGGTCACACTTAGAGGTTAAAGGTCAAAGTCAAGAATATCTTTGTCAGGAGCATTTCTTCTTCATGCATGGAGGGATTTTAATGTTACTTTGTACAAATGTTCACCACCATGGGCTACCCTTGTTTTTAGAATTACTTCCCTTTGTTGTTACTATAAATAGCTTATATTGTAACTTTTTTATTACTTGCCTGAGTAAAATCGAGACCACTTTTCTGTGATACAAATTGCATGTTACATCCAATATTTAGGTGTATTTCACCTATCTCTAATTAGTAAGAAGTTAGTCCTTTTGACAGCTGGCGTGCTTGACATGTTGGACGTGGGCATCTAGTTAATTTTAGTAATTAAAGTTCTATATATGTTATAACTGCCACAATGTTTAACTCCAAAATGGGTACACATTGTTTGACTGTTACGTCCATTTTTATGTGATGCCAGTCAAATATAGGTGTTTTCTTGTTTGGAAAATTTTAATGAAAACATGAGTAAAAAAAGATAAGATAAAAGGAGTGACAGATGTAACAGCATAACAAAGCTATTTTTATGACAAAGAAGGTCCGTAAATCATGTAAAAAGTCATCTGTAATGCTACCACTCATGACTTCCTAGTTATTTAGTGCCGTCTAGCCTGATAAATATTTCTCTTGAATAATATATGAGACAGGAAAGATCCAATAACAGATGTAATGGTTTCACAGTTTAAACAAATTCTCCGGCTGTTTGCATGTCCTACTCAATGGCTGTATGCAGTCATGCTATTTGTTCAAGTGCTAAAAAGTTACCATATATAGCTACCATTGATTTCAATTATTTAGACAAGAATATAGTAGACTTTCTCTTTTCACTTTAAATTTTATTCACAATACCACTAAAGCCACAAGATTGATTTTTATTTGGTTGAAGAGTATAATTATGATGTAATGTTAACAGTATGGCGAAAGTGGTTAGAAAGTTGATAGCAATATTATACATACAGAACAGTAGGGGAGGGTTTGTAAAAGTACCTTCAACCCTCATGACCTGCCTTTTAAACTACAGATCTTTCGATAGTTTTCAGTACATTATATTGATTCTCTGAGTAAGCTGCAGGCTGCCTGTCAATATTTCTTTTGTAGTAATAAAAGTGACATAAATTTTACATAAAGCAGACATGTTTTCAGAATAATATGACACAGGTAGAGTTCTTTTACCTTGGTTTTATGAATCTCTTTCTGCACAGCCATTCAAATAATTGAACAATCACCTGACAGCGCTTTGATTGGGTGAACTCGGGTCTAGTGGCAGAATACAAACAATTATTTAAAAAAACTAGAAGTTGAAATAGCTCTTTAACTTTTTAAAAATGGGATTTTGGTGTGGACTATTTCTCCAGTCTGCAGGCTGTAGGCCAGTCCATTGACACCCCTCCCAACATGTTGTAGCTCTAATGTCAAGATCATACTGGCATTTTCAATTTTTGTTAAAGAGTTTAACACCTGTTCCAACCTTAGTATTTTAACAGGCCGAAGATTTACCTAACAATAATTCCTGGGTAGAACCAGTACCAGACTCCAATTCATTGTAAGAAACGGCCAACTTTCTCACATAAAGAGACCTGGTCGGTAGCATGGCGTGAACCCATGGCCCTCAATCTGTTGTGGTGTCTCAAACGTTTGGTAAAGAAGAGAACGCCCAGTGGTGCATGCCCCTAGTTCAAGTACACAAGTAGGGGATTTTGTATTGCAATGCAGTTTTCTATAATTTTGTTCATTTGTTCTATACACAATGTTAGGTTGAGTTTGTTCTATTGAGAAGGTTAAATTAGATTTTAGAAAATTAAATACCGGCAACATTTGAAAATGGCTGAACTAATCAAAGTGGAAAAAATAAATAAATAAATAAACGTTTCTTCTGTTACAAAGGAGCATATTTCTTTTTCAGTGTTGCAAAATTGAAACTCTCAGAGCACATTTATATTGACTTGAATGAATGCATGAAATGAAATACTGAAATTCAATGAAATGTTTCCTTTACTTAAATTGAATTGACGGATTAATGTCTGTATGAAAAAGTCTTATTTTGGCTTCAAGTTGACAAGTATTTATTTCATGTTTTATGTGTTATTTTCATACGATACTTCAAATGTCAGTGAAGAGCACCTAAATCTTTTGTAGTCTCGTGAATTGCCTACACAAATTAGGCGGATATTTCAATATTTTTAATTGGTTTAATTAAATAATGTATTCTGTTTGATCAGTAGTATGCGATAAGACCAGAATGAAGTAGGCTACGAAATTCTGAACCAGATCGCAATTACGATACCGTTGTCTTGATACAAAGCGCTGAGTTTTTTCAGAGGTCTCGTATTGTCAAACAGCATTTAATATCAGTTTGATGTGTTTTATATTTAAACATATGATTGGTAACAGCATTGTTGTGTTGCCAAAGAAATGATACGTGTGGGATCGTGAGACCTCGGGAACATCTTAGAATGTACGATAATAACATTATATCGCTGTGTCATTTTTCCTTTGTTTGTGTCAACATAGAATTAATTAATTGATGATTGCCTTCTGATTACATTTTGAAATCTATTTTGTTTTTCAATAAAAAACATAATAGTATTAAATGAGAAAAACAAGGTGTCACCTTGAAATACTTAAGAGTAAAAATGGAACAGTAACCCTATATCATCACTTCTTTCTTTTTGTAAGAAATTAAGGAAATTACAAGTGCAATAAGCTGAGGCCAAGAATTTTTTTTTTATAGTTTGAGTAACATTCTGAAAAATGAGACAGGAAAAATGTAGGAAAACTTTTTTTTCACATTCATTTTACTTGAACTAAAAAACTGCACACTTTTCTTGTTTGAATTGAAAAGCAGCGGATCCAGTTTTAGTTTGTCCTGGAGTTATGGCTCTTGATTTAGTGAATAGATGTCTATTGAGAATAGTTTATTAAAATAGTTAATAGAACTATCTTTGATATAAATGTACAATTTCATATTTTCACACTGGTTATTACTGGTGTGTTTGGTTCCTGATATCCTTTAGTATTTATTTTGATATGAAGTCAAAGTAATTTACTGAGAATCAAATTAATAATTATAACGTGGAAGAACAGAATAATAATATTACCTACTTTCTTTTCTGTCAATGGCTGCCTTTTATCAGTATACTTTACTAAGTTATTAAGTAAAACTATTAAGGGAATTAATTCTGAAAATTTGCCTAAAGAGTTGATGGGACATTATGTAACAACACTGTATAGAATCAAAAACATCTTTTTGTGTATTTTTGCAGTTATCTGACCAACAATGGTGGTTTACCAAGGTTGAAGCACCTGGATCTCTCGGGCTGCTTGAATGTCGCCGGGGAGGCAGTCTGTGAATTGGTAAACACGGCTCCGTATCTAGATCCAGCTCAACTCTTCTACTGTGATAATATTTTAGATGGTCCCTATGCAGATACAGCATCTGGGTGTCAGAACCTTCAGTCTACTAGCCGTGTCTGCTGCAGGTGTGGAGAGTAATGGTAGGTAAAGATGTTGATCTTTGTCTTCAATGTCTCCAAGCGCTTCAGCATGTGTATATGATAATGTTGAACATTTCATACTTCATTTTCCTGCAATTTTTTTTTTTCACTTGCAATTTTGAATAAAACTTTCTGAGTGCTTTACCTGTCTCAGATAATTGGCATTTATCACTCCTTTCCTTTTAATCTCTTTATGGAGTTTGTAAATATTGCTATGAAAGTTTTTCTATTGAGATTGATCATGAAAAAGGGGGAAATTTAAAGAAGTTAAAGTAAATACACTGTACTGATTACATAATATTAATTTCTGTCAGCGTTACAAATGGTCAAAGAATTCTAAAAAAAAATAATCTTATACTACAAATGATTTCATGTCTTCGTATAAACGTAAGACTTATTTACTTTGTATGAAATTTCCGCTTACACAAAACCCAGATTAGAGATTGCTTTTAATTTCTCCATACAAGAGTAAAACCTGATAAGACTTTATTGAGTAATTAGACTGTAATTACTATTTCTCAGTTGATAACAAGATTTTTGTGTATTGATTCATGGTGGTTTTTTTACGCGTCTAATCCAATCCTATTGATTGTAAATGGGTTATTATAAATACTTAATCTTCAAAATCTTCATATTTACACTCCTTTAAGTAAGATGGTTGTATACAAATAATTATTGTGTGTGCCGAAGGGGTGGGGGATGGCAAAATGATTTCTAATTAAGCAAATTTTTTGGCATTTAATAAGTGTTTATTTATACTTGATTTCAATCTACAAATGCAAATTATAAAAGCGAATTTCTAGTGTTTGCTCAGAAAGGTGGCTCCTCTGGTCTGATATTTGACTGCTAATGCTAATCAAGGAACAGGTCTGTGTTACAGTGATTTCATGCTGGTCTGGTGGTGCGGGAGTTACAGGTTCAATCCCCATCTCTAGCTGTAACATAATTGTGTTAAACAAGGGTCCAATAGTGCTAAACACTGAACATGTTAATGTTTAGGACTGTTCATGGAATTTGAACACTAACTGTATCTTGCACTAAAAACAACTAACCTCCCCTTAGGGCATTGGTCAATTCAGTTATCCCGTACGAACAATAAGAAAAGTAGGGGCACAAAATCTGCAGGTACCAGACATGACAATAAATTTCCTGGCCTCTATAAGGATATTGGTCCATAATTTTTGTCATCACCTTTGTATGCAACCACTCCTGTCCAAATGTGGAATATGCCCTACTAAATCCATTTGACCTCAATGAAATTCAAGTTAATCAATATATTAAAATAACAAAAACATAGTATATGATTATATCAGTTTGATGAAGAAATACAATTTTGGCATTTTGTTTAAAAAAAACATGTATATTTATCAAATAATTATTATTCTGTTTTTTGTGCTTGAAAACACTTGTGTAATCAGCTGTGAAAGTCCAGTTTAAAAATAGATATACATGTACATGGTTCGCACAGGCCTTGAAAAGTACTTGAATTTGAGTCAAGTGCTTGAAAAGTACTTGAATTCTGTGCTGGCAAAATGTCCTTGAAAAGTACTTGAATTTGAAGATGAAACTAATGAATTTCTTTAAAAGTCATTGAATTTGTATGTTCTGCGTAAAAAACATCCAAAATACGCCTTATATCACGCCTTAAAATGACGAGAAAACAGTCTATAGATACGTATCAGCCCATCGAACATGCTCACGTGTGATGTATCAACTACGTACCGGATTCGGGAATTTAGACACGCTTGCTCCGGAGGTGATTTCCCTTTACCAAAAGTCATGGTCGCGGAAAATTTGTGAAAATGCATTTTCTCATCGACATTGCTCACGAATGATAGTTATAAAGCATGGATAAAGGAATTTAAGGGGAACAAACACAAGTGTATTTCGTTGTGTTGAATGAACTTATAGACATAGCGCATTATGGGCGAAAATGAATTGAAGAGTCATCAACGAGAAAAAAAGCATTCATTAACATGATAAACAAAATCTGACAAATGAACGTTCCAATGAGTCAATACAGTCGTTCCTCATGACAAAAAATTTAGATTTGAATAACAAGTAAATATTGCGATTTTCACAACATGTATTTTGCTTGATATTAATTTGAATAACCAAGATACATATTACATTGTCTTCCAAATATGATTTAAGGCGACATTTGACTATGTATCCCGACATGAAGTCGGATTTTTCGCATCATTTTAGTCCTTGAAAATTAGAAAAAAGTCCTTGAAAAGTCCTTGAAAAGTACTTGAATTTTGTCTCAGAACTTCTGTATGAACCATGTACATTGAATGACAACACTTAGTATAAGTTAGAGTTTATTAAGTCAAATTTTAACAAGTAAGAAACCCTAAGGGAGCGAGCGGTTACTTAGTGTTAAACCTCATTTGACCTTTTGCATAGCCACCGACATGTATTGTGGCAAGGACCTATTAGGTGTATATAGGTCCGTGATTGTGGGCGGAGCTAAAGTGCTTTCTAATTAGAGAGATCTCTTAATAAATTAAGTGATTTCAGTAGGTAGTTTTTATAAAAAAAGAAAGACATATATTTGAAAATCTGAGCGATTCAATTGGTGAGCAAATGGGGTCAAACACTAAGTTCAATTAGTATTTACAGTATATAAACTAAAGCTGAAAGTAAATGTATTAAGGTAACTTGCCCCGAAACAAAATGGCCACCAGTGAAAACATGATGATATCACTAAAATGTAGTCTGGTGGTCTTTTGACATAATACACAATCAAATTACTGTTATATAAGCTTTTAGAACCTGTATTAGTGTGTTTTGTTGCAAATATTGTTAAAACATGTCATTTCAGTTCTTGGCTTTACTTACATGAAAAATATCCAATTTTTGTGCAAGTTTCCTGACAAAGTCAAATGATGAAATTATTCAAACCTGCACTTATTTACTAGTTCAATGTCTCCCATAGAAATAGTTGAGCTGTTCTTTCAATCTTACACATCAACAGTTTATAACACATCACTAAATTGTGAAGTCCACATGCTTGAGTTATGGTTTAAGTTAGAGCGCTATTGTCTTTAGTGGGTGGGTGCATGCTTTTTTTCAATTTTTATTTTTCCTTTTCCCTTTAATGTATACTGTGTTTGTTTTGGTCGGGATGTCATAATATTGTAGTATACTGACACTAAAAATTCACGTAAAGGGAACTATAAATCAGTGAATTATTATAAAGAACGGATACATTTTGAAACATATTCTTGCTAGTTGACGAACAAAGGCTCTGTGACAGATTCAGTGGAAATAAAGAAACTAAAGCATAGTTAACACAATTATTAACATAATTTTGTTTAATTTTTCTGTATCAAATACATAATTTGAAAAAATATGTAAAGACAATAAGAGCGTCTTGTTACTCTTGTTGTAAAATTTTTTGTTTACCAAGCCATATAAAATACTGCAAGACGCTCTTATTGTCTTTACATATTTTTTCAAATTATGTATTTGATACAGAAAAATTAAACAAAATTATGTTAATAATTGTGTTAACTATGCTTTAGCTTCTTTATTTCCACTGAATCTGTCACAGAGCCTTTGTTCGTCAACTAGCAAGAATATGTTTCAAAATGTATCCGTTCTTTATAATTATTCACTGATTTATAGTTCTCTTTACATGAATTATTAGTGTCAGTATACTACAATATTATGACATCCCAACCAAAACAAACACAGTATACATTAAAGGGAAAAATAAAAATTGAAAAAAGCATGCACCCCACCCACTAAAGATAATAGTGCTCTACCTTAAGCCATAACTCAAGCATGTGGACTTCACAATTTAGTGATGTGTTATAAACTGTTGATGTGTAAGATTGAAAGAACAGCTCAACTATTTCTATGGTCGAGCATCTGGAGGAGACATTGAACTAGTAAATAAGTGCAGGTTTGAATAATTTCATCATTTGACTTTGTCAGGAAACTTGCACAAAAATTGGATATTTTTCATGTAAGTAAAGCCAAGAACTGAAATGACATGTTTTAACAATATTTGCAACAAAACACACTAATACAGGTTCTAAAAGCTTATATAACAGTAATTTGATTGTGTATTATGTCAAAAGACCACCAGACTACATTTTAGTGATATCATCATGTTTTCACTGGTGGCCATTTTGTTCCGGGGCAAGTTACCTTAACTGTCAAAAAGGTTATGAAACTGCTGTATGCAATTAACTTTATGTGAATATTTAAAACTTGAGTTTGGCCTACTAGCGCTTTATCCTACCTTAGTTTTGACAAACTGACATCTTTCGAAATCACCTACCATCAGTATTTCAATACTTTGATTTTCATAAAGAACTTATGATATTTTTGCCACCAGACAATCAAAACATCTTGTTTCCTTCTGTCTTATACTAACCTTATTATACGTATTATAAAAGAAGAAATAATATGGATCCGTGCTTGTGATGTTGCATAAATGTTTCTCAGTGGAATGAATTAGCAAAATATGAGAAGAGTGTATGGGAATAGCAGTTGATTTATTAGCCCGCCGGGAGATTGTGTTATTTGAAATACTTTGCTTTAGGCAGACCCATTAGAGGACAGCCACTGCATATAATAAAAATATTGATCTTTTATATAATTACATCAGCGCATTTGTAGGGTTGATATTAAATTTTCTTGCGGTTGGAAGTGTGTTGCAGTGTTTCATGTGTATGTCCCAAGTATTTTCACAGAGCTTTTTACCATTAAAGAGTAAGCTACGGCTGTTTGCACCAGTTTAGGATTTGACATATATTTTCTGACAGACAACTGTGCTTAAAAAAAATCAAATTTCAGCTCATTTGTATAGAAGATTCAAAACACATCATTTAATGTAACGGAACCTTGCCTCATGCATTACTCTCTATTTTCCCATACATTAAATATTTGCCACTCTGTCCAGTAAAGTATGCCTTTGGGATGCAGTTAAATATGTAAGGTCTAATAAAAAAACGTGGACAATATTTATAAGACTTATTATTGATACCTATATTGTTGAAAGATTAGCCATATTAGACATGGTTCCTGAATTGTTTAATGTTTCTAAGGACCACAATTCATGTTGAGATATTTAGCATGCAGATCTGGTTGTACTGTACCATCTTTGATATTAGCTAACTGTGGTGAGCCATAGCAGTCACCATTTTGTCTATCTGTCTGTCCATCTGTCCATCAACAGTTGACTTGTAAACAATAGAGACCACAGTTTTCACTGGATTTTTTAAATATCAGTCAAAAAATACTTTTGACAAGTAAATGAATTAGGGTTGCAGATGGGTCATCCTGGGTCAAAAAGGGGTTCAAAACAAGCTCTTGTTATCATCATATCTTCATGAAACTTTGGCTTAATGTTTGTCTTAATAAAATATTTATTTCATTAGATCTTGGTCATTTTGGTTTTTAGCTTACCTGGCACAAAGTGCCAGAGTGAGCTATTAGGATCACTCTCCGTCCGGGGTCCGTTGTACGTCCGTCCACATTTCCTTCAAACAACATCTCCTCTGAAACCACTGGGCCAATGTTAATGAAACTTTGCAGGGATGTTCCTTGCATGAAGCTCTATCAAAGTTGTTCAAAGAATTCCATTCAATGCAGAACTTTGGTCGCTATAGCAACAAATATGTAAAAAAATCTTCTTTTCTGAAACCACAAGGCCTAGAGCTAAGATATTTAGCATTTGGCATTGTCTAGTGGACCTCTACCAAGATTGTTCAAATTATGAGCCCCAGGTCAAAATTGACCCTGTCTGGGGGGGTCTCTTGCTTTTACATAGGCTTATATAGGAAAAACTTTAGAAATCTTCTTCTCTGAAACCACAAGGCATAGAGCTTAGATATTTAGCATGTGGCATTGTCTTTTGGACTTGTACCAAGATTGTTCAAATCATGACCCCCTAGTCAAAATTACCCCTTCCCGGGAGGGGGGAAAGTTACTTGATTTCACATAGGCTTATATAGGGAAAAAAACACGAGGCCGACAGGCAGATAATAGATATTTGAAATTACTTAGCATTTTGTAGTGGTCCTCTATGAATTATGTTAGAAGCATGACCCCATTTATTATAGCCATTGGTAGTCAGGTGAGCGATATAGGGCCATCATGGCCCTCTTGTTTAAGTTTGCCATGGGCTTCTGTTGATTTTCAAAAACAACTTTTATCTTGTTCTTTTTAAATTACGCAGTTTGTTCAGGTGATAGAACTATCTTGGTCCTCTTGTTGATTATTTGTAAGAACAAGAAATGAGTATTTAAATACACAGCACTGATGCTAAATTCTGTGTTATCCCCTAAGACTAGATATGTGCAAGTTTGCAAATATTAAAGGTTAACCAGGAAATATCAAATCTGACAGTTAATAAGATATTGTTACAGAAAAAAGCAGAAGATTTTGTTGTCAATACAAAATCATAATAAAGAAAGATTTATTATTAATTGAATCTTGAAGGATGGGTAAAACTGGATGCTAAGTTCCATATTAAAATAATGACAGACTTTGCATGTGTGATATCTCTTGGTAATACAATGAATGCAAACTTCATGAAAATAACGTTAGCCTGCTTGAAGCAGGTTATTGTTCATTTGTAATAAGTATAGATCATGATCACCCAGCTCATCCATGCAATCTAATTATGATCTGCATAATCTATGTCTTGTACAAAAGGTTGATATCATTAAAGTATGAATACTGATGGAAGTACATGTATATATACAAAAATCTATACCACAGTCATATTCCTGGAAAATTCTTCTTAGCAGTCAGCTGTCATTGCTAAATTTCATCTAAAGATTGACAGTTTGAATTTCAGGTAAACAAATTGATAGTTTTGCAGGGTGCATGTATTTAGTTACATAAATGCAGAAATGCCTGAAAAGCTGTGAAGGTCTATAAAATGGAATTTCGTCGGTGGTCACATGCATAAAATACCTGATAAAACAGTCAGTCTGAACACTTGTCTAAAACAGCACCTGCTGTAACTGGCCCCTTCTCCTTGCTGATTGCTTAAGACAGGACTGTTTGTCTGTATATTTAAAATGACAAAATGATTTCCAAGGAAAAATATGATTTTTAGCGCAAGTACAAAATTCACATCAAGTAACTAGGATACCTCTATTAGAAACAACAATAAAGTCAGAGAATTTGTTATCTTGGACTTTATCTATTGTAACCTCATAAAGTCTGGTTTTAAGTTCCATAGTATATGAAACAACTACTTTAAAGACTTGAGAAAGAGAAGAAATATTAAGTGTTATCTTCATGCCAAACTGCATTTACACTGGTGGTCCTTTACAAAACAGGTGTGTTAATAAGACAAGTTTCTATATAGTCTGTGTTTGCATGATTTAAGGAAGCAATGTTTGCATGGTATCTTAGAGATATTTGTGTGGTGCATTTACGTTGTGTACCCTGATCGATAACCTTGCATTTTATAAATGTTCCTCATTCAATACAGCTCATTTCAAAAATACAGTTTCTTTTCACTTGATTGATAGCATTTAGTTCTGGTAACTATACAGTTACTGGCAGGGTTTAATATTTTATCAAGCGCCTAGGTCTGTTTTACATAATAAAATATCTGTTACTTCATAATTAATATATACTTCAGCTGAGGAACCTGCCTGTTTGGTGAATGGGTAAAGGTGAACTTGTCATCACTAAACCCCTCAAGGATTGAGGGTCATGGGTTTGAGCCCGGCTACCGACCTGACTATGTTAGACAGTTAGCTGTTTGTTACAGGAGGTAGGACTGTGTAGTAATGTTCCTACAGCCAGGCAGACTGCCGACCTGTCACTGACTGAAATTCTGTTGGAACCAGCACTTAACCCCTGAGTGCAGAAAAAAAATGGGGTCTTTACAGTTTAATCTGAGGAGAAATCCTAGGGTCAGCCCAGACTATAAACAATCTGAATTTGTCAATGAAAAAACTTTGTGAGGAACAGGATGGAAAGCTTTAGGTTGTGTTACTTAGTTGGTTCTTTAATGTTGGAAAGCTGTTCTTAGGTATTTTCTAAGGTATAAATTTTGAAGGGTTACAAACTTACATGAAGTCTTTCAGCACCTATAAAATTCATAATCAACATTAAACATTGAAGGCAAAACTAAGAATAGTAAAAATTACTTGTCAAATGGTCACATTTCACAGCTAGTAATAGGTATGCAGTAACAATTCCGTCAATTGTTTCTGGACCTTTAAAGTGTTAACCACAACGTGTTAGGGGGATGTACTGGATTCACCTTGTCTGTCCATCTGTAGAAGGAATCTTGTGGACACTAAATCTTCAAAAAAAACCTGGTCACAATTTAAGTACCATGCCTAGTTGTGCATGGTCAATGTTTCTGGGCGCCAGGTCAAGGTCACAGGGGCTCGACATAATAGAATCTTGTGCACTTTTAATCTCCAAAACCCCTGGTCACAATTTAATTATACTTCACAGAAGTGATAAATACAATGCCTGTTATGCAGGTCCAATAACTAAAGCATCAGATGTTAGATAAATTTTATTTACTGTGTCAGTGGGGTGTTTTGGGGGGGTATTCATCACCTTCAGTGATAGTTCTAGTTTTATCTGACATTATAAAAAATATATTACTATTAAATGATTTGGATAAACGTCAGTGACTTATCACACTCGTAAAAAGTATAGCAGATTGCAGGCTGATCATGAACTACACTGGTCCCCAAAAGGCAGAACCATTTGCCACCAGTGGGGTTAAGCTTTATGAAAACTAGAGAAAGTCTTAGATTATACCACAAGCGGTTGCGTAATGGTTGGTGGAGTCAAAGTGGTAGTGCGTTCACCTCAAGACTGGAGGGTCCGGGGTTCAATCCCAACCAGTGGTACAGCAGTTGTGTCCTTAGGCAAGACACAGATATTCCCATTTTGCCTCTCTCTCTTCGAGATTGATTTTATCTGGAATGAGTAGGGAGAGGATTAATTTAAGTAGTAAGAAACTTGTTTTCGTAATTGAGAATAACTAAATTAGTATAAATAAAAGTTTGTAATACAAGTTTTGTATATACTGGCAGAAGAAAACAAGATTATAGGGGAAAAAAGGATGCGGTTAGGACACTGTTCTTATTTTGACGGCTGGAAATTTCATTTACACTCTTGGTGATTTAATAATAAGGCGTTCAATTAGTTTTATGCAAATGAAACCCATGTCACTATTGACAGGATATGTTAACAGAACAGTTACAGAAATTTTGGCTGATGTTGTTGTTGTTGTTGTTGTTAGATCATTTCGATATGACACAATCCAATTTGAGGGGAAACAGACAGACTAGACTGTATTGAGATATGGTGTCTTGCTTGAAATGAAGAATAAGAGGTTAGGTAACAGAAGCTGGTGATTGATTACCTGACCATGAATCCTGTTCATTCCATTTATATTATGCCAAGACTTTCTGAAGCTGGGTTGATGGAGGGTTTTCTCTGATATTATTGCTTGACTGAGAGGTATTAACCTTATAGATAGATGTGGTTTTCAGACAGTTTGAACGGTTTATTGAGATAAACATCCTGTTTTTTTAAATAAATCTAAAGAATGAGGACTTGTTATCTTGTCATGTAATACATGTAAATGGGATTAACATGTCATGATTGAGCACTGTGGCCCAGTACCAGAAGAAAAAATAGTAAAGCATGTGCAAAATGCAAGAGAAAATGTTTGCCTTTTACGTTTATGATTGTATTTTGTTAGGTTTCAATCGGTTGGAAAATTATTTTACTCCTGCTAAATTTCTAAAAGGAACAGTGCCGATGATTGCCCATAGTAGTGTTCACTGAAAGTTTACACTGAATAATAAGAGATAGTTAGACATCATGATCTACTTCCATATTTCAGAGTATTTGATGGGAAGACAGCTTAAACAAGTTTTGGAGTAACAAAACTGGTACTCATTGTCATTCATAGAAATTAGTTTCAGTATAGCAAATATGAGGATGTTTTATCATATCTAGCCAAGGAGACAATGACGGATGTTTTATTATATATCCCCTCAGGAGACAATAAGGCATTTTTTATCCCTGTCCATCTGTCTGTCACACGTTGTGTCCGCTGGATAACTGGAGATTCATATGACCTACAGTCTTCAATCTTCACAGCATGATTGATCTTATTGAGTAGATGATCCCTTTTGTTTTTTGGGGTCAGTAGGTCAAAAGTCAAGGTCACAGTGACCCGAACTTTGAAAATTGTTTTTGCTCAATAACTTCAGATCAGTATAAACCACAGTGATTATTGGTCTTATAAAATAGATGATCCCCCAGTAGATCAATAGTCAAGGTCACAGTGAGTTATGCTTTAAATTTTACCCTATGGATATTCATTTGGGGAAACATATGGGTTTATTTTTTAAAAGCAAGTCTAGTTTGTATGTACAAGTCCATATTATCTCCCAATAATTGTTACTCAAACCATAGCGGTGACAAATGGATCATTTAATATAACAGCTCATGTTCTCTGCTCAATTTCTGTCCCATAGAAAAGACAGTTACAGGATATCTGTTTTCATGAGTAAAGACCAAGGCAATTACAGAGTCAAGGGCAAAATTAATGAGCTATAGAGCTACAATCACTTGATTTACTGAATGATATATTTGGAAACAGATATATCTACCTGACTTTTAGTACTTAATGAATATTCATCATCATGGTTGTTAATGAATATTTATTAGCATGTTTGTTAAATTGAATGGCCACCTGCCAGGTAAATTAACATGTACATGAAGGTTGTATTTTTTCTTGTGGTGGGGATTATTCTTATTTATTACAGTATTATAAGGTATAAAATGTAACCTTTCATGCTTTTAACCTTGTGCCAAAAATCTTAAGCCGGGTTATCAGTAATATGCCTTTGTCACTTAAAAGCTGATTAGTAGCCTATTTAAAATCTAAAGTATACCAGACTTAATTTAGAACAAAAGCACTATATAGACATTTATCTGCACGGGTAGGTATCTATTGTATCTCTTGTCATATATTGTTCTCACAAAATTGAGGAGGCATACCTAATTTTACATTCGCCGTCCAGTCACGCGACTTACATGAACTAAGGCTATCATTATAATCTAAATGTAACAGTTAAATTCAAAAGGGGGATAATTAAAACAAGATATAATTATTTAACGACAATGGTAACAAAACAAAGCAATGTCGGTGAATATTTGGGCAAGTATTCAGTTAACTGCTGGTTTTTCGCACGTCGTTTCATCACTTATATGGTACTTACTGTTCAACTTATTTAGAAGTGTTCCAAGATTCCCTTTATTGTGTTAAGGGTACAGTTCCATTTGGAATGAGTCACGAGAATGATTAAATTGAAAGAAGATGTTTTGCAATCGAGAATTAATAATAAGTTTAAACAAATAGTTGAAGTGTTATGGTTTTAATTAGTTTATTCCAAGAGAACGGCAGTGAACTCTAGAAGAACTTCTATAAACCCTTAATACATAAACCATATGAACAATAACCTGCTTATAGTCTATGTTGAAACTCAGGTTAAAGTAGGTCATCTATGACAAGAACAAGTTCACTTTCTTATATGATAAATTCGATCAAATCTGTCGTAATAAAGTAATCAAGGGGGTAGCCAGGGGGGGGACAAACATTGACAATTTTTAGATACATCTGTTTTGGTGCTGGAGGCAGGTGGCAGTTTAACTGAGGTTAATGCTACCACATGTTTAGTTGTATGTGAAACATGTGACACAAAATTGTGATATTGATTAACTGCAGAAAGATTTATCAACTACTAGATATTGGAATGTGTTTTACGAAAGTGATTTTTCCAAAATAAACAAGAATGCTGGGCCCAGTTGGTGTCTTCTTTATGAAAATCATGATGAAAGACATATAAGGGACATGTAGGAAGCAAAGATTTTCCATTCTACTCAATTTTCTTTGTAGCTTAATCACTTGTCTGGAAGGATGCAAGAAATACAGTCACCTATGCCCTGTTTCCACAGCAGATATTCCTTTTTTTATTTTACTGAATGTCTGTAGCGAGTTTAATTGATGACACCATTAATTTCAGTTATGTTGTTATTTTCAGTCTAATAGAGCAGAGATTGATTAGAAAAGCTAATGTTGGTGTAAACACCATGGCAACATTTTCATAATTACAGTTGCAACTGTAAGGTTTTCTCAATGAACGATTCTGCCTCATCCATGGCTTCTGAAATGAAAGGAATTGTCATGAATAATGCATGCACAATGAATAGAACTGTCAAACAGATTGTTTACTAGACAGAGAGTAGGAAAACTGCGTAATGTTTCTTACTAACATGCGTCAGATATACCACAACTAGCCAATCAGTGGTAAATGTTAAAACCGTCTCTAGGTTTTGCACGCAAACTGACTGTCATGAATATGTCTTACTTAAGTCTACAGGGATATTAAACAATTTAGTGAAATAACTCCTGACTGAATTGAATTGAAATTGCTTCACTTTTTCCACTCAGAAATGTTTAACTTTGGAGTGCACTACTAAGTATTAAGTAAATGCTTATTAAGTCAAATTTTAACAATTAAGAAACCCTAAGGGAGCGAGCAGTAGCAAGGGACAGGGGTTTCTTTATTGTTGAAAATTGACTTAATAAACTCTAACTTAGTGTTAAAACCTCATTTGACCTTTTGCATAGTCACGGAGTGTAAGTTAGAGTTTATTCAGTTAACGGTTAAGAACCCTAAGGTAGCGAGCGACCAGGGTGGGTTTCTTTATTGTTAAAATTTGACTTAATAAACTCTGACTTACTTAGTATTTAACCTCATTTGACCTTTTACATAGCCACCAACATGTTTTTTTGTGGGACGGACCTATGTGTATATAGGTTTGAATTGTGGGCGGAGCTAATGTTCTTTCTATTTAGAGCGAACTCTTAGGGTCAAACACTAAAATGTGTGTGTGTGCACTACCTCAATTAAATCACTATTAATATGGATTCAAGACTTTATTGAAGTCTTCAGGGCATGTGCCCATCAACTTACACAACTCTTGACTGAATTTTAAATAAATTATGGCCCTGATCATTTGAAGAATTACAACCGTTGCTTGTTTAAGCTATGTACCTTTGTAATCATTATTTGAAACTCAAGTGTTAAAAATATTTCAAAGTTCCAAGTTTAATGTTTGATTTGGACAGTACTATCAGAAGTGAAAATTAATTGACTGAAAAGCAAGCAGTGTAGATCATGATCAGATTGAGTATATTGGCAGACTCATCATGATCTACACTAGTTGCAATGGCAGAATCAGTTGCCACTATTGTCTGACACAGGCACACCTATTCTTTCAAATTTTGACAAAAAGGCCTCAGTTCAGGATAGTACATGAAGGGGTTTCTTAAAAGAAAATGTCATTCCAGCAAATCTCTTTTAGCTAAACTCTTACTGGCAGGCAGTTGTAGGAGTTGAATGGCAGTTTCAACATATTTCAGTCACTTTTACAGGTGAACATTTACTCACATAAAATGATGTCTTTTTTTGTAGGGGGAGGAATATTTTATGGTCAGTAGCAGGGCTCGAACCCATGACCCTCAATCTGAGAAAGGTTACCGCGATTTCAAGGTTTTAACCCTACTAAATTTTGATCATACATGGTATTTTATGAAAAAGTCAGTTGTTAAGGTAACAGGGTTGTGTCAGATAAAAAACATTGCATATTATTGATCTGTACTGGATTTTCTAAGTGATGAGTTTCAGACATTGCATGTGATTCAAATATTGTGAAACATTCCTTATACAATCCCTTAGTCACAGTAAGGCATAATTGTATGTTACTGATGAAAGTGGTGTAGATTGTTTTTAGTTTGGGGTAAGAGAGAGCTGTTACGGTCTTGTTTATTGAATAATTATGACCCACAAGAGGGGTGGGGATATACAGAGTAAGTTAAGTCTGTATCTCTCTAAAATTTTGTATATGCAACTTCGTTTTATGCCCCCTAAGGGTGGCACATTAAAATCGCACCATCTGTCCATCCGTCCGTATGTCTGTCTGTGCGTCCCCACTTACACATTCGTGTCCGAACTGTAACTTTGTCATGCATAAAAGGATTTTAAAATAACTTGGCACAAATGTCTAGCACATCAAGACGACACTTCGCATGCAAGACCCACTTCCGTAGCTCAAAGGTCAAGGTCACACTTAGAGTTTGAAGGTAATGGATGCCTCAATATATGTATATATGCACACATTCGTGTCCGGTCTGTAACTTTGTCATGCATGGAAGGATTTTAAAATTACATAGCACATTTATTAAGCACATGGAGAGGACACAGACTGTGACACACCTCTTTCGGGGGCATTCGTCACTTGTGAGGGACAGCTCTTGTTACATGTAATATTGGAAAGAATTGACTCACAATTCCAGATGTGAATAACTTTGATGTGAAGATAGGCATACCAGAATTATGGCTCTTTGTAATATAGATGATATCTTTTTCCTTAGTTACTGAAACAAACACTTTTTGTTTTACAGTATTGATGCAACTCAGACTCCCAAGTAACATTGCCAAAGAAGAAAACTCCTGTCATACCAATTACTGACTTGATCAAGCAAAAAGATTTTCTGTCACCTTTCATAGTACAATGTCTGCCCCTTTTCCTTAAAATCAAATCACAAAAAATAACAACTTCAATCCCTTCCTGATTTAGACAAATTTTTACGTCTGAGGGACTTTTATCAGTGTTGATCTCAAATATGGATGGGCTCACTTATAAAGTGACAATTCCTTAAAAAAAATCTCTAGAGATAGGTTGAACTGAATTAAACAGTACATCTTGCTGTTGGTTAGCTCACTTAGAACCATGACTATCTATTTCATATCAATATATTGAAATTTCAAAATAGCAGCCTTGGGTCACATTTGTTAAAAAACTAGGTCAGATCATAGAAAAACCTTGTGCACAGACTAAAGACTGCAGTTTCCCCCAGTTATCATGGCACTTTCTCAAGATGTCTCTCTTGATGAAATCTCAGTCCAGTTCAAAACTTGGTCATGTGGGGTCAAAACTAGGTCACCCAGTCAGATCATAGAAAAACACATTGTGTCTCGTGTACACAATAGAAGCTGCTTCTGTACCAAATCAAATGAAACATGGTCAGTGTTGCATGACTGTTGCAGGACCTTGGTCATGTGGGTTCTACGTCAACAGGTCAGATCTTTAAAACATTTGTTTTTGAAGCTACTATTGAAATTTGGACTGTGTGTGTACATTTTCTACGCATATTTCAAATAAACCTTGGCTGACCTGAATTATGACCTTTGGCCTACTTGTCTTTTGGAGGAATGGTACTCAGGTGAGGGATATCCCCTTGTTGGTTTCTTTAGATACTCAGTTTTTGGAGACATTATTTTGCTTAAAACATGTCATTCTGACAGAAAAATAATACTTCAATGTGGTAAAAGTTTCGTAAATTAAAACTGAAAATTTCAATCAACAGCACGAAGATGCTTCAGATTTCAAACTAATTGAATAAATTCTAACAAATTGTTGGTTGTTTTTCTGTTATGAAACAATTACTTGTAACTCCAGCAGAATTTAGTTTCAGGATGGTAAAAAAATTTAGACTTCTTTTCTGAAGTCTTTGTCTTGAGCTAAGAGACTGTAAATGCTCTAATTCTCAATTATTTTGAACTTGGCCGATTTAAAGAATATATGAAGGGTTTTAACGGCTTTTAGGGAGTCAGTTTTAGTGGCGGAATTCTAAATCTATGCGCCGTAAATTGGGTAGTTTTAATGTGGCAAAATGTTTCACGATTCAATAACGGACAACTTCGTCATTTGAATTTAAATTTCGCCAAAGATTTTTATTTGACTTTCTTGAAACTTGTAAAGAAGGTTGCCTGCAACTGTAGATGATCCCTATAATTGTTGACCCAAGGGTGAATGGGTCAGAGGTCAAGGTCACAGTGACCGGTTTGCTTTTGCTTGATAACATTCCAAAAGTGTTTTCACAACTTGGAACAGGCCAGTCAGTCCAGTAGAGCAATACTGACCTTGCTGGGCCTATTGTTCTATATATTGTATATTTCTGCGTGTAAGGGAAGTAGATGCATGGTGCGTGCCTAATTTTCTTTAACTAGACTTAATTTCTGCAAAATGTGCTTTTCATTGTTGTCTGTAAGCTTTTGTCAGACAAAGATTTCCCTTTATTGCACGACTTTATTACTTTGTTCGTGATATTTAATTTGATTTCTGAGATATGTCTTTAAGTATGTAGCCAGAAAAAGTTGGCAAACTATATATTCAGAAAACACTGAGTGTCATCTACAGTGGGACAAGTTAATGCTCACCAAAGTGTTGTAGAGCATATTTGATTAGAGAATACATGATGCTGTAAAGTCCTGCAGTGTCTCCTAGCATAGTTGTAAGCAAAAGAAATATTTTAGTGTAAGAACTATTTTGAAAAAGAAAGCTTTTTGTTTTAGTACAGCTACAGTTACTTTAAGGTTATCTGTCTATTTTTAGTTCACCTGAGCTGGCTCAGGGTGAGCTATTAGGATCGATGAATGTCCGTCCACACTTTTTTTTTCGCCCTTTTTATAAAAAAGGGAGCTATACCCCGGGTTAGTTATTTTTTAGCCCCACTTTATTCGAATTATTAGAGGTATGCAATATGAAATTTATGGAAAAAAATAGGCATAAATCCTTCGACAAAGCTCAGACAAATGAAAAGATTTGAATAGTAGTAAAGAAAATAGGCACGCTATCGTCACACCTTGGCTAAGCTTGGCGTCACACCTTGGTTAAGTTTTTCGTACCACCCCACTTTATTTCAGAAGTATTAGAGGTATGGCTTTGAAACTTACCATACTTGTTTACCATCATAACCTCCATCTACAGACGAGAGTACATAACTCTGTCAAGGTTTTTGACAGAATTATGGCCCTTTTTTACTTAAAAAGTGTATTGAGCTTGGTTAAGTTTTTCGTACCACCTCACTTTATTTCAAAACCATTGGAGGTATTGCTTTGAAACTAACCATACTTGTTTACCATCACGACCTTCATCAACAGACAAGAGGACATAACTCTGTCAAGGTTTTTGACAGAATTATGCCCCTTTTTACTTAGAAAATACATTGAATATGGGTAAAATCCACTTATTGCCTTAACCCTTTGAGATATTGCTTTGAAACTTTTAATGCTATTTCACATCATTACCCCCATCTGTTACGAAGAGAAGGTAACTCTGTCAGGGATTTGTTTTAAAAATACTTAATAGGGCCTTATTATCGACTTAGAATCTTTTACCCCCTTTAAAGGTAACTCTGAGATTTTAAGTGGATTTTCGTACCAGTCCACTTTTTGACTGAACTGTTTGAGATATTAATTTGAAAGTTGGAATACTTGTTTACCATCATGGTCCCAAAACATGGGCAGGAGATGGTAATTCTGTCAAGGATTTTATTTGAATTATGGCCCTTTTTGACTTAGAAACTCAGTTAAAATTTTCATTCTTGTCCACTTGTTGACTTAACCATTTGAGATATTACTTTGGAAGTTGGAGTTCTTATGTACCATCATGAGACCTATCTGTAAGCAAGAGAAGATAACTCTGTGAAAATGTTTCTTGATTTGTACTTAGAAATTCCTAGTTAAAGTCTTGTGTGCCCTTAACTGTCAAAGTTTTGTTTTATAGGCAAGCACTAAAAAAGTCGAGCGCGCTGTCCTACTGACAGCTCTTGTTTAACACTCTAGTGGTCACATTTTTGCCTCAATTGTCACGAAACTTGGTCAGGATGTTTGTCCCAGTAATTACTCGGACGAGTTCGAATATGGGTCATCTCGGATGAAAAACTAGGTCACATGACCCAAAAATAGAAAAATCTTGTTAAGGCTCTAGAGGCTACTGTTTCAGTCCAAATATCCTGGCAATTTGTCAGAAAGGTTGTTTGGTTGATTTCTAGCTCAAGTTTTAATATGGGTCATCTGGGGTCAAAAACTAGGTCACACAGCCCAAATATGGAAAAACCTTGTTAACACTCCAGAGGTTACATTTTCAGCCCAAATATCTTGGAAATTTGTCAGAAAGGTTGCTAAGATGATTTCTAGCTCAAGTTCGAATATGGGTCATCTGGGGTCAAAAACTAGGTCACAGAGCCCGAATGTGGAAAAACCTTGTTAACACTCTAGAGGTTACATTTTCAGCCCAAATATCCAGGAAATTTGTCAGAAAGGTTGTTTTGATGATTTCTAGCTCAAGTTTCAATATGGGTCATCTGGGGTCAAAAACTAGGTCACAGAGCCCAAATATGGAAAAGCAGTTGTACTCGGGTGAGCGATAAAGGGCCATCATGGCCCTCTTGTATTATTACGCACCAAATCATGCCGACATTTTTGCAGATTTTAATGATGTAAATATTATAATATTTTACAGACTTTGACGTGAATTTTAATGTTTTATATGAATTTTAATAAAGACGGTCATGTTTGCAAAAGAACCCCCATGATCCATATAAATGTATATTCTGTATAGAAGGAAACACCAGAGTAATGAAAATTATAAAGTCTGATCCCCCAAAAGTCCTGTCACCTAAAAGATCCAGTTGATTTTCTTCCACAGAAGGCCGACTGGAATTTCGAGGTTCTACTGTACTTTATTAAAATTTATATACCCGTCATGATCGGCATCACGCCTAGGCTTGTTTACAAGGTTTAGCATGGTACTTACAATCGCAGCTTATGGTGTGAAAATAAACATAGAAACATCTAAATCAATAGGCTTGAAAGTGGAACTAGACAGTTTGATGTGTCATATTCTTGTATTCAGTGAGTGTTGCCATTGCTTTTGTGTTGCATTTGTGTTGGGATAAAACATTGCATTTGTAAATCTGAAATAACATTGACTAAAGACATTTTAGACGTAGGCAAAGGTCAGCCAAGGTCTATTTTGAAATCTGCTTACTAAATATACACAAAGTCCAAATTACAATACTGTAGCTTCAAAAACAAGTATTTTAACAAGAGGCCTAAAAGGTCCAGTATCTGCATGACTGGACTGTTTTGAGTAATTTTTGTGAAAATCTTTTGCAATGTTATCATTTAGGTTAAGCTAACAGAGTTCACTGTGACCTCAAACCACTGACCCCAAAAATAGTTCCAGGGATCATCTACTCAGTAACACCAATCATCCTACAAGCTGTGGTTTAGAGGTTAAGGTGTCGGCCGCTCATCCTGGAGGTTGTGGGTTTGAGCCCCACTGGGGTCACGACCGTACTTCCTCATATGACACCAGTACTGATTATACCCCCGAAACGAAGTTTAAGGGGGGTATATAGGAGTCACCAGGTGGTTGGTCGGGCGGGCGGTCGGTCGGTCGGGCAGTCTGTTGCAAGAACTATAACTCCATCTTGACTAATTACAGAGTTATTGCCCTTTGTTAGATTTCCTTGTCCGGAGCATAACTTGAAAACTACTGGTTGGAATTCAATACAACTTCATACAATGGTCAAGTACATTGAGAGGGAGTGCAGTGCACAAGAACCATAACTCCATCTTGACTCATTACAGAGTTATTGCCCTTTGTTACTTTTCCTTGTCCGGAGCATAACTTGAAAACTACTGCTTGGAATTCAAAACAATTTCATACAATAATCAAGCACAATCAGAGGAAGTGCAGTGTACAAGAACCATAACTCTATCTTGAGTATTTACAGAGTTATTGCCCTTTGTTACTTTTCCTTGTCTGGAGCATAACTTGAAAACTACTGGTTGGAATTCAATACAACCTCATACAATGGTCAAGTACATTGAGAGGAAGTGCAGTGCATAGGAACCATAACTCTATCTTGACTCATTTCAGAGTTATTGCCCTTTGTTACTTTAACTTGTCCAGAGCATAATTCGAAAACTATTGGTTGGAATTCACTACAACTTCATACAATGGTCAAGCACATTGAGAGGAAGTCTTGTGTACAAGAACCATAACTCTATCTTGACAAATTACAGAGTTATTGCCAAGAGCAATATCTCTTTTTAGTTTGTTTGCAAGGAATTCTGTTACTACAAACTTCCTCAGTTTATAAAGCAGTCTTTCGGGGGTATTAATCACATTTAGTGATAGCTCTAGTTTTTCCAGGAAGTGGACTTGAGAGTGACTCGATAAGCTACAAGCTTTCTTCACAATCGAGCTAAAAA